>OX101740.1:17089472-17546320 GCA_944452665.1 Stenoptilia bipunctidactyla | reverse complement strand
AAGGCTTCACTAAGATTATGATATCGCCGATGGAATTAGATGAATCTTATTATTTTGGTTATATAGAACAACTTATGTCACATGTTTTGTCACTGCAAATTACCTATACTTTAACTTATCCTTTCCGATACACCCTGTTATAAAAGAAACTTTTTAAGTAATAAAATAATTTTATTTGGAGTTCTAAACTCTTGATCTTTTCGGTAACAGTCCCAAGATAATAAAACCTCTTTACCCAAGCGAAAATAAGTTAAACATCTACTATTTTATTCAATTATATTATCTGCCACAAATTGATAACTTCTTAAAAAAGTCAAGTTGCAAAAACAATCAACGGCCTCCTCCATCCTATTAAAAACTCAAAAGTAATTAACAAAAATTAAAGATTCGCGACGAACGCAAAAACGAAGGGTCTCTACCCCCATCACCCTCTAAAAATTTAATTCATCAGCGCTGCGACATATCTTTCCTTCCCCTTTTCTTACAATTCTTCAGTTTCTTACAAGCTTTTTCTACAGACGGTTCAGTAACTTCATTATTATAACTTTTTCATAATCAACATTAGAATATCGACGTTGTGCCTTGACAACTACAGTTGAAAATCCATCGTAGTAATCTTTTTCTTATATTCTTTAGGAGATAACGCCACATAGGCTTCCACTTCGTGTCGGAGTCTGAAACAAATAGACGTACATATTTGAGATAAGACGGTTTTGTCAACTGTACATGAGATGTTTTTGTCAACGGTACCAGGGCTTGAGAGGATTTCATTTTTAATTTAAATTTTGAATCTGTTTCGGTAATTAAAAAAGTCTCTCATGTCTGTTGTGTAATATAATATTGTTAAGCAGCTCTGCCAAAACAATTTTAAGATAAAATTTAAGAGTATCAAAATACAAGACTAAATTTCAAATTTTCGAGCATAAATTAATAACACTCTTATTACCATGTTTAAGACGAACCAAATTAACTATTACACTTAAAAACAGTTAGATATTATTTACTATAAGGCAACGGATACTAGTAGGTACTTATTAGAATCAAAATGGTCTGCTAAAATCGATATACCGCTGTCTTTAACATGGCCCTTATCAGAGAAAACCGCTTTCAATTAACGAGTAAATAAAGCTTTATATACTTGCTAACTCTTCACATAATGAGTTAATAACACAACACATACACACGAACTGAAAATCGACGGCACACAAACAAAAACAACGAACCCACACTTTTACAAAAATCGAGGAACATAAAACGCGTCTTTCTTCGCGTATTCTTAATTAGCGTATCGTTTTATATCTCTCTCTTTCTGGCGTGAGGTGTTAATTAGAAGTATGTCCTTGTCTCGCTTTCTTAATACATTCTTCCTCTCGGCGGTGTTTCTTTAGGTTTTTATTTGTGTGCGTGGCTGTGTGCGGTGGTGTTTAATTTACATGTACTTGTATGTCAGTGTACAGTCGCAGGGTTATTAAGTATTTAGAAAAACAAGAGATTTTCGGCGTAAGACGTGGTCCGCTGTTAAACCGACTGGCTACTGAAATCGTAAAGGTCAAGCGTTAATAAAGGATACTGTTGTTGAGTTTTAAGACTAAAATAAACACTTAGCAATTACAATTGCAAGTTGTTAAGTTAAATATCAATAATGAAATACTATAAATAGTGTAATATAAGTTTGACATGTATTATTTAATAGATAAAACATCTAATAAATCTTATTTAGATTCTCAAGAAAGAGATTTTTCTCGTGAAGTTTGAAAAATCTCAACTCACTGCCCTACCCGCCTGTACCCCGGGTGTTTTATACGAATGTGGGTATACGCGAAAGGGTGTCAGGGCAGCGGGGTGCGGGGGGACACGTACACATAAACACTTATAAAGTTTTTTGACAACATCCCCCTCCCGCCCTTCCTTGAATTCGCTAATTTATGTTGCTTTTTTAATCAATAACTGAGTATGGGCGTTTATAGATTTGGCTTTTTGTTTTTTTAACGCTTTTCTGTAGATATCGTCGGTTTGTTGTGTTGGGATGTAAGTAAAGAATTGTGGGAAGTGAGTTTGTATTGGAAAGTTGTGTTGTATGATTTTCTTTTATTAGTTGCTGGGTATCTGATATTTAGTTTACGTTAAGTGTTGGTTTTGATGTGTAGTTTTGATTAAAAAACACAATTTATACTTCTGTAGGTATCGCTTTTGTTTATATTACGATAGAATAGAATTTGGTATTGTTTTGATCCATGGACCTTTGTCAGAGTTCCAGGGCTCGAGTCCCAGCCTAGCCAGTTTAAGAAAAGACATTTCGTAAACTCGAGTCCGGGTATATACTAGAATACCCCTTAGTCTGCTGTGTGATTTCCATATCAAAAATAGCTTACTGTGTGTCTACGTTAGTTGTTGTACCAGCTGTGTTACTTATTAATAACAAGTAGTATTTATAATAGCTTTAATAATGATAGGATTGATTTATAAAATGACTTGTTTTATTCAGAAAATAATAATATGCATACTGCATAATAGAAAATCACACCAACTTCATGGCCTCGAAGTATGTAAAGCTTATATATCATGTATTGGGCTAGCGGGAATCTAGAATGTAAATATTTATAAAGATAAACGCCCAGACCCGGAACATTGTTTTTCGTTCCATGTGGGAATCGAATCCGTGAACTCACGTTCGGCGTAGTAGTGTAACCACTTCAACACAGAGTCCGCAGCCACATATCCAAATCTAAAGCATTTTTTTGACTGCGCAGATGTATAGTTTTTTTTAATACTTTATTAACTTATATGCGATAAAATTTGAATTCTTATAACGTCTTTTATTTATAGAAGTCTTCAATCCAAAGTGATTGCTGTTAGCGATATGTGTTTCAAAATAGTGGCGGTTTGGCTTTAAAGTAAATAAACCTCAACATGAGGATACCTACAGAGTCAAATGTACTCTAAGCCGTGAACAAGAAGATAAGCTTTTGTTATAATTTAATAATATACAGAATCACATATGAGCTCGTTGATGTCTTATACATGTCACATATGAAAATGTACCTGCACATATCTTAACATACTGATAGCAGAACAAACGAAACATAAGAATTAAAGTTATTTCCTAGATCATTAAGAACAATCGCCCAAAATAAACTATACTTGCAAAAAAAAAAAAGTATATCAAAAAAACCTATATGATTAGTGGGAAAACATCCTTCTAGGTAATCCAAAACTACTGATAAATATTAAAGTATCAGCCCTATTCAAGCGTGAAAATAAAGAACTAAGCATGTTTTACATAATTCATTTTTAAACCTGCTGATATCGTGTTATCGGCAACCCTAACTTGATAAGTGCTCGTATCTGTCGTTTCATGGAACTCCTACTTAAGTCGTCAATCTTGGCCTTAAAAAATAAAGTTATATCGCAATTTTCCGATTCGCGGCCCCTGCGATGTGTGTTAAAAAATTGAGTGGCAACCCTATTACCTATTACTCTGAAAAACGCTAAATTTGCTCTTACGTCCATAGCTTTAAGGGCTACGGAATAGCGTAATTATCTTGGTGTGAATCTAAGTACCCTGTTTTTCTTTGCAGTCAGTTTTTTAATTTCAAACCTTATGCCTTTAAGGTTAAGGATAATTCTCTAGCTGTTTTTTAATTTGTTTTTCTGTTAACACACAGTGATGGATTATTTGTCGCACGCGTGACAAAACTGTCACGCTGAGGTTTCATGTGATTTTGGGGGATGCGCTTAATTTTTTATATTTTTCGGGAGTTCTTTACGCACCCCGTAAATCTTGGTAATATGGGTTAGCATATTATATTTATTCCATTCAAAATCGTTTTAAAGTAATACGTTTAAGTTGAGATATGTTGAAATTTGGATGTAGAACAGAATGGTGTAGATTTTTAGGTGAATTTTGATTTTGCAAGAGCTTATTTATTATTGATAGTGATTTCTTTAACGTTTTTAAGAATACTTTAATTTATATTCTTGACACATTATAAACTGACACTAAAGTAAGCTGCTCAGTATATCGCACTAGAAAAATTAAAGGGAATGAATATCTAGGTATATTTAGCTTCAATATAGAGACAATATTAACAAGTATAAAACATTAAGAACTAAATTGACAGGGAAGTAAAAGAAGATGTGACGTTACAGTTCTTATTAAAAAACATATAACAGGTTAAAGATTATATTAAATAATTATGAGATTTAAAAAAATATATAAAGCCTTTGTCATGTATAAGAGATTTACTAAATTAGATCAACAGCTCCTCAACTGAAACTACGCAATAATTCATATCAACTACTACAAGCTACCACAGCCTACATATCAAGACCAGTGAGTTGACCACGTCATAAACTGCATTACCGAGCTACAGGCGTACAATGTTTCGACAGTAGTGATACGCGTGGCATGATTCATCTACTTAGTGTACTGGGTATAATGTTTACGCTGTGTAATTCATTTCATAGATGCGTCTACTAATAATTACTTTAGGTTTGGTCTGTTTGTTTTAAATTCTTTTTGAGAAAATCCGTAATAACTACTTACTGTTTTTTTTTCAATTTCATCAAAGCTGGAAAATGCTTTGAATGCACTTGCTGGCAAGAGGCATTGAGACCAATGAAGATAATTTATTATGGTAAGTAGGATTAATATGCGTTGCCAACTAGCAGCTAGAACGACCATAAACTAGAAAATAATCCTCATCCAGGTGTCTCTAAAAGGAAGAAACTAAGAGCTTTAGCTAGAGCAGATATATCATGGAGTAACGTTACAATAGTTTAGTTTTTTAGTGTCATTTGAGGCCAGAAATCGATATATTTATTTTTCAAGCTGTAAAGGTGTTTTTTTGTCGTTTACTAAGCCTGCGTTAGACTTATAACTCACTCGATGTTAAGTGCAGGCAATTCATAAACGAAGCACATCACCACCGGAGCGGCTAACCAGGTAAACCTTAAATTCCTTGAGGAATTTGGGTTCAGCCATCAAGTGCATGCGTTCAGATAGCTAATAGCCTTTTGCGAAACGCTAAGTCAGGTGGTGTACAAACTAAAAAGTATCATAGTTGTACCAAGCAAAAACTTAAATTTAAAAATGTTTTGTGAGTCATATAAACAATAGTTTATTATGCGGCTTTTACTCACATAGTTCATTAAAGTTATTTTAAAATTTCAGTATACAAACACCACAAATAAAAATCCACAAACCAATCCGCGGTCTCCACCTAACCTCCCATACTTACTACCGAAGACTACGCGTAACTTAGCCACCAGTAATTACAACAACCGTTACTTTATGACATATCTGCTCCCATAACCATCGCAAACAGCATCGCAGTCATGGCTGAATGAAGGCCTTGGGGCTTCTCGGGACCCTTGAAAAGAACCATTCATCTTTTATAGGCTGTGGTATGGAACAAGTTATTGCTGCAAGGAGCAGTTGTCGAGTGATATAGGTGAAAGGCTGTTTAAGGTAGGCTGTGGTGGAATAGTCGTCTGAAATTATGTGTAGTGATTGAACAAGTTCTGAAATGTTGAGATTTTTGATATGTTGAAATTGGTAACTCGCCCGTGTTTTAAGTTGATTAGAGTGTTTGAGGATAATTGTTTTAAGCTTACTTGTTTTGCACCCTTTTCAAGATTTACTATCTATAAATACTGAAACATTGAGTCACGATGAACATTATTACTTAACGTCACCTCGCGTAATCCGGTTCAAACGTCTTTTAATACAATGTAGAAATACCACTGAACCTGCCGCGGTTTGAAAGAATCTGATTTGGTGATAAGCAATGCTTGTGGTGGAATATAGGTTTAAAACATTACCTAAAGTAATATAATATTATTCTTACTTTTCATGTTTCTGTGCCACCTGTCAACCACAAAAGTCTCTCACAAAAAAAAAGTCGCTCAGTCTTCACATTAACACCCTGTATAAGAAGAATTACTAAAAGGCTATATAGACAGACGGATTGAGTTTAGTCCTCTGAATAATCGGAATTAAACTATATGTAGCATTAAAGTTACTTATGTAACTGTGATAGTAAATAAAAAATGTCCTTAATAAATGTGTCTAAGAAATTCATAGCTTTAGGTGTTATTTCTCTCGTAGGAAAGAATTTAAAACTGCTTTATTATTTCGTGTCAAAATAATGTCAAGCTTATACCCTCAAGACAGTTTTTATCGGGAAATTGTATTATAATCTAAAATACATCTAATCTAAAAGTATTAGGCGTAAGTATAGGCGCCAAGTGAAAGGATTTCTTGCATGCACCATCTTAGTTATCATGGTCACTTATCACATGATGTCATGAAAGACAAACGTCTTCTGTTTTCATGATACATATAAAATACAGGGTGTCCCAAAAGTCAAACTGAGAAAAATCAAGCTTCTACAACAAAGCATTAAATCTATACAGCCACTTTTTTATGCCACATAATTTGACGTTTGCAATGTAGAAACGGCTGTATACATCCTGATAACCTAGACTCATGAAGTTTGGCAAGAAGTAAAAATAAAAAGAAACTTCCAAGATTGGTAAGTTACATGCGGAACCGTCAGTGACTCGCACAGTCAATGTCTCTCCTGATGTTTTTCTTAGTATGTGAAATACTGAATGTATACAGAAAATGCCCTTTGATTTAAGAGAGTAGTACGGATATAAATCTTAATCTAAGATGTTTAATAGAACATCGGTAGAAAGATATTTATTACTTAAAAAACACAAAATGTTATCAAAAAAGATAATATACGAAAGCGTCAAAATTAAAAACTTCATATCAGATTATCTAACATAAATTTGGTCTAATTAAGAACTCATGCTGTGGAAGCTGTAGATAGCATAAATTTATTTTACAGGAATGTTAAAATTTTAGAAATAAACTTAAAAACAAAGGAACATCTGAAAGTGTAAAAAAAAAACACAGTTTTCAAGTTTACCAGTAATCCAGGGCCATCTTTTTTCTCCTTTTCTTGTATGTTTCTCTTTTTGTATGATTGAACGAATCCCAAAAAAGGCTTCACAAATAAAAAACAGTAAAGCGAGTGAAATCGATATATCTCGATTTACTACAAAAAATTGCATGCAAATAATTTTTTTTTTTTTTTGGTTTTTCCGCCACAGAAGACAACCCCTCAGAACACGCGCAGGCCTATTAACCGTACGAGTGCTCACTGAGAGGAGGAGGAGAATACGTTAGAAGTACGAAGGGGCACTTGCCAGGGGGTTTAGTCCCCGGCCAGATGACACCCAACAGTGTGAGACTTCTACTCACTAAACTCCCCCTTAATGATCTTTTGTCTTTCTACAGACAATCGACCGAAGAAATGAGCGACAGCCAGTTGGTGGTGCAGGCTGCGCGCAGAAAAAAATATAGGAAACACAACGTGCTGAATCGACTACTCACATCAGCTATGAGCTAGGAGATTGTCCAGATCAGAAGAGAGCTGGTTTGGAGGATCCGAGAGAACGTCCTTGGGCCTACGACAAGAGCGTTTAAAAGATTTTGGATTGGGTTGGTACCCGACAGTCGCACGAACTAGCCTATTTGGATGATTTTCGCACCGTTGGAAGTGGGATACGGATAGGGACTTAAGGTATTGCTGGATGGTGGGGAGTTTGAGGTCCCTGTGTAAGTCCGCGTTCCTAACATAGTACGGGGCGTTTGTGGCCCTCCGACAGAAGTTATTTTGAACTACTTGGAGTTTGTAGAGCAAACGAGGCTTGGCGTGGGCGAATACGGGACCGGCGTACGTCATGACTGGTCTGATACAGACCTTGTATAGGGTACATTTATTGCGCAGTGACATTTTACTGAGGCGACCTATCATGCTATTGAGTCGGCTGAGGTAGAATTTAGCCAGTTTGGTTACCCTGGTGATATGGGGTTCGAACGATAGCGTCCTATCGAGTGTGACGCCGAGATATTTGACCGTAGCTTGCCACGGTATGGGGACTCCACGCATGCGGACGCAAGGGTCGGACGCGGCCGCCCTTCGACGTTCTTTGTGAATGAAGCAAATCGCCGAGCTTTTGTCGGGGTTTACTTCAATACGCCACTTCGAGAACCAGGCGCTGAGGTTGTTAACAGCCTTTTGTAGCTTTCTAACTTTGTTGACATTTCACGACCGCGATAGTAGAGAGCAGTGTCGTCGGCAAAGAGGGCGAGTTGGACACCTTCGGGTGGTTTGGGGATGTCGTTAGTGTATACCGAGTATAGTAACGGCGCGAGGACGGAGCCTTGAGGGACTCCGGCTTTTAGCGGATGGGGGGACGAAAGCGTGCCTTCGAATCTAAAGCGGAAGGTGCGATTTCTGAGATATGACGAAATTATACGGACTAACCTATCTGGGAGACCTATACCGTATAATTTGTGTATTAAGCCTGCGTGCCAGACCTTGTCGAAGGCCTTGGCTACGTCGAAGAAGACGGCGGCAGTTTTGAGGCGTCGAGGGTAGAAGCCGGAGCGAGCGTGTTCGGCGATACGTTGAACCTGCTGAGGGCAGGAGTGTTGAGCGCGGAAGCCGAATTGTTCGGCTATGATTAGGGGATCACCGTCTATAGGAAATAGGTGATTTTTGATACGCGTGAGTATGATACGTTCGAAGTTTTTACCCAGAGCCTTGAGGAGGCTGATGGGTCGATGGTTGGATGGGATATGATGGGGTTTCCCAGGTTTGGGGATGCCTATAACGATTGCCTCTTTCCAAGCTTTTGGAAAGTGACTAAGATCAAGGCAGGCGTTATAGAGTATTGCCAGAATGGCAAGAATCTGATGGGGGAGGTGCTTGAGCGCCTGGTTAGAGATACCATCCGCCCCCGGTGCTTTTTTAGCATGGAGGCGTTTGATATGAAGGCGAATGTCGTCTTCGGAGACCTTGACGGGTTCGCTGGTCGGGGGTAGGGAGTCCTTGAAGAGGACGTCGTCTTCTACCGCCTTTAGATGGGCGGGGTCGACGGGTTGGGAGCTGGGGGAGCATTGAGCGGCAAGCTGTCGGCGAACGTTTCAGCCTTTTCATCATCTTCGAAGGCTAAGGTGCCGTCTGGGCGGACCAGGGGAGGGACGTGGGAGACTGTGTCAATACGAAGGCAGCGTGCCATTCTATAATAGGCCGTATGAGATGGAGTTATGTTTTCCATAAGCTCGTTAGCTTGAAGTTCTCTGTATTCCGCGAGGGACTTTTTGACTTTCCGCTGAAGTTGATTTGCCATTAACCTATTCTCGGGTGTTGGATAGCGCCTAGCCCAGCGAAGTGCAACGTTTTTTTGTTTGATTAAAGCGAGGATGTGAGGAGGGAGTTTGGGTTTGGGAACCGGAACGGTTTTTTCGTTTTCACTGATGGCATTGGTGATGGCATCGGTGATAACGTCAACCGCACTGTCAATCCTGTCGGGACTATTGAAGTAGTCCGGAGGGAAGGCCAGTGGTGAGTCGGGAGCGCCAGAGAGAGTGGCAAGAGATTTCGTAAACCCTTTCCAGTTGGTAAAGGTTTTCGAAGAAGGGGTTGGATCGGAAAGACTGCCTAAAGTTAGGCGTACGGGGCAATGATCAGAACCGAGGTCGTCGAGCGAATCAATAGAGCGTAGGTCTAGAGAGACGTTTTTGACCATGGCGAAGTCTAGGATATCTGGAGGGTGGCATGCAAATAAATTTTAACTCTAGATATTTACGAAATTCATTTTAGCACTTTACATGCGCGAGCTAATTTGCATTGTGCTGCCGTCTATTGGTGAGCAGTTGTACTAAATAAAGCATACAGAGCTTTGCATAATATTTACAACCTGAACAATGATCTCAAACTACGTATGTATGATCTCACGTCCTTGAATTTCAAAAGTGACCCACCAGTCACCCTGTATAGATAAACACCCAGACCCGGAACATTTTTTTTCTTATTCCGGGCGGAAATCGAACGAGCAACCACTGGCGTCGGAGGCAACTGGTCGTCATGTCTAATGGCAATTGAGGAACAATAACATTATGAAGAAACTGTCTTTTCATAGAATATTTACGTAACACATCATCCGTATATGGCGGCAGACTTTATGTGAAAACTGGTCTAGTAATTTAATGGCTTCCTTATGGATCACAATTCTGCTTGCATTTGTTATAAATATTTTCAAAATAGTAATACTATATTCGGAAGAAACGTATATGAAGCTTAAATGTTATTTGAGAAGAAACGATCGCGGTGAATGAGAAGGAATAGCTTATAAATGTAGCTATATGAACTTTAAAATATTTTTTTAGAACATTGTTAACTAAAAATACTTATACGAATTCACTGTTAGTCAACTTCAGTGTTCAAACTATCGAAAAATCTCTATATTTCACTCGTGACATATAATTGAACGGTATGAAATCCGGTCAAGTTATTCTTCATTTGACCTTTAGTAATGTTATTAATTTACAAAATCTCTCAACAAATTTCCATCAACAAACAAACACGCATATACCACGGACTGTATCAAATCACAGTTTTTACTTTACAACCCAGGAAACATATTTTACTATCCATAATAAACTTTTAGAACTTAACAACATTTAATGTCCCTGATTTTCCTAACGCTTATACAAAGATCTCGCTCGGAGCTATTCGGCCAGCCTATCTAGCTGCCTAAGAAATTAACTGATAATAGACCATAAATAATATAAGGTACAATCATGCGAGACTGCTTCCATACCCGCTGACGACCGGGCGATTGTAAGCTTGCATGTACATTCAACTACAGATACCTTGTACTTTAATAAATATACTCTTATTATTCTATATTTAAAAAAAACGAAATTGAGATAGTATTGCGATTGTTTAGTAGTTGTATATGGCCTCGGCAAGGATATACATACATACATAACTTCACGCCTGTATCCCTTATGGGGTAGGCAGAACACCAGAGGTTATAAGACCATCTGATGTCACGTTTGACTTTGGAGGTGCTATAATTATGGATAGAGACTATTGCAGTGACAGGGGGTCAGCCTATCGCCCACAAAAACGCCAATAAAACCTCTGTCCCTTAACTGAATTTTACAGCATGCCCGGGAAAGAAGTAGATGGTTCATTCTATGTTTTTCTTTTGCTCCCAGTCCAGCATGGATATTCATGCAAAGATTTTCAAAAGAAAATCTCGAACTTCAATATCACACTTTTGTTATAAATTAATTCTGTAATTTAAGCCAATTAAACAAACAATATATGTAGAAATAACTCTGGATATCAATTTCAGTCAATGCCATCTACTGACTACAGACTAAAATAAATTCGTTGAGACATTTAACTAAAATCTGCAAATCATACAAATATTAGGTTGGATAAGAGGCATTAAGAAAAATTATGTTGATCCACTTGGACATGAAGGCTATAGAAAAGTTTTTAAAATATTGAATTTGATGAACTATTCTTCTATTCTGGACTGGGAGCGAAAGAAAAACATAGAATGTGCCAGCTGCTTCTCTTCCCGGGCATACTGTACAAGTCAGTTAAGGGAGCAAGGTGTTATTAGAGGCTTTTTTGTGGGCGATAGGCTGATCCCCTGTCACTGCAATAGTCTCTCTCTACTATTATAATGCCTCCAAATTTGTCAAACGTGACATCAGATGGTTTTATTACCTCTGGTGTTCTGCCTAACCCCGGAATACAGGCGTGAAGTTATGTATTATGTATGTATGAACTATTTGCAGCACTTTCATGAGTTGGTACCTGTTACAAATAAAGCATACATAACCTTTATTCTGTTTTCTCGGCAACGTCGCCGTGAAACCTCACGTCATACGGTTTCGTACCGTAGAAATGGATCTACGTCCTAAGGCAGATCACGAGAGGCTGTAAAACCAGATGAGAGGTAGAGAGAGAATGTAACAGTGACAGGTGGTAAGCCTATCGCCCGCAAAAAACCACCAATAAAACCTCTGTACCTTAATAGACTTTTACAATATTCTCGGGAAGAGAAGCAGCTGGCGCATTCAATGTTTTTCCTTTGCTCGCAGCCCAGCATGGAAGATAACAAATCATGCACTTATAAAAATTTGCTTCCATGCTGGACTGGGAGCGATAGAAAAACGTAGAATGTGCCAGCTGCTTCTCTTCCCGGGCATACTGTAAAAGTCAGTTAAGGGACAGAGGTTTTAAAGGCGTTTTTGTGGGCGATAGATTGACCCCCTGTCACTACAATAGTCTTTCTCCATCTTTATAATACCTCCAAATTTGTCAAACGTGACATCAGATGGTCTTGTAACCTCTGGTGTTCTGCCTACCCCATAAGGGATACAGGCGTGACGTTATGTATGTATATATAAAAATTTATAAATTATATTATGATTCTAAAATTAAAATAAATTAATTTATTGGCTTTGTGTACTACCTGTTAAACTACTTCAGTGTGTGATGTAGAATAGAGGAGGGAGTGATAAAAGTAGGAATGTTTTAAGTGAACAGTGCCGATAAAATCTGCATACTGCGACACACAAAAGATCTGTAATAGACTCTATGATAGGGAATAAAATTTACCATTATAAATATTTACATACCATGAATGTAATAAGGGACGGAGGTTTTATTGACGTTTTCGTGGGCGATAGGCTGACCCCCTATCACTGCAACTCTCTACACCATCACAATACCTCCAACTTTGTCAAACGTGACATCAGATGGTTTTATAGCGTCTGGTGTTCTGCCTAGCCCATTAAGGATACAGGCGTGACGTTAAAGATAGATAGATAGAATGTAATATTAATTATATTGAAGAGATTTAGAATTGTTCACAATTTAATTATAACTAAAACATTGTTGAATTACCCTAATTATAGTAATATAGGTAAGATTTTTTAACCGACTTCCAAAAAGAGGTTTCAATTTGTTTGTATGTTCTTTTTTTGTGTCATTGTTATACAATATTTTTGACAATAATTATGAATTGCTTTTAATTTTTTTTTGTTTCATATGATAGAAAATACTTTAGAGTTGGTCTCATTTAAATTTAATCGAAATCGATTGAGTACTTCTTTGAAAATTTCAAATAAAAAAAATATATAAATACGGAGATCATTACCTTGACGATCTTATACTTCAGTCAAAGTTTTGACGTGAAGTCGATTTATTTTGTTGTGGGCTGCCAACAGGATTCTCTAACATCTTTTATGTCCACGAAAAATACCCACAGCTGGACAATAGCTTCCCCAAATATCTCCTAACCATCACCTGTGACGTTGATTAGATCGCCTGTCTACTAGATCACAACTTGAGAACCCCAATATGTTGCCCCTATGGAAATCTGTTCTATGAGCTATGTGCTGTTCATTGCCATTTAGAACTGGTTTTCAACCGACTTCCAAAAAAGGAGGTTCTAAATTCATCTGTATTTTTTTGTGTCTTTGTTACACAATATTTCGGATAATTATGAATCGATTTTATAAATTCTTGTTTTATTTACTTTAGAGTTGGTCCCATATAAATTATTTTATTAAGCTATTGCATAGCTTCTATCGCGGGCCTTGTGCGTGGGGACTGAATCCAGAAATTCCGTAACGAAAAAACCTAACACCCCCCACTCCGACCGGCACAGCGGTGATACTTTGATTTCATAACTTTACATGCGGGCTTTAATAAACAATCAGCGCCATCTACTAGGAACTTGTGGAACTTCATATTAGATCAAACATTCTGCATTAATAAAATAAATAAATAATTATAATTGCATAAGTTGATAAAAAATGCTATGCAATAGCTTTACCGCGGCAGTCTCCGAGTGCCACACGTCTTTTTTTTTTGAAAAAATATGTATGATTTCGGAGAATGTTTACGTTGATGACATTATAACTCAGCCAAAGTTTTGATGTGAAGTCGGTTTTTTAATGCTCTGTATTCGTTGATTATGGTTTTTACAATTTCCTCGTTGTTTCGTACTTGTGCGAATAAACTCAGACTTTTTCAATATTTTATCGTTAAAATGTCGTGTAAGTAGGAGTTTTTGAAAGAAAAACAGTTTTCCTAATCTTGATAATTTAAGGTAATTCATCTAAAGATCAGGCCGCCAATTATAACGTCTAAACATCACTAGACAAATAGATCGAAATAATTAAGGAATTTCTATACATTTGAATTGAAGTATTATTTTGCAAATTCTTTGTCTATTTAATTGGACACTTTTTTCTTGGAATAATTATTTCGATAGGCAGGCCTTTATTATTGGTTTAATGCATAGTATAATTTGATGTAATTGTAATTAAAAATGTTATATATGGTGGATACATCGTGTATAATTAATAACATTTTAAATTTTAACTCCTCGTTTCTGTGCCTTTACGTTGTGACGACGAGCGTCTGATGTATTTTCATGTCTGATGATTCTATTTTTCATTTTCATTAATATCTAATTAGTTTAGTTTTAAAACTGTTTTTCTGTCATTTTGCCTCTACTATGCTGGAAAATAAGAATCAATTACTGACTGTAAAGTCGAACTAACTGCAAGACGTTTAATATCCAAAATTTCGAAAATTTTGGATTTTTCTTACAAATTATAATAAATAAATACATCAATAAGAACATTTTAAAGTCCATACAAAATTGTATGTAAAACACGCTAATTTCTCGTACCAAGCAGTAAGAGCAAACAGGCGAGTGTTGCAGTATGAGTAAATTTACAAAATATCTCATTACCACCATCTCGGGCATTATCTTGTCGGAACATGGCTTTTCACATATTAAAGCTGCAAGGGACCGTTGGAAGCAGCAAGTATTTTAATAGAAACCGTGCCGAGTCACGCTGTGGTCCGAAGGTTTGGTGTGAACTTGGGCAGTGGGGAACTGGTCACAGAAATATGAATGATTTGTTAAATGACAAATCAAACAAGAATATTTTTGCAATGATAAATAAAAAAACAAATGTGAAATAAGAGTTTTTTAAATTTACATTCCCTAATAGATTTAATAAGTATTCTTATAAACGGTATTCAATACATTTAATGTTTGGGATGTTCGAATAGTTTTAGAGGGTGAGGGTGAGTTGAGAAGAAGTTTTCATTTTCTCTAATTACTTAGGTAATGCAAGTTGTTGATAGTTTCCTTATCACAAATTAGGTTTCATTAAAAATAAACCTTAAATTTTAAACGCCACAATTCAGCACATCGCTGAATTGACAGAAAACATTACAAAGTAAAAATTCTAAATTAAAATTCTAAATACGTTTTCAAGATAAACTTTTAAAAGAGAAATTGTAATCAATTTATAAAATGATAGGCTATGCAACATAGACGGATAAGTTTTTAAATAAAATAAGAAGACAATGACAGCTTGGCTCCCTAGTAGTAAGTAGGCCAGCGGTGTTTTTTCATCATCTTTGCCCTCACCTTCACTTTTCAGCAGGTGAGATTGATGTCAAAAGGGGGTTTAGTCACAAATAAAAGAAAAGGGACACCACTATGTATTAACGTTCGTATCACACGTAGAGTGGTTCTAACAGCATGTGTAATTTATTTCTCATTTACAGAAACATGAATATGTGTGGCAAGCTGCGGTCTAGTTAGGAACAAACCTAGTTGGTCATAATCGCACGCGCAGCCAAACTGTACCGGACTGGTTATTGAACCCGCTATGTGATATTGTTTGATAAAATGCTTTTATATATAGTTTATTGGTGCCTCCAGATAGGATTCTTTTATCAGATTTAGTTTCAACGCTGTAGCATTGGGATATCAATACGAAATTTCACGATTTAGAGCCTTATTAAAATAATATGTTTTGTTCTTTTGGGAGACAAATTTAAAATGGAATAGAAAGAAGTTATTTTAGGTTTCAGGGTTATTTATTTTTGCACGTTTAAATTGGTTTTGGGGAGTGTACCTAAAAAAAATACTTTATTAATTTGAATAAGACTATGTAAGTTGGAATAACAGTGGAATTCTGCACGTTTCTTTAATTTAACTAAACAGTTAAAGATAAATTTTGACAAATTTCAATGTTAAGAAAAAAGCATTTAACCTAAAGTATAGTTTAACCTAATATTTTGTATTTGTATTTTTTTGTCTTGAGAATCTGTCATATATTCAATCTATATATTTAGTTGAGTCCTAGGAGAGGACAAAGTACAAACATTAATTGAAAATGTCAAATGTTGGGCGAGTGTTTTTTTTTTGAAAATGGTAATTCAAAAGAAAAAATAGCAGACCTGGCTTGTAGCGATACAAGCGCAGTGGTCTACCATGGTAGCCCAGAGTGTGCTGGCGGCTGGTGTGTGGTACTCGCTGCAGCTGGTGGGTGTAGAGTGATGGAGACGATGACGACGACGAGATGTTGGTCCTCTTCTTCGAAGGCTGCGATGGTAGTTCAGCTAGGGGTCACCACTTTGGGAACATGTTTTTTATACATTTTTAATTCACGGTATTATAGCTGTTGTAAGCGATACTTTTCATTCGAGTGTTAGTAAATTAGCCACGACTAAATTATCAATAATTTATGAGCTCGCAGATAAATATTCATAAAAATCAAAGGACCTACATATAAGACTACTACGGACTAGCACCATTTCAATAACCTATTATTTTAAAATATAAAATTAAATATCTAAAAGATCTTTTTTCAAGAAATCTTATCTAAATCTATCAAACTAATCATAAAATGATACCTAATAAGTGTCAAAAATCTGACCCATTTTTCCAATAATTTGATGTAAAGACCCTGGCCAGACCATAGCTCATCGCTGACCACACAATCAGGCGGTAATGGTCAGCGGCATGCGCTCGCGCACGACCGCTGATATATAGCCGAACGCCTGCTCTAAATAAATCACTTCCTACTAGTTGTACAATACTAGGTGTGCTATAGTGTTATAAATTGTTAGAAAGGTCTTAGGTTAGTTTTGAGGGAATCGAGCTTTTTTAATTGACGTCATTAGCTGTTTTTTAGCTTTGTAGTTTTAAAAAAATAGTTTTCAAATATAGAACAGTTTAATTGTCGATAGTTGAAAAAATAATAGAAAAATCCAGTTCAAAGTATAGCTTGACTTATGGGATACCATATAGCGAACTAGGGGGGAACCTAGAATATAAATACATAAATAGATAAGACACGGAACATTTTTTTTTCTGGTTCCGTGCGGGGATCGAACCCGCAACCACTGGCGTCTGAGGCAAATAGGTTTACCCCAACGCCATAATGGTCGTCTTAATTACTATTGATTTCCTGAGGTATTTTTTCTGATCTTTAAAAGAATATTACAAATTAAACTTGCAAATGGATATGGTATATCGGACTCAAATCACATCTCTTAGATCAATCTCCATCAAAACCCAAAAACCAAGAATCAAAGTAAGCTCAAGGTTTGGTAGAAATCGCTTTTCAGTTAAGAACTATATTTTTATTTTATTTAGACGACCGGCTGGTGTAGCGGTAACATACATTGCCTTCTATGCCAGAGGTCCTGGGTTCGAATCCCGGCGGCGGCGGATATTTGTGTGATGAACACAGATATTAGTCGTCAAGTCATGGACGTTTATATGTTTATTTAAATTTATACAATAAAAAATATGTATTTATTCAATATGTATGTTTATATATATTTCTTAAGTATATCAGTTATCTAGTATCCATACCACAAGTTCTTTAAGAAACTTAATTTGGGCTAGATAATGTTGTGTGAGTGTCAGAAATATTTATTTATTATTTTATTTCTAATTATTTTTAGTGTGTGCACTGTAGTGTCAACAAATAAATAAGCTCAAAGTTCTCAAAACAAAAGCCTCATTTTCCACATGTCAAAGGTCCTGTAAATCCCTGTAAAATCCAAAGGATATTACCCGTCTGTGGGACTTAAAGGATATTACCAGTCTGTGGAACTCGACGTATATCGCAAACGTCCATGGAGGGCGTGATATATCGCCCCTGTAGCGTTAATAAGCGAACATGGGATTCGTGATCGCCAACAGCTAGTGTGTATTCGCTTTGTACGCCGACTGACCTGGTCTTTTGTTAGATAGCGTCGGGTAGTTATGAAAGCGAATTAATTTTAAATTGTTGTTTGAGATAGCAAATGATTTGGTGATATCTTTTATTATTCAAATTGAGATGAGAACATGTAGCTACAAAATAGGCTAGTGTTGTGGAGATCACACAGCAGAACTATTTGTGTGCGTGAATAAACATAATAATATGCAAAACTGGCTTAGTTTAAAATTAAACTCAGGACATCTGCGTAACCAAACCAATGCGTTCTTATAGTTAAAAATCTATTGTTAGCAATACTAAGTTTCAAAACAGTTTGATACCGATGATTTTGAATTATTGTGAAAGTTGAGAGTAGAGATTAATGTTTCTTAAAAGCTTTCTGAGTACCCCCGAATAAGAATAAACAAAATAATACTGTAAAGAGAAGATAATTTCCAATCAACAATTCCACACAACAAACGCGCACTTCCTCAATGTAGGTCACATTCGCGTGAAGTACCCGCACTGGTGTCGAGACGAGCTGCGCCGACGCCGATAAATATACACGTCACAGGAACCTTTCCTATACAAATGACGCTCACCTATCTACAAGCACAAGAATCTCATCTTTATACACAAGACCATAAAGCTGTTAATACATTTATTGAACTGAATTAAACATCGTGGCTTAAAGTTAATGATATTGCTGCATAAAACGCAAACCTTTGAAATTGAACTTGAGTTCAATGTCACTAAGACATAAATTCGCTTGCAGGGTTAAGATAAAACTCAGCAATGATATAAGATCTCACGAAACATTTCGTGATAGTGACAAACATTGAATTCACGGATTCGATTTAAGCTGAATTTATGTACCACATGCAAAATATGCCAGATTAACATTTCCTTTGGGTGCTAACAAGTTGTGGGAACTCAGACGTGGATATATGGGTTTTATGTGTTTTGCAAATGAGTAAGAGTTTAGGTCAGTCACGTGTGACATAGAATGATTCAGTAATGCGCCATTAAATCCTGAATCCTTATATGTACTAAGCTAATCTTTTATTCATTACGTCTAGGTAATTAACTAAGTAAAGAGATCTCGAGACTAAACTTTGGAAAACGTTTGAGCTGCAGCGTCTACAGCATTGACGCAAGGTTGCTTATTTATTTATGTCTGGCTAGAGGCAAACTAAGGTTCTATTCCTAATCTTCAAAGAGTCATACAATACGATTTTTCTATTCCTTTTTGATACAAGTTGCCAAGATAGACTGAACGGTTTTGCTTGGTGGAAGGATCCCTTCTGGGTCCGCCTGGCTAGCGACCACCCTTTATATAAAGTCTGCCGCCAAATGTTACCGCTCCGGCGGTAATGTGTTCCGGCAATATTGTATAAAGAGCCAGTTCCTTCCTAAACCCGTGTGCTTTCATCTTCGACCTCATCGTCACTTACCATCAGGTGAGATTGAGGTCAAACGCGGGTTTAGTCACTTATAAACTATTATAACTATTTAACTTAAAAAAAAACGGCCTGCATCAAATTTTTCAGGTCATTACTTTAACACCAACTATTCATCCTTACTTTCCTTCAGATGAAATGAAGTCCCTTGTAACATATCTAAAAAAATAATTGAATGAAAATGACGTAAAGTGATATATTCACAGTATAGTATCGAAATCCGGTCAAAATCGTTTTTTATTTAAGAGTAGCTGTTGCCCGCGACTTCGTCCGCGTGGATACTGGTTATCGAAGTTGGATAAATAATATTATATCCTCCTTGAAGTTCAAACTTCCACTGTTCTAAATTTCGTCAAAATCGATTCAGTAGTTTAGCTGTGAAAGCGTTACTGATAGACAAATAGACAGAGTTAGTTTAAAAACTGTTACAACAAAGCTGTGATCTGCAGTTTCACCTAGGTTTTGTAAAAAAGACCTATAAAAAAATAGAAAAAGTAACGGAGGTATGTATAAGGGTTGGTTTATAGGTAGCCCCTCACGTGTCGCATGCCGTACCACGGCAAGAAAAAAAACCGCCGTTAAGTGTCTCTTGCCGTGGCACGGCAAGGTGTCAGTTGTGCTACAAAACTATGTTTAACTTACGAAATACAAAGCCTATCTCTCTTTGATGCATTAGAAATCGTCCAGGAAGAAACAGGCTAGCTTTATTGCCTTGACGTTTTAGCTAGCCGCCATACTTAAAAGTTTAGAAAAACTTGTCTGAAGTTCGCGCACTGAAAGGCGTGTAGTGCTGTCTAACTTTTGAGTATCTATTTAGTGGGTTTAACAATAGATATTCTCATTATCAAATTGATTTTTGCATCTTATTTTTATGATTTATTTATATTACCAATATAGTATAATATATAAGTTTAATATTTAGCAATGGAGAAGTATGCAAAAAAAAAATTTTTTTTTATTGTTTTTTTATTTGTTTTTATTCAATTAATTTTTTTTACAAAAATCATATACAATCAGTTAAATAATCTTATCTAGTTTCCAAAAATATATAATTTGTTTATGCTTTAATGAAAAGATTCCAGGAAATTATGGAAAAACTGACAATAGGTACGATTTCTGCGTAAACAATTTTGAGGGCTCGACACGCAACGGTGTTCGTTCTTGTTTTGAGCGCGACACCTGAGGGGGTAGGTAGGTATTACATAGACAGTGCCCGCGACTTTATTACTGTAAAGTTTCATAGAAATCCATTCAGTAATTTTAGCGTGAAAGAGTAGCAAAAATCCATCCATCCAGCCATTATATGTATCTACCTATATGTTTGGCTGTTTTTCACGGTTTAACTGCTTGAAATCACCAGCTCGATATCAACAAACACTTTGCAATTTCTTAGCCTAATTCGTGGTTATACAGATGAACTAAAACTTTTACAAATAGTAATAATTTTGCGTAAGAGAACCTCCTAAGAAAATTGACCTTGACTCACCTTAAATGCAATATTTTTAAATTGAGAGCTAGAAATATCGTAAATTATACCACTATCACTGAATGCTGTTGAGAAAACAGATTGAGAAAATTCTTTGTATTGTAAATTTGGCACTTAAGAGAGTGGGTAAAGGCCTAACTTTTTTAAAATTTTAAAAAATGCCCAAAAACTCGAAAACCGTGACACTTTTACTAAACACAAATGGGCATTGTTCATTTTTTTAAATTTCATACGAAAAACCGTTTCGAGGAATAAGGTTTCTGATTAATTTAGTCGATTTGAAACATTTAAAAACATTGGGGTTTAAAAGATTTTTAACAAAATACATTTGACCTTTATTTAACCTTGATGACGTCATCAAAGGCATCAAATCGATCAAGTGTTATGCCTTAAAGCTGTTTAAAAAAAAGTCAAACTAAACTCTATAGCTCTATGGTGGTTGTTTTGTTTTGTTTATATTTTAACGTAACCTCAACGTAACAAACTCAGCTTCTTTATTTTTCCCTGCGATTGATGTAAGTTTAATCAACAATTAAAATTTTAAGAATAATTTATTTAATTATTTTAATTATAGATTATTTATACAAACTACAAAGAAAAGAAACAGAAGAAAATAAAAAAGGTTAAGATTTGATTTGAATCAATGTTTGAAATGTTGGTTTGTTGTCTGTTGACAATCCATTGGGTGACAGTGACATAGCATGACTTTAGCACACAGACAAAGCTAATGTTTTTTTTTACTGACTGACACATGTTTATAAAGTTAATGCCACTGATGACGTCATCACGTACTAATTTCATAAAATCAATATAAATTAAACGACACAGTTAAAAATAAAACTATTCAAATTATTCTCTCAAAATAGGCTAAAGATTAATATAACATAATAAAAATAATAGGTTAAAAAAAGTGAACAATGCCTATTGTCATTTTCCGAACAGCCGCAATGCCCCCCAACCATCGGTAAAGGATTATCCACTCATTACGCCACACCCTGTATGCTATTTTACGCATATATTTCGTGAAGCTATTTGCATGAAAACAATTAGAAAAAATACCACTGAATTAAGAAAATTGAGGTATTCAATAGAAATTATTATATTGTCCCGGACAAGTCCGCGTCTTTACCTTATCTTGTAGTAATAATCGAACCCCGCCCCGACAAACGGATCTATATCCTTTGTGTTAGACCATAAATAATCTAAATGTCAAACGCGTATTCACTATAATGCATTCCATTAATGAATGGTAAGCAATACGCTTTTCAATGTCCAGTAAACGGTAGCAGATATGAAAGTCCCAATATGCAGATGTACGTGAAATATGTGCATGCGCAATATTGCAGTCGCTAGGATCGAGTGCAATGAATTCACTTTCAAGCACTCTTGCGCACAGGTGTGTATTGTTATCGCATGCCCTTCATACATTAGTTATTTGTGAAAGGAACCCTGATAAGAAAGGTAATGGTCAGTTACATTGTTTTATCTTTGTTACGGTAACGGTATCTGGAATATAGATTTGTAGCCGAGTTTGTTTTTGCACAACAAAATTAATCAGCCTTCAAATATACAATATTCAGATATTATACTTGACGACTTAACATACATTGCCTTCTATGCCAGAGGTCCTGGGTTCGAATCCCGGCGGCGGCAAATATTTGTGTGATGAACACAGATATTAGTCGTCAAGTCATGGATGTTTATATGTTTATTCTAATAAAAAATATATATTTATTCAATATGTATGTTTATATATTTCTTAAGTATATCAGTTATCTAGTATCCATAACACAAGTTCTTTAAGAAACTTAATTTGGGCTAGACAATGTTGTGTGCAGTGAGTGTCAGAAATATTTATTTATTATTTATTTATTTTAGCTATCGGTATTTTTTTCTATGATAGCTATTAATTTTTATTAATTGAACGGTATCCTTCCAAACAGATTGTTTTGTGTTTTTCAAAGAGACTCATTTATGGATTTTCTCTTAGTCAAGGTGCCGTTATGCGTGCCAAAATATCGGGACTCGGCAGAGTAAATAAAAATCATAAACGGTTTAAGTTTGCTAAAGTATAAGAATGAATTCTTGGCAGTACCTAAAGAATTCTATTCTACCGTTTCAATATCACAAGTTGTATTTATTAAAGGGCTATGTGAAAATAGTGTCCATTAATATTTTCTTTTATTTTTAATATTAAATCACAAACAATCCTATTTCATTTCTGTCAAAAAGTCCAAAATTAAAAACAAAGTTCAAAATCACACCTGTATTCAACAACTAGAGTATTTTAGCGTACATTTTCCATAAACATATCCCAATAAATAGGGTTATAATATACCAATATAACATGCCACAGTCCACCTTTCACGCTTCGTATATTTGGTATGGTTCCGCGTCGCACCTCTGTGACCAATCGTAAACCTTATCTCTAGATTACCTACAAAGGTTATTAAGTTACTATTTATTATATGGTGCGTCCAGTTTAAGATATAGTAAAAATCCTAACTTTATTTAACTTACTTTGTTAATATGATTACCATTAGTAGCCTTTTTTTATTGGGAGGCACCTAAGTAGGCACTGCGGTGTTTTAAAGGCTATCCATTATACGTAACTATACCTAAATTTATACCAATAATATAACTCTTTATTATCATTATCCAAGATATAATAATATAATAATTCATTCGTTGCATAGAACCATAGAAATAATTAAAAAATTAACAAAATTATGAAACAGATTAAATTGAAACAAAAATTATTTAAAATGACGATTAAAATAACAACCATAATTAGTATTTAAAACAAAATGCAATTAATTAATTAATTAAAATTGAAAATATGTTAATTTATATATCATGGAGATATGGTTTTACAATTTTACAGATAAAGATAACAAGGCGAGGCATTATACATAGTTCTGTTTCCTTTTACCTGAATTTTTTATTAGCTTTACAGGCCACGTGGTTAAAAACGACTGACGTGACAAGCGGTATATTAAAAGTTACAATAGTTATAAATCATCATCTCCATCTGTGTTTCAGTCTAGGAGTGTAGGTTTCAGGAGTCTATAGAAAATACCAAACGTCTAGTCCAGTGATTTTGTGTCAATCCAGAACGCTACGCTCGAAGACTGAGAAACAGATGGAGATGATGATGTATTACTTTTTTCATCTATCAATCCGACGCTTGACACCTCAGTCGCTCGTGACCACGGGGTCTGCAAAGACACCGAAACGTCGAGTTAAAATTGAAAATGTAAATATACGCGATAAATCCGGTTAAAAAGTGTTTTAATTGATTTCCAAAGTGGTCTATATCGACCCCTAGGGGTCTTTGACAACGTGCGAGGGGTCTACGACTGCGAAAAAAAATTAGTGGGTCCATGAAATGAAAATAGTACCTATTTACATACATTATACCTATTATCTTTTAATATATGTATAGACATTTACATAATTTATAATATTACCTACCTAAAAAGTATAATATGTATATGTTTATAAAAAAAAAAATTGTAGGATGTAGACGATATCAAAAAGTCAATGTCAGGTAAGTAGGGGGTCTACCCAAAGCCATAAAACATAACAAGGGGTCTACGACGCAAGAAGTTTGGGAACCTCTGGTCTAGTCAATTGTAAAATGAAATGAAACTCGCTGAGATCCAGTTAAAAAGGAATTCTACTTAATAGTCAGCCCATTTCAAAAATCTAGCATAGATAAGGCTCCAGCGCATACAATTTGTCAAGCAGCAATAACATTTCCAATCCCCGGCACAAAACATAAACATTAATAAGTACAAGTACCACAATTTCTAATTTTACAGCAAATATTGAGCATTATTACGTCCCAGTTATTGGTAATGTTCTCTCTGTAGAATGATAAACCTTTGCCTCGGCCGTGGGCGAGTTTATTTATGAATTTGTTCAACGCTTTACCAATTTGCGGCAAAAAGGAGTTATTGTCTGGTCTGATGAGAGTTCTTGTCTTCATTTAGAAATTGTATTACCTACGTAATTATTTTACAGGGATCTCTGATAAACAAAAGAAAGTTTAAAAGAAAACTTACAGTTCTATTTATACAAGAAGAAAGAAAAACAGGATCAATTTTTAAAATCAAACTTATTTCAAAAATATATTAGCTTACCATTATTTAAGTTAATTAGTTACCCAAACAAACACACCAGCTATGTAAAAAAGTAAGCCTTTGTGCCATAGTATCCTAGATAAAAGTTAGAAAAGCTAAATCAAGAACTGGCTGTCTGAAACTCGAATTCAAGACCTCTCATGCCCTCGACCAGTGCACCACCAAGGCTTCCGTGATTCAACTTTGTATTTTTTTTATAATTAAAGAACAATCCGCTTTGTTGTGATATGTGTAACACCCATATCTCACAAACTTTCAAGCTATTAGCATAGACTTTCTTTTTGTTTTTAAATAATTAAGCTACTGCTTAACATCAAATATTCCTAGTGTCTCTAAGATTTAAATTGATTATCTGGCTGAGCAAAGAATTGCTTTTTCTTAATACATTACTGGAATACATATTCGCAAAATCGATAATATCTAGAACTTTCTAAATTATATAACTAGTACATAACTTCACTAGCCACACGCACCCTCAAGGGATTTTCTAAAGGAGAGGTAACCTTTTGGAGTAGTGATTATAATTGGTTGGATATTTAGTAAAATAATTTATTTACACATAGATATAATAGATACAAACGATATAAATGCATTTTAAATTCTTTAAACACACATACACAGTACCTACACCCAAACTTATGAGAAGCTTACTGCTACATTTACTATAGGTATTTTGATTTTATTATCTTTGTACATGTATTAGTATTTATGTAACACCTTTTTAAAGTAGTGTACATGAATAATAATAAAAAAATAAAGTCCATATTTTTTCCCAATTTTTTGAACAATTTCAATACAAAAGCCTAATGTGAAACTACTCGATCACAAACTTACAATAAAAGCTTGATAGTTTACTCTTTACTTTGACTTTATAAAAAATAAATAAAAAAATAAATTAAGAATCATCATAATGTTGACTACCAATTATTGATTTATTATTAGAAGTATACTAAAAGAATCAGAAAAATACATCACTTCAAAGCAAATATCTGATTTTAATACCATGATTCGAACTCCTGATCTCTGTTATTGAACACGCCGTTACTTACCTTTACACCATGGAGCCTATCCATTTTCTCTTAAATATTAACTATATACAATACTTTTTAACCGGATTTATCGCGTGTACGTGCACATTTTACTTTTTAGCTCGTCTTTTCGGTGTCTCTGCAGACCCTGTGGCCTCTTGCGAAAAGATTTTTATTTAGGATTATTAATCGCGAAAACTTAAGATAAATTATAAACTATAACTATAAAATAGCACAAGTTAGTTTTCTACTTTAAAACCCCCAAGACTTATAAACAAACACATACTCTGTTCAAGACGTGAATCTTTGCAGACTCCTGTATCATCATCATCGTACAATCACCGACACATTGTCTGTACAGTGCGATGCTATCACACATGATATATGTATCTACGAAGGCGCTGTGGTGGTCTAGTGTTGTCCTTTGTTTTATAGTGTCACTATAACCTGCCAATTTGGTGATACACACAGTTTTACCAATGAGTTAGATGAAATACAATATGAACTGGATTTTTACAAATATGTTTGATATCCAAAACTACTTTTTAACCGGATTAATCGCGTATAATTTATATTTTACATTTTATATAAAAGTTTCCAACCATCTTCTCTATTGAAATTAGGGTCTTTTTTTAATTTCAATGGCTTATATGATCATCCTAGGCATGTAATGTTTCTCCCTAGATAGAACTTTCACAGAGTCAAACCTTAAATAGTGGTTGGGCTTCTGGAATGCTCACAAACTGCAGACTTGGTTACTCTTCTGTTTTTAATGTCAGCTATGTGTTCTTTAACGCGGGTTTGACTCTGTGAAAGTACTATCTAAGGAGAAACATTACATACCTAGGATGATCAGAGAAGCCATCTAATTTCAACAGAGAAGATGGTTGGAAACTATCACCAACATGGGACCCTATTCTCAAAGATAATATATCACACATTCAACAAACAGCACGACCTGAAACTTAAGACACTGTCAGCTCATTTTGTATTAACCTTGAACGCAACGCTCGGAGACTGAATAGATGGAGATGATGTATAACTTTTTCCACTATCAATCTGACGCATGACACCTCAGTCGCTCGTGACCACGGGGTCTGCAAAGACACCGAAACGTCGAGTTAAAATGTAAAATATAAATTATACGCGATTAATCCGGTTAAAAAGTAGTTTTATTTAAATTATGAATCGTGAAAACTTAATACAATATAATGTTTGATATCTGTTAAGATAAGTGAGATAGTTTTAAAATCTTTTGAATCGATTAAACTTAAGACCTTATGAAGAAGAGTTTCTTAGTATTTTTAACCACCTTCGGTTAGATTTTTCAAGTAAGCCTATGAAATCGTCCTCAAGTTCCCAGTCTGAAGTTAATGCTTAATTGAAATTAATAGTCGACGTAAACTGTCTTACATTACGGTCAACCCTGTTAGAGAAATTCAATACATGCATACTATAATAAAACACATGTAGGTAAATCAAGTTTTCAATCTTTTATTAATACGGTCAAAAACTCAAGTAATATTAAACTGGATTAGATAGGAGAGCGTTTTCTTAAGAAATAAATATATTTTCTATACATACCACATTTTTTAGTCAAAGTCCAGTTTTATTAAGAACCTTTGTCATGGAAAGCAGATAGAGAATAAATATGAAATTCAATATGCTTATTTCTTACCTTTTTTATTTATCTTTTCATTATATTTAATTAAGTTTAATTCAAAACTTCGGTCCAAAATAAGATTTGAATACACTTAACTTTTAAAATACGTGAAATAACCCAAAGGGGAATAAACCATATTGTAACCATCCACAACTTAAGTGAAAATTTGTGTGTTCATTAGATAAATATCCAACTCGCCAGGTTCAAACCCGTGTCTTCTCGCATAGAAGACCTTTGCACTAAAAAGGCCGTACAGAAGTTAATAAGTTCCTTTGACAATTTTTACTAAAAATTATTCGCACAAACCTGTATTATCATACCACTTAATAATTTGATGAAGTAATGTGTTGACATATGAGAAAATTCGTGATAGTTCAATAGTTTATAGCTCAAGAAGAGTACGAAATAGTGCGATCTATGGTCCTTATATGGTCGTTTTATCAACAGTTCATAAAGATAAAGTTGGCTATCATCACAACTCTTTATAATGAGCCCACTGCAAGGCTATGAGTCTCTCCCCTGGGTGACGAGGAGGTACAGGCCATAATCCACCAAGCTGGCCCAGTGCTGGGTGGTGGATGTCAGAATTTTCAGGGCACCAAAGTGACTTCTGACAAGCCCTAACGACTACTGTATACAAGTATACAGCACCCGGGACCGACTGCTTAACGTGCCCTCCGAAGCACGGAAGTCGTCATGAGAAATGAATGATCGGCGGTCACCCATCCAAGCACCGACCGCACCAAACGTTGCTTAATCTGTGATATCGTATGATACACACATTAACCACGGCGCCACGACGACTTCTTGGCTAGTCGACTAGTTGGCTATATTTATAGAAAAGTCAAAGCAGCTTTATGGTAACAATGTAATGTAATCATGTAAAATAAATGTAAATCATGTAAAATTACCAGCTCATCAAGTCTAGATCCAAATTTAACTTGAGTATTGATGAATAAATAATGTAGCTTCTAAAATCCCAGCCCGGACAAAAAAAAACTACCTAAACCAGCCAGCTAGGGCTCAATCTCTGGACTGTCATGGCGCACAGTGAAGCAAAGCTCCATTGTATAGTTCAAATGTGACAAAATTAGATCGAAAACATATCTTATAAATCAAGATTATATTTGTATACATCGTATTTAACCAGTTACCTATAAAGGTAACCAAAATTTCCTACAACATTTTGTATACAGAAACAAAATCGTCAATTACACCACTCTTTAAACACACACATCTCTTCCTTAACCCAAGTTTCGCTCAGGAAAAAACGCAATCGATTTAGATTCCCCTTGATAAATGAAACCTTTTCAATCACGTCAGTACTTCAATCCTGCTATGAGCCACACACGTACTCCCGTGTACAGTCGCGCACAGGCGCCCCTGTCACATAATTGTGATTAATTTCGCGAGTCGAGCGTGTGGTTGCGGTCAGTGGTGGAATGTTGTCCTAGCGAGCGATACTGTTGTGTGTGGTCATGGTGATTAGCGCAGCGGAGTAGCTACTGGTTCATTATTAATTTAAAGATCAATTATTGAACAAGTTTTTTCTTTTTGATGCGAGCATTTTTCTCATACGATGTACAACGTGAAAAATCCGAACCATCATTGTCTCGATATCATCTTCATCAATGGACATGACCATTCATGACCACTCATCAGATCTGAGTTAATGACGCACTCGGGTTGGTTAACTTATTTTCACATACCATTAATTAAGTATAACAATTTTGTTGACCTTATAGAAAAGTATCAACTAGTATATTAGCCGGATTCAGGCTTTTCTACTCTAAGGTTAGAAACGCGTCATTAATTAAGTATACTATCTAAAATTTACATACATATATAACGTCACGCCTTTATCCCATATGGGGATGGCAGAACACCAGAAGCTATAAACCATCTTATATCACATTTGACAAATTTGGAGGTATAATAATTATGGAAAGAGACTTGCAGCGATAGGGGTCAGCCTGTCACCCACAAAAATGTCAATAAAACCTCCGACTGACTTGTACAGTATGCCCAGAAAGAGAAGCAGCTGGCCCATTCTATGTTTTTCTTTTGCTCACAGTCCAGCATGGAATTTTAGAATCTAAAATTATATCGGATTAAAAAGTACTACAGTATCTTGTATGGAGAATGGAGTAGTATACTGGAAAAGCATTTATTTATTATAACTTTCTATCAAAGTAGGTTAAGGATTTTCAATCAATATGATCTTCACATGAATAATATATCTTGGCCACGGCGGCAAATCCCTGCGACCCCTGCTTCAAGTTCTCCTAGCTAGCAGCTAGCAGCAATGATGTCTTTTGGAGATGTTTTATTTAAAGCCAGGTCCTTATTAAGCCTTTCATCTCCACATAATAAGGAAACGTGGGTTAAGACACCTTTGATCAAATCAAAAGGTTTTTGTTTAAAAAATTAAACGCTTAAGCTTACCCCTATGTCCTCTCCTGCAAACCGCACTTGCTAATAGAAAACTCCTGCGCCGCTATTCTCTAGAATTAGGCACATTTCAGTGGCACTATAATTTGACATTTACGACATCATGGCGCACGCGTCTCCATTATAACGAACTTATTATTTTTATTGCGAAATTTTATATAAATACAGAGAGGTGACCTCCGCGAAGTGTGATTTGTTTCAGAGTTAAACCGCAAGTTTTGTGTATATTTTTAGCGTGTTTTTATTTAAATTTCGTTAAAAATGTAATAATAATAATAATAATAATAATAAATTCATTTATTTCAGGCAATATTTACAATGAGATCTTAACAATTGAAAACAGAGGCCCATAGAATAAATACCTTACAGTCTAACATACATATAAGATAAACAGATACATACCTTAAACTAGAATATATAAAAATACTTAAAACTACACTTGAGGCTGTCGTAAAGTCGGCGGCGACGTGTGACGCGAGTCATAAGACAGTCGTCCTCGAAATTTTCTGTAATACTAACCAGTATATTTAACGCATTTTCTAGCTCAAATTAAATTGATTTAAAAATGTGTATTTTGAATACTGGGTTCGAAATAAAAAAAAACGAAAAATATATGAATGCATTAAATATGCATATCAATATTAGATCCATTGTTGATCCAGCTGTTTTCATCACACACCTAATAACCGAACGAAAATTTAACCTCGAAACCTAAGTTTTTCTCTAATATAGAAGAAAAAATTACCTCTGTACTACGCCATTTATTTCATTTTTAATAAAATCAAACCAAAACAAACCACGGTGACCACGGTGCCTACAAAAACACCGAAAATGTATTTAAAATTTATAAAATATAATCCAACTAAAAACTTTTTATATTTAATAAATTGAATCGTGAAAACTTTAAACAGTAATTTATTTATTTTTAAAATCATTGTTTCAAGAATAACAAACTTGACCATCAAAATATCTAAAACAATACTTTTAAATAAGTATGTAAAGTATGTATCATTTATAGTCCTATAGTATCCATAACACAAGTTCTTTAAGAAACTTAATTTGGGCTAGATAATGTTGTGTGAGTGTCAGAAATATTTATTTATTATTTATTTATTTATGTGACCAGAAACCACTAATTCTATCAACAATAACTTAGTAATCTAAATGACATCGAGCTTTTACGAGGGGGCTTAAAAGCACCAACTAAACCAAATACTCCGTAAAAGCTAACTGGAACTCAATACGAACATGTATCAGGCAGGCCCAGATAGAATTAATAGCGTATTAATGTTGATTCACTTTCAAATGTTTATATTCTATAAAATGGACTGTAAAGTAAATTACATGGTTTGTAATTTGTTTTCGAGTTTAAGCAAAGCTTATTTATGAATGTTATTTTCAAATACCTTACAGGTACTAATTAAAGGCTTATAAATATGATGGAAATTATTTTTCACTCTGCCTCATCTACAACAAAACTGATCAGGAATGTGGAAAAGTGATATGGAAACTAGATAACAGATACAATTTTTAAGAATGGGTATTTATTAAGCAGCTATGACTGAACTGGTCATAATAGGAGACTCTTAAAGATTAAAAATATAGTCACCAAAAAGTTACGATGTGGTTTTTAAATATTAATTACCTATACAATTTGTTTAAAAAGGGCCTAGTCAAAAGTACCCGTAACCGGCGATCATGTATGAAAAGATTGATGAACGTGGAAGAAGAGAAAGAGGTATGTCTGAATCGCAGCAATTGGTGTTCCCTTGTCTCTGCCTACCCCAAGGAGAGACAGGCGTGAAGTTATGTATGTATGCATGTACGTACAATTTGTTTTTCACACAATGCTGAAAATATTTTTTTAAAACTGACTAATTTTCATATCAACACATAAAGAGTTTGACACTAATTGTAGCTAAGCAAAAGTTTCACACCACTGCAGTGTGTGAAACTTAAATTTATGCAGTGCACTGAACTGATGCATTCATGAACCATTATAACAATATCAACTAATGAGAACTTATATAAAAAATATGAGACCTTTTTCCTCCACTTTCTCAGAATAGTTATATAAAAGAACAATTTTAATACTCCTATCCGTAACGTTCCTATTCTCCACTATTAAAATAACCGGTGCTAAGTTGAGAAAGACGCTGCCTTTAAGTTAAAGGAAATCCGAATCAAGAACTGTAAAAAAAATCATCTACATATTTGGTAAGTGTGTTAATAAATCATAAAGTATATTGGTCCTTAAACAACCAGTGTGTGAAAAATATACATAGAGATCCGCTAGAGGTCCTGAATCAACCCCTAACACCTCTGTAATGTGGCTAATTGTCAATTTAGTCTCCGATATTACGTTGTTCCATTCGTGGAGTCATAATTAATCTTAGACAGCGCCTTAACTGGACGCAAAACACAGACCTACCCACGACCTTACTTTGACAGAAAATCCCGATGGAACTCTAAACTTCACCAGCTTACTGCTGGACAGTATTAGTCAGGTAGTCAGATCACACTTTACATGTTTGCCCCACTATTAAAACCAGTATCCATTACAACAAAGTAAACCTACTGCACGCAAACTGGCTCTTAAACCTACTTTAATACCAATAAAATAGGGTTTAACCGGCAATCCATACATTTTAAGTATGTAAAAATGGCGGTGGTCCACACAAAATATATTTAGTTATGCCTTTACAAGGCACAGAACTATAATTTCTGAGTTAATGGAGTCCGCAACACGCAGCAGCCACACATCACGTCAAACTGACAGTCAGATAGACAAGGTTGACGTTTACAGGGATAACGAACCTTATTTTGATTAGCTTTAAGTTTGATTTTCAAAAGTCCTCGAGTAAAATAGCGTTAAGAAGTATTTACACAGGTTTGTAAGAAAACTACAATGAGATTGTGTACTTGACGCTCGGAATGTTTACTTACAAATGTTTTTTACTTTACTGGGTACAATTTCTTTCTGAAGCTGACATGTCAGCTACGGCATTAGCATTGTCCTGCTCATATCCATCACAGCTTTGCTAAAATCCATATGATAGGACAAGATCAGCAATGTGATAACAAGAAACTTTCCGCTAGAGAACTAGAGACTTTCCGATTAACTTCTCAGAGTCGAAGTAGCAACGGGGAAGTTACTCTGAATTTGCAGGTACCTGTGGACCGTGGAGATTACTTAGTATCTCGTAGCATTTTGCTTGTATAGGACAAGAGAGCATGTGGCTTTTTATAACAAACATGTACTTTTTTACATAATAAGAATGGGACTTTTGTTCTCCATCCACGACACCTGGTGGAAAGTGAACATAAGCACTTAGAGTAGTAGACTTCCATCAATGAGAAACCTATTCAATTGACAATTAAAAGTATCAAGTATTTCGTGGTCAAGAAAAACAGACGCAGGCGGTTTTTCCATACCCTTGCGACTCGCACCAGGAAGAAATTGTCAAGGCGCTTTGTTCCATTTTTTGTTTTATCCACTAAATATTTAATGACCAGATTTCCAGTATAAACTCCCCTTTACAAGTTTAGCGTGTGCCCGCGTCACATCTCACAGCCCACAGACGTCCTATAACTAAACAAGGAATGAAGTCACAAATTCAAGTTGTATCTATTTGATCCCCGCACCATACATTGCCGTCAGACCAACAAGACGGTCCCATGTTTTTGAATTTCGAACCTGAATCATGGCTGCGTAAACGCATATAAATGGATTGATGTTTAGTTGATATGTTTCAGAATGGATTTGTGGGAAAACTTATGGTTTATACTGTATTTATAAGGTTTTATTTGTGTTCTTTGGTTGGTAGTACTGAGATTTGTTTTCTTACTTTAACATCAGGCGCAGCAATTGAATAGAAAGCTTTCCTTGTGGTATTAGTTTAGCTTATTTATTTTAGTTCGTCTAGAGTAAAGTATACTGCAATATACTGATACTTGACTTTGATTATCATTTACAATTTTCCATTGATATGTAGTATAGTTGTGATATTACATTTGAGACATCCTGACATATATACATCATTACAAATTAACTCGGTTAGTTCCGGGCTTAAATTTTTGTACACTCTTACTAAATTAATGCAAATATTTTATTTTCCTTCCTTTTTTACAACTTTTTTACAACAAATCATATCATCAAATCGTAGGTATAAAGATCTTTATTCTAACGTTAATTTATTCAGCCCATTTTGTTTGTACAAGAACCCAAATAATCAAAACTAGCTAACATTTCTCAAGTAATTTTCAAGACTATAGAATTAATTAATTAGTACAATGTAAACAGTACCTCAACATGCGGGTATGGAGCATGTACCACACAAAAGTATAGACTTACGATTAACTCTTGAACTCATTTGCAATAAACTGTTTGGCGCAAATTAACTTAATCGCGTAGGTGATAGTGAAATAAGCTGCTGATACTTAGGTAGGTACTGGCTGGGAAACTGAAACCTAGAATAGGTGTTGCCCCTATTACTCAAACTCAAGGGAAAATTAAGAGAAGTATATTGAAAAGGAAAACTAATATTTAAAATTATTTAATTTAAATTATAAAAAATCTGCCGCCTAAATTTTATGAAATTTTTGGCGTTTTTGTGGGTGTTAGGCTGACCTCATGTCACAGCAATAGTCTCTCTAAATTTTGTGAAACGTGCCATCAGATGGTTTTATAACCTCTGGTGTTTTGCCTACCTCATACAGGATACAGGCGTGAAGCTATGTATGTTGTATTATATTACTTTTTTTTCACAAAAAAAAATAAGGAGGTGCCCCTTCATGTTACACGTTAAAGTAGTCAAGTTATAGTTATGGCTGCGGTATAACACCATCCAAAAGAAACCTATTCACCTAACATTTCAATGTACCAGACCTATATTGTACAGTCACATGCAATAAGATGTATACACTTTGCAACTTATTCGGTTGTAATAAGGTTTCAATCAGTTACGGAACAGTTTTACCTACCTACTATATTGTTAAAATAATTAGCCAAAAGGACACACCAACTATGTGTCCCACAACTAGGCCTTTGTTATAGTGACCACACAGCGGAACCCCCCGTGGTCCCGTGTCCCCCCATCCTAGCTTCCATACACCCAAAGTATATAACCCGAGCCAGTTTAGAAAAGTTTCTTTTTCTAAACTGGCCCGGTCGAGAAACGAATCCCGGACCTCTCACAACACGTTTCACACGTTACGCTACCCTAAAAACTAAATATACAAATGAACAAATGTTATTTACATTTGTTTCAATTCCAATGAAAATGTATACATCTTATTAGACGTGACTGTACAGGAAAAACTGAAGCAGGCAGCTCATTCGAAACCATGGCGATTTATAACAAGGTTCGTGTTGATGAAATAGAAGATGAGAAAAAAATGTTCAGGTGACTGCTGGCTCTACTGGAAAACAAATACTGGCATGTTAACTGTTGTCCAGACCCATTTACCTTACTTATTATGGTGGGCAGATTTATTAAGCTTTGCTATCCCAAGGATTTAACCTCATTTCTGCTACAATTAACACTAGGACCTACGCAGCTTTGTTCTAACATGGCATAGCAAGGACTTTCAAAAAACCTAATTTATTTATTGATAATTTGCCAAAACTGACACGCCTAAAGAAACCGTAAAACCAGCTTTAATATACCTACATGTATTTAAGATACTAATACATGAAGTCGTCGCGACGCCGTGGTTACTGTGTGTATCATACGATATCACAGATTAAGCAACGTTCGGCGCGGTCGGTGCTTGGATGGGTGACCTCCGACCATTAATTTCTCACGACGACTTCCGTGCTTCGGAGGGCACGTTAAGCAGTCGGTCCCGGGTGCTGTATACTTGTATACAGTAGTCGTTAGGTTTTGTCAGAAGCCACTTTGGCGCCCTGAAAATTCTGACATCCACCACCCAGCACTGAGCCAGCTTGGTGGATTATGGCCTATACCTCCTCGTCACTCAGGGGAGAGACTCATGCCCTGCAGTGGGCTCATTACAAAGAGTTGTGATGATGATGAATACATATACCCAGACTCGGGTCCTTATCGAAAAGTTTGTTATGACTAGAAGTCGAACCCAAGCCCTGAACCTGATCGCAGCATGAATTTCATTCATAAATTGATGTGCTTATGATTACTTCTCTTATATTCTGGTAAAATGTGGATGTGCTTAGACTAAAAATGAATTCCCTATATTAGTAGTTAACCTATGATAACCTTTACCCATAAAAACTTTGAAAATATATATTTTTATTCGGATCCTTTATTTTTATTATACATCAAAGTATTATTTAAGTTAATCAAGCCTATAACGCTATAACATACTTATCCAACCATTAAAGTTAAAACCTACTTAACCCCTAGCCCACATTCTAGTTAAGTTCCACGTAAGTTTACACTTAATTAAGGAATTAGTTTAGTAACATAGCTAGGTGTGGCTGCACAAAGATACAAGATATCTCCTTGTATTTTGTCAAGTTGATATTGCACTGGGAGACTCAAGGGTTTAGATTAGTATAGTTTTATAGTTTAATTTATTATCAATGAGACAATAACTTAAAAGTATAAAAAAAGCTATTATGCGAATTAAGTATAATCAATATAAAATATGATTTCAAATTCGGGTCGTATTGCATTTGGTCGTACACCAGTTTTGTCATTCGTATACATTTTATTTGAATTGCGGTCCGCACCTTTTTTTTTTCTTGCGAAAATCCTCAATGGATACCTGTCGCCCGGGGGAGCGGCCAGGTTATGTCGGACTCTTACCGACTAAAACCCCAAGGTGTTCCTCCTCCGTGCCTAGTAGCGGGGCAAGCCGAAGCATTCAACCGTGAAACCGCCGGCGCTATCCGCTTGCGCGGAACCCTCAACACCAGGCACGCCGCCGTTCTCGGCGGCGTTCTCACCATGAGTTCTCACCAAGCACGCCGCACCTCAGCGAACTCCCTTGACTTCACTATGACTGGAAAAGATTAGGGACCGTTGAAATCGCGTCGTTTACTTGCTTGGTTTACTCAACGTTTCTGGGTTCAATTAAAAGCAATAAAATTCTGCTTAAACATCTCTACATCGCTGCGAAAATTTGGAACACAATTTCTCCACCGCTTCGAAACCTCTCCTTTTCTGTACCTATGTATTAAATGTTTGCTTTTTGCTATTTGAATTTTTAAAATAAGAATGGAGTATGTAGGTATACTTTACATTCTTTAAATTTTTGGCTAAGTAACTACAATGTATTTTTATAATCTATCTTAATGTAATTCTGTACTCCTCACTCCCTTGCGGCTGAAAATCAGCGCCATAGTCAAAGCTGATGGCACTATGCTGAGCTGCGCCCATTTCGGCATTTTTAATATTGTATTTATTTCTTTGTTGATTTTTGTCTTGTTACTTTTTCTTTTTATGCCGAATTAATGTGTTTCTTTCTTTTTTTCTTATCTTTATACAATCTTTACAATATTCTAGGTTCCCCCCTAGTTCGCGACATGGTATCCCAAAACACAAGCTATGTTTACTTTGGTGTCATGTAATTGGTGAGATTGTCAGGGTTTTTTTAATTTATTTATAATAGAAGACACACCTACCTACATATTTATATGTAAATAATAATGCAAAAAACACTCAGTTGAAAGTGCATCAGTGCAACATAGCTCAATGTATGCGTAAAAGATTTCATAATAATGATTTTATCAAGAGCAGCGAGTGTAAACCCGGCTGATAACTTCCCTGTTGGTAATTAAAATAGAGATTCTGTAATTGCCTCTTTACGTAGGTTGTTTTACATATCCCTTTTAGAGAAAGTATTTTAATTTAGTCGATCTTTAAGTGGTCTGCAACTAAATAGATAGGTAGAAAAGCCAATGGTGTGCTTAAAATAACTTTATTATACAAAAAGGTGTGAAAAACTTTTTTGAAAACCCACAATGGCACTTAATAGATTTTGTTGTGAAGAATAAACTAAAGCCAACTTCAAAGTTGGGTCCTTTTTTACCGAACGCAAAAAGTTCAACAATGCGTCACAAATATCGTCAATTTTACTTCTTGCTTCTATGCTGGACTGGGAGCGAAAGAAAAACATAGAATGTGCCAGCTGCTTCTCTTCCCGGGCATACTGTAAAAGTCAGTTAAGGGACCGAGGTGTGAGGTGGCTTTTTTGTGGGCGATAGGCTGACCCCTGTCACTGCAATAGTCTCTCTCCACTATTATAATGCCTCCAAATTTGTCAAACGTGACATCAGATGGTTTTATTACCTCTGGTATTCTGCCTTCCCCATACGGGATACAGGCGTGAACTTATGTATGTATTAACTTCTTGCATAAAGTTTAGACTATGCAATTCCGTAAAAAAAAAATTGTTGAAGGAGCTTGCTAGCAACCATCCTTCTTCTTCTTCCTTCCGATCCTCTAAACTGGCGTATACCTTTAAATATGCCAATATGACAGTTACAGGTGTTCAATCAAAGTCGATGAAAACTCCAATAATAAAATAAAAAAACGTAAGGATTGTCGTAAGGATTTGTCAGAAGCTTCTTCGGTACCCTAAAAGTTCTGACATCCACCAGCCAGTGACCTAGACTAGTTCAGCTTATTTGCTTACAACCTTGGTCGTCACCCAGGGGAAAGTGACCTTGTTCTAATTAAACATCTAAATAGTATTTTTGGGAGGATTTTTTGTATACGAGATTAGTAACATTAAACTGAATCCTACTGTTCATTAATCATATATTTGTACTAGTATTTGCTACCTGAGTGTTATCCTTACGTTTATACTTTATTTTTGTAGACATTATTTTGATGGTCTCGAAGACACATCAGTTTCCGGAGGTTTGATTCCAGAAAAAATACCTCTTCTACACTGATATGGGTCTGGATGAGAAAATTATTACCACTCAGTGACCATAATTTTCAATGGACTTCATAACACCAGCTACTTTTAGGATCCAAAGTTGGTGTATCAACACAGGTAATTTATAGTCATACTATTAATTACCTGTGGTTAAGATTAATACACATCAAATTAAAGTCAATTACTCTTGAAATCAGCTGTTTAACTAACTATGATTAATTTATCCTATCTTATCTCAGACTGCATCTAACCGATGTCTAAGGAGCACCTACGCAACGTTGACGTACACGATATATTGAAAATTATTGAATCTATTTCATTGAATAACTGTTATTCTACATGTACAATAGTATATCTAATTTTATTCATATAAAATATTACATGAAAAGCTATATAACCGAATTTTATCCAGTGTTACATTTAAGGTTGACGTTTTTCTTCGATATACCTATATTAGAAGACTATTGTGTGAACTGCCATGGTTAAGGTATTAATTTTGACAACCTTTTGGCAACCGGCTGGTGTAGTGGTAACGTAGATTGCCTTCTATGCCAGAGGTCCTGGGTTCGAATCCCGGCGGCAACGGATATTTGTGTGATGAACAAAGATTAGTCGTCAAGTCATGGACGTTTATATGTTTATTTAAGTTTATTTTCTAATAAAAAAAATGTATTTATTCAATATGTATATTTATATATTTCTTAAGTATATCAGTTAACTAGTATCCATAACACAAGTTCTTTAAGAAACTTAATTTGGGCTAGATAATGTTTTGTGTGTGTCAGAAATAATTATTTATTTATTATTAATGTGTAAGCCACGGAAAAATAGAGCGGCAATAAGAGTTACTTTCCTATAACATGCAGCATCTACATATAATATGGACCTCCGATGTCTTAGGTCATCAAAGGTTCCGACTTACGTCAATCTAATCCTGAATTTTATGGCTGTACGAGTTTAATATTAAGCATTATGGTTTTTGTGTTAGCTAAACATCGGAAAAATACGTGGTAATAAATCCTTCTAGAGTCTATTGATACTTGACATTATGCCCTCCGTGACGCAATTAGTGAATAGCAGACACATGCGCGAGAGGTGCGGTTTCAATACCCGCTGCATGACAAATATTTCTATGATATTTGTCATGTTAGGTATAGGTTGGAAATTTAATTATTCTCTCCATTAACTGGTTTCCATTCAAGAAGCTCTGGAAAGTTGTGGGCTAGGTGGCGCTTTGTGAAAAATAATGTCCATCTTTTTATTCAGATATCATCAACACAAAAAAAATTAATTCACATTCATTTGAATAAACTGATTTAAATTTGAAAATGGAATATGGAATGTAATGCGTGTCAGCCGTTCACTATACTTCAACCTATGTTTCATACGTAATCTGAGCACAGGAGACAGGTCCTTGCGTAGGCGCGTGTAACAGGCGCGGTAGCTAAATCAGCTATTGTCTGATTGGCTACGGCTTTCTGCATTCCTGGTACATAGACATGTGAACTTTTAGATATTTCTTCCATTAATTAAGAAAGTATGTTTGGTTTTGTAGTACAATACATATATAGCACATAATTCGAAAAAAATCCCTAACGACTACTGTATACAAGTATACAGGGTTGATTTTTCGTCACCAGCCAATTTTAAATTTTAGTTTCTTTGATACGATATAAACGTACCAGCATATTTATTTTAGCTTCACTCAGTACAAAAAGTAGAAAGAACCTCAAACTTTAAAAAAATTGTCGCTGTTGATAAACATATCTACTACGACGTGGCATTTCCTTGATAATACTACAATGTGTGTAGTAGCGCGTAGTCATCTTTATTTGAAAAAAAAAAATACTTTTTTGCAAAAATCGTTTCAGTAAATGATACTTATTGTGTAAAAAAAATTGGGTGGTGACTACTAATCAATCCTGTATAGCACCCGGGACTGACTGCTTAATGTGCTCTTCGTTAATCGTCGTGAGAATTAATGATCGGCGATCACACATTCTTTTACCGACCGGCCGAAAAGGTGCGACCCCAAACTGACTGAGACTCGTATTATTCAGACGAACACTCAACTAAAGATCTAAAGAGACTTCTAAATATGGAAGGTAAATTAGATTACAGGACAAATTAAAGTATGTTTTTGGTTGGTAAATTCGTTCGGATTCAATGTTAAGTAAGAAAGTGATGAGAAGTGCTTGAGAAGAAACTAAGCTCCAGAAAAGTAAATAAATGAAAATTATATGGTGAAGCTGGCCATTCGGAGCCTTTTATTTTATTTACAGATCACAATTTAGCGAATCTTATAGAAAATAGTGTGTGTTAAGACATTGTTTATTGTTTAAAGGTATTATGAAGATTAAACTTTGAAAAACAAATACAATAAAGTACGCGATTGGTTATTAAAATCCATAGAAATATTTATCGACGAGTATTTCAAAAGGCAGAAACCTTTCCCACCACATTTCCATGCCAATTCCAAACAATAAACACAAAATAACAATACAAAATTTATTCCTAAACGCCAATAAAACACATAAACACAATTTGTTTCTTTAATTGAAGTGCCACTTTTAACTATTTCCAAGTCTATACAGTACACAACACACGTCACTGAATACACAGCTTGCGTGTTCGTTCCTGATACTGCTATATTTAGCCGTGTAAGTTGCGTGCACCGCTGTACAGGATTCCCGCAGAGTCGATATAACCTTCCCGCGACACAATTAGGTTCTTTAATACTCCTGCCCGCCTGGTACTTCATCCGTTCGTTACATTGTTTTATTTATTTATTTATTTATTTAATAATTTATGTACACACATAGAAACTTAATAAAGAAACATATAAATTAAAAAAAAAAAAGTACAAAGGCAAAGCTTATTTCTATAAGAAATTTCTACCAGCAAGCCTGAGGCTGGAAAATGAGATTAAAAAGAACAAATTAAGTGCGTACAACTTACTTACAAGCAAATAAATATACATTACATACACTACATACTAAATACATAAATACAATTAAATATATAAATACATAAAATATATATCTATGAACTAGTGTTGAAATAATATCAATGAACGATCTATAATATAAAAATATATAATTATACGATTTAAAAACCTAAGTTAGAGAAAGATAATGTTCTCTAACTCTTTTTTGAAAATATATAGTGATTTCGACTCACGAATTTTGTACGGTAAGGAGTTCCACAATCTGACAGCATGGACAGTGAATGAGTATGCAAAGAAATCGGTTCTATGGGACTTCATTTGTAGTAGTGTACGCTTATGTGCTCTACAAAGCGCATCTACAGGATTAGTAAAGGCAAACCGCTCACATAAATAAAGAGGAGAGGAAGGGTTAAACAGAACATTAAAAAGGAGACAGAGGATACGGGTATTTCTACGTAGACGGATCGGGAGCCATTGTAGTTTTTTGCGATATTCTGTAACATGGTCGAACTTTTTCAAACCGAAAATGAAGCGAATACACAAATTCTGTAGTCGTTCCAATTTATTTAACACTTCTTCTGTGGCATCTAAGTAACAAACATCTGCGTAGTCGATAATGGGTTGGATAAGTGTTTGTGCCAAAGAGATTTTCGTCTTTAAAGGTAAAAAGTTTTGGAGACACTTTAGCATATGAAAAGAGTGATGTACTTTTCGACTGATATTGTTCACGTTATCACTCCACGTAAGATTAGCATTTATTATTATGCCCAAGTTCTTTGCCGTATCAGTAAGTATGATGGGTGTGGTGTCGAACATAATTGGAGGCAAATTTTTAAAATCAAGACTGCTGCGCATGTGTCGACTGCCTATAATCATAGCCTGAGACTTAGAAGGATTTACACATAATCCATACGATTTAGCCCAGTCGCTTATGCGGGAAAGATCATCGTTGATCCTAGCAATAGCAGTATTAGCATTGGAAACTGTGAAGTGGTGATAAATTTGCAAGTCATCGGCATATAGATGAAATTTACTGGATAAAACTGTGGTAATGGTATTAATAAATACAGAGAAAAGTAATGGAGAGAGCACGCCACCTTGGGGTACGCCCGCAGTTAGGTCACACCACTCAGAGTAAGACTCATCAAGGCGAACCCGCTGAGACCGACCCCGAAGATAGGAATTAAACCAAGCGACTGCAGAAAAGGATACATTGATGGACTTTAATATAGCAAGAAGGATATCAAAATCGACGGAATTAAAGGCATTACTGAAGTCAAGCAAAACAAGTAATGTAAGGGACCTATTCTCCATAGCCCAGCGAATATCATCAGTCACATTTACCAGTGCAGACACTGTGCTGTGACCGGGACGAAACCCGGATTGATATTGACTGAGGACTTTATTCGTAGTCAGGAAAGTAGAGAGTTGATGATGAACAACATGCTCAAGGACTTTAGACAGGAAGGAAAGTATGGATATTGGACGAAAATGGGACAGTGAAGTAGGATTAGAAACTTTAGGCAGTGGGATTACGTGGGCTCGTTTCCAGGAGGTTGGGAACGTACAGGTTGTAAGCGAGTAATTAAAAATGTGGGTAAGAATGGGCAATAGTATGGGTAGAATCATAATGATCATCCTTGAGCACAGTTGATCATCACCAATGGCCACTGACGAGATAGAGAGAATAGCCTTTTTTACTTCGTCTTCAGTAATGCATGAGAAAGAAAAGGATGGATGCGAATTAGATATGTTCGATAAATTACGTAATGTTTCAGCTCTTAGATGTGAACTTATAGCTACTGGAGGTTTACTAAAGTGATTATTAATAGAATCTAAATCAAAATTATTATATGACGTTGGATTATATTTATTAATACCTACGGATTTTAAGAATTTCCAAACTTCTGCAGTGCTACGGTTGACGAGGGAATCGTGGAAGTAGAGTCTCTTAGCATCACGACACAAGCGGGAGCAACGATTTCGAAGATTTTTATAAGAGAGCAAATTACGTTCCGAAGGGCAGTGTTTGTACCGTCGTTTCGCCTTATCTCTGAATGACATAGCTTCTATAATTGAATCTGATAACCAAGGAGCAGGGTTGTGTTTAACTTTAATTTTTTTAATTGGAGCATGACGGTTGAAAAGTTCCAGAACCAGTTTGTTGAAGCCCTTTACCTTATCTTCAATATTGTGTCCACCCAATACCGGTGACCAGTCTATAGCATTAGCATCATGTTGCAGAGTATCCAGGTTGATATTTTTGTAACTACGAAGGAATGAGGTGGGTGGTTTACGTTTGGGGATGCGGATGCGGTAGGATAGGAATATAAGATCATGGTAGGAAAAGGGTGCTGTTAGTTGACCATGATTTGCTACATTATGAGGAGATGACACTATCATAAGGTCGATCAAGGAAGGGACACAATTTGGAAAACTGTGGGTGGGGGATAGGGGTAACAAAGAAAGGTTATAAGAGGATAGGAGGGATTCAAGCTTGCGGGAACGGGTGTTGTTCTTAATTAAACATGTGTTGAAGTCACCTAACATAAGCACATGATCATAGGAAGGCAAGAAATCATAAAATAGCTTATCAAGAGTATCAAAATAATCAACATACATGTTCGCGCTGTAGAAGACTGTAAGCAGCAGTTTTGTGTGACGCACAGTGACTTCAATAGCTAAATATTCAGCAGACTCTGAGTAAAGAGAGGGGGAAGCGCTGATAACTCTGAACGGAATGTCAGAACGAAGGTAAATAGCAACTCCGCCACCTCCCTTACCGGTTCTGTCATTGCGGATAAGAACAAACCCTGGAAGGGAGTATTGAGTGGAGAGGAGAGAAGGCTTGAGAAACGTTTCAGATATAAATAATGCATCTACATTATTCACACTGAAAGTAGTAAGAAGATCAGAATAGTGTTTAGGTATACTTTGAGCATTTATGTGGGCGATTTTCAAATTAAGTGGATGATTTAAATATGAAGAGGAGAGTTGGTCATGCAATGTCAGTGGTGGTGAGTGAAGACTATCTGCACTTGTAAAACTACATGAAGATGAGCAAGAGAAGAAACTCTCGTTGAGATCACTAAATATGTTCATTAAAATAAGATTAAAATATATACTAAATATAATACAATAAATATGTAACAAAATATATACCTATATATAAATAAATAGGCAATTTGCACAACTCACTACTCACAAATAAAGAGACAAGAGTGAAATGAAATTAAACTAATAAACACAAACAAAAGATTACAATACTTTCCACTATTGGTAACTATACACAAATAATAAAAAATAAAAAAGTAAACTTAAAAGCTTAATACGGAATGCAGCCTCGACTATTGAGCGACTGTCAAGTGACATCTGACACAACGTAATGTCAAAGTGGGTAATGATGGACGGATGTCAAAATACAAACAAAGATTGTTTACATTCTTACATACTGACATTTTAAGTAAAAAAACAAAATGGAAAATTTAGAAATACCGACATCAATACAGAAAAGAAGGAAGCAAATTTATTGGTATAAAACGGGCAAATTAAAGAGTTACCTAAGGAATTAACTAATATAAGTTGTTGTCGGTTGATGTACAAGCCAAAGTTTTGAACTTATTTGATAACAAAACTAATTACGTCGGCGAGTTTTCTTGGCTATTGGTGCGGCTGTCTTGGAAGCGCTAGCATCTGAACTCACCGGGTGCTGCAATATAGTTTGTTGGAGAGAACCTAAAGTTTCTATCTTTAATCGGGAGTTGTCGGGAAGATTAATCAAAATTTTACCTTCCATAGTCCAACAGTTAGTGATACCGAAGTGTTTACGAGCCGTTGTAAAGATCTGTTGTCTTATCTTCGTCAGAAACTCAGAGACAGTGATGCCAGTGCCCTTCAGATTTGTTTTGCTATCCCAAATGCGGTGACGAATCTCAACATCCGTAAAACGTGCAAGAATAGGTCTATTTTTACCTGTTGATGGCATTCCCAAGCGATGACAAACACGTAAGTTATCTTTGTTAATATTGGACATCTTCATTTGGTCGGTTATTATCTCGTGAACCACATCAAAAACCTTTTCATTTTGTTTCTCAGGGATGCCATGGAATAGAAGGACCTTCCTTCTGGATGCAGTCTCCAGTCTATCCTGTCCAAGCGTAAGAGATTCAATCTCTAACTTCAACTGCTTAAACATCTGCCAAACCAAGGATTTAAATGATGTAAAATCTTGTGACAGCGTCTCCAGGTCTGGATGAACAGGAGATTTTCCAGCAACTTTCTCCAGCCTGCTCTCATATTCACTGAACCGTGATTCGAACATTTTAGCAAGTGCTTCCATATTTCACTTCTTGGAGATGCTTCTGTAGATATGTGATATTTTGATTGGAAAAGGTGTGTCCGTGAGTACTAGTGAGTTCTGCCAAGAACTATAACATTTGTTTGTCAATAATACTCAGAAAATATATTAAATTTAATAAAAAATAGAGAGAGCACTTAATTTGCGTATTGATGGCGCGACTATATTGTTTTATAAGGCAACTAAATATTGAATTTATTTTAAGGTTAAAATGGCAAATGACATGGGATACCTCTATGAGTTTTATAGTCGATTTACCAACCATGGCGAAGATAATATTAACTTCAATTTATAATAAATTGCTTCTAGCTTATATTAAACTTACTTTTATTGATAAAAAAAATATTGCTTTATATTAAATAAGTGACTTTTTTAACCGGGACCATGACACTTATCCTACAGTATAAGATTTGATTTTTTCACTGATTGGATATCAACATATAATTACAAAGTTACACTTTTTGTGCAAATCTCATTTAAAATACCCTTAATGAAGGCTTAGTAATTCAAATTTATCTAGTAAATGCACTTACATGTTTAACTTATAAGATGGTAGTAAAGTATTTAACTAAGTTTACGATCCGGTCAAGTGTTCATTATAAGCTGCGCTACATGAATTAAAATAAATTTGCATAATAAATAACTTGATAAGTTCACCTGATAGCCTCTATATTACTAATAACATCATTTACCAAGTTTTTATTAACAGTTATATTAATTTTTATTTGATAAACATTACTTTTTGATATTGGAAAAGTTGATGTCAATGTGAGTTTCATTTAAATTATTGGCATAGTATAATAATAATCAATATTCATTTCCATCGTTGTTTACTTCATATATCTTTATGAAACAATCTTCAAAATCTTAAATAAATGAAAAAATTGAGTTCATTAACATTATAAGACATACATACTTCACGTCTTTATCCCTTATGGGGTAGGCAGAAAGGCGTTAAGATCATCTTATGTCACGATTGACAAATTTAGAGGTATAACAATGATGGAGAGAGACAATTGCCATATAGTATTGTCAATTAGTCAGCCAATCGCTAACAAAAACGCTTATAAAACGTCTGTCCCTTAACTGACTTTTACAGTATTTCCGGGAAGAGAAGAAGCTCGTACATGCTATGTTTTCTTTTGCTCCCAGTCCATCATGGATGCAACATATAAATAATTTTAACAAATTATATGTTTTTCAGAAAAGGGATAGCAGGAATGGCATGATGCGTCCCACGATCTGCTTACGGTTACGGTCGGGAAGTACGAACTATAAATAATTGTTCTGCCCTATAAACATTGATGTAGGATATTTGTCAAATCGTTTCCTTGCCATGTTTCTATAAGTCCTATGTATGGAAGACTCGGGTGGAGACTGATAATCGTCAGTTCATCTTTAGTCATACCTTCAACAGAATTTTGTTCAATAGTCGTATCGGAATCCATCAAAAACTTGATAGGAAAGCTCAAGTTGCTGATATTGACGATTTGTTATATTTTACTGTGGCTATGAATGTCATTTCAAATTTTGGAGATATGACGCGTCAAAGACGTCACGAACCTGAAATTGAAATATATTCTCCGAGCTATTTCCCGCAACTTCATACGCGCTAAGTGACCATTCCTGGGGGAATTTCAGTAACTACTTCCATAATAATAGGTTGGGGAAAAAGTCTTTTCGCATTATAGTATGTATGAAGTTGTAATAAAATCTCTTTGGCTATAGTATTTGTATCTGGCTGGTTTTGGTATCAATTGAAAGTTAAAATTTTAAAGAACATAATTCCAAATTCAAATTAGGAAAATGTGTGATTTTCATTTGTTTTTCGTACTGTCAAGATGAGTGAATCTAATGAAGAAATTCGATACATTTTAAAAGTTTACTACAAAAAAGGTAAAAATGCAACGCAAGCCGCGAAAAAAATTTGCGATGTTTATGGACCTAGTGCAGTGTCTGTGAGAGTAGCACAAATTTGGTTTCAGCGTTTTCAACCCGGAAATTTCGATGTCAAAGATGCACCTCGCTCTGGTCGCCCTATTACGGATAACATGGATGCCATTTTTGAAAAAGTGGAGCAAGATCGACATATCAGTAGTTACGACGTAGCTGAAGAACTGGGAATTGACCACAAAACAGTTTTGGCGCATTTGAAAAGAGCTGGGTAAAAAAAAAAGCTCGATATTTGGGTACCTCACTAGCTCACTGAAAGAAACCTAATGAACCGTGTACTCATTTGTGATTCTTTATTACGACGTAACGAAACCGAATCATTTTTGAAGAAGCTTTTGATGAAAAATGGATCATGTACGACAAGAACGTGCCAAAAAGGTCGTGGTCAAAGGCCGGTCAGGCTTCACAGACTGTGGTGAAACCCGGGTTAACTCGCAATAAGGTGATGTTGTGTGTGTGGTGGGATTGCAAGGGCATTATTCATTATGAGCTGTTACTACCAGGCAGGACTATCGATTCTGAACTCTACTGCGAACAACTTATGAGATTAAAACAAGAAGTTGAGAGAAAGCGGCCGGAATTGATCAACAGAAGGGGTGTGGTGTTTCATCATGATAACGCTAGACCTCACACATCTATAGCCACCCAGCAAAAATTAAGAGAGTTTGGCTGGGAGGTGTTAATGCATCCGCCGTATAGTCCTGATCTTGCACCTTCAGATTTCCACCTGTTTCGGTCTCTTCAGAATTCTTTAGGCAGTGTTAGGTTAACATCACGAGAGGACTGCCAAATCCACTTGTCGCGGTATTTTGATGAGAGGTCCCAAAATTTTTATAGCAATAGGATCATGTCCCTACCTACAAGATGGCAAAAGGTTATCGAACAAAATTTTACATACATACTTTAGTTAAATGTCAATAAACTATATTAAAAAATGTTTTGAATTTTCTTAAAAAATGCGAAGAAACTTTTTCCCCAACCCAATACAAACAGACACCCATTGAAAGAACCTTTATATCATGCATGATTCACATCCGTGCATTCAAAGAAGAGTATTTTTCATACAAACTGAAAAGTCCTATATTTCCCGTTCCCGAAGGAATTTCGGGAATTCCTTCCTTAGTATTTATCACACTCCCAAAGAACTGTATGTTCCAAATTTCAGCCCTCTACGCCCAGTTGTTATGGTGTTGTCTGTCAGTCACTCAGTAACGGAACCGTTTTATAGGTATATTAAGATAGTTCTTAGGGCGTTTAAGGCAACTCCTAGAAATCCTTCCAGTAGGTACTATCCGTTCTTGTAAGCCAAAGTAAAATAAATAGATAGGTAATCAATTACTTTTCTATTAATCATATTTGACGACCACTTTGGCGATGGGTTAAACATGTCTGCCACTGGTTGCGGGTTCGATTCCCGCCCAGAACAAGAAAAAAATGTCCCGTGTCTGGGTGTTTAACTATTTATGTATTTATATTCTAGGTTCCCTCCTAGTTCGCTACATGGTTTCCCATAACACAAGCTATGCTTACTTTGGGGCCATATAGTTGGTGTGATAGTCTCGGGATTTTATTTATTACTTTGCAGGTATTTTCTTGCTTACTTCCGAGGAGTTTTTTAATACATTTTTACTCTTTTTAGAACACGTCCCTCATACTTATCAAAGACAAAGTTTTGCAAAGAAACTATCTATATAGATCGTAGGTAAGTCAGTATCTAAATACATATTCAAACTATCTTACATGCTAGTACTCGCACTAACAATAAATTTAAACTTTCATCACATTACATAAACTACGAGTAATGAATTGCAATGAATGAATATACAATTACTTGTGTGAGCAAATACATAGAAACTGGTAATAATTACATTTACATATATATTATTATATTTGCTATAAGTAACTACTAGTCTTTGCACGACTTTGTGAAAATCTATAATTTTATTCCTATAGGAATAAATAAACGATATCAACTACCGAGGGGTCTTACTTCAAGCAAATGATTATTTGTAAGTAAGTTTGACTGAAACAAAAATAACCCAACACATCACATCACATCAGTAATCTTCTAAGCCTTAAAGTAAGTTCTAATAATGCTTCTAATGAGAAAATCGCCTAACTAAGGGATATTACGCGTACTTATTGCTATTGGCTTATTTTGTTCTATACAACGTGTAACATAATGAAGAGATAATACTTAAGGGGATGGTATGTTTGGTCATGTAGTTTATAAGTAACAGTAACATAAATTTGTTATCCTTACGGTTCGGCCGAAAAACAAGGTCAAAGATTAGATCAAAATATCTAAATGTCAACCCTAAAAACAGCTGTTAGCTTTTGATGAAATCTATTCGATAACAGATGGGGTAAAAATAAAGTGATGGGAAACTAAGACAGATAGTACAAAGTTCAGCCGGTGCGGGAATGGTCATAAGGTCGCTGACTGCGGCACAAGTCTTGTCTTAGCTTATTAGGTTGACTAGGGTTGTCAAAATATTTTGTTGTAAAATAATTAAATAAACTTGTATGAAAGTCTACACCAGCACTGATCATGCTAATTTTTTTACTGTATATTCTAAGTATGGTATAGAAGCTAACCCTTAAGTTTTATCTTTCCATTTTGTTACACATTGTATACCCATGCAGACCCAAAGCTGTTGACAAGTTATATATTTCCTTCCCCAGCTGATCTACCTTACACTCTCATAGAAGAGACTGTGCAGGCTCAACTTAGAATAGCCTTACTGTGACCAGGTGCCTAAGCCCCGGTTTGGTGCAGGACCCCTGCAAGACCACTTGGCTAGCGACAACATCATATGAAATCCGCCCAACACATCACCGGTCCTGTGTGTATCACACGATATCGCAGGTTAAGCAACGTTCGGCGCGGTCGGTACTTGGATGGGTGACCGCCAACCATTCATTCTCACGGCCTTGCTTTGAAGGCAGTTGGGTGCTGTATACGTGTATTGCAACTGCATACGTGTATACGTGTCGTTATGCTTTGTCAATAATATCATTCTCTCAACTAATAACACATCAAAATAGTATTCACCGAATTCCAAACCACCGCTAATCGAAGCAGTCAAAATCTTTAGCCTAAATATAAAGTGTTTCCATTTCTAGACATATGAACCAGTCCTAACATCTGCAGAATGCAGTACACACGATATATGAGTCTTAGGGCGCCGCACGAGTGCCTATCATGACTAATGTTCTAGACACACCGCGGACCCTTATTTATAACTTTAACTGTACCGCGGAGATAAATGCCTACACTGTAAGATCAATTAAGGTGTACATTCAGAGCTAGTTGGTGAATTTTAATTACATGTGTGTAAACTTACAGTAGGTAGGATGCTTTTGTTTAGAAGTAGTTTTTTTTAATAAACACATGGTATAGGTCTACCAGGATCTGATGGCAAAAAAGAGTTTAAAAATAGTGATTTTCATATGGCAACAAAAAAAAACATCTGTCAACTGAAATTTCGTGACTGATTAGTTGGCCCTATTTAAGCTATTTGAAGGCCTTGAGGCATAGTGAAGACAAGCTAAATTAGATTTTTTATGTTTTTTAATGTTTTAACGTTGACCGCAGTATATTATGGAACAAAAAGATGGTTAGGTTATGGTAAATTTCTTATACAAAACTGTAAAACAGAATGCAATTAAGAGGTACGCTATGTACAATTTTTTAATCCTTTGTAAAAGAACTGCCGTTCCTCTATCTATCTATCTAAACATGATAGCTATTACTGACTGAATTATCATAAGGTTTCGTCTTTGGATGGGCTATCGGTTCTTGTAAATTGATGTGACCTTGCCGTCATTAAAGAGACAAACTTTTGGAAAAACAAGCTCAAAGGTTTTGTAACGCCACTGAAACTACTAAGAAAAATAACTGAAGTAGTAGTAATCTCGTACAGTATAATCTAGCAAAACGCCATAACCACGCAATGAACATACCTTTACATTAAATACAAGGAACTGCCAGTATTTACAATGATAGGAATAAAAGCAGTTCCAATAGAAGCATAGGCATCATTGATTGGACTAGCACATTTTAGCATTTTAGCAACCCGATGTTTAATTGACCGAACATTTAATTAAAGCTTTCAATATTGTGACTTTTAGTATAGGCTTCGACGTTAGTCTCTGTGAAAATAGTCTCGAAGTACGTCAATATAACACAAAAATTGGTAGGATACGACTTTGGGTAAGCCAATTTCATCTAACTAGGTATTTATTACTACATATTAAATGTTTCTATACTTCTATGCTGGACTGGGAGCGAAAGAAAAATATAGAATGTGCCAGCTGCTTCTCTTCCCGGGCATACTGTTAAAGTCAGTTAAGGGACCGAGGTGTCATGGGAGGCTTTTTTGCGGGCGATAGGCTGACCCCCTGTCACTGCAATAGTCTCTCTTCACTATTATAATGCCTCCAAATTTGTCAAACGTGGCATCAGATGGTTTTATTACCTCTGGTGTTCTGCCTACCCTATACGAGATACAGGCGTGAAGTTATGTATGTATTAAATGTATTTGTCAGCATCTTATCAGAACATAGTAACTTTAATCTACCGAAAATTTTACAAGCTTTGCAAGATTTCCAAGTATATCCTAATATACGAACAAGTATACAAAGATAGGTATATGACCATATATTTCTAGAACCAGCATTCCAGTAGAAGACAGTCAGACAGTTAAAAATCAGCAACTCACTGCGCGCGCGTCGCCGCGTGTGTTATTGATGTGCGCCCGCGCAGTGCACATGCAGATCTATGATGTATGGCGATATTGAACGCGCACGCGCTTCTATATGTGCTGCCGTTTGGATTTGCTTCTTGGTAATCATTTATATTGCTTACGTGTAATTATTTTCTTGATATGGGTGATAGTAGTATAATATAAAATGTAAGGAATAAAGGGTATAACTATGGCATTCAGTTGCATCCTAATAAAGTTTACCTTATGGAAAGAAAAAGGCCAAGGAACAAAAATCTTAAATTTTTAAAATCATGTTTTTTACACTCACAAATCATTTTTTTACCACATTTTGCATGTTCACGATATTTTCAAATCCCAATGTCGTCTGATACCAAAGATCTATCAAATGGTTTCAGGAAGGTAGATTTTTTATAGCAACCTGCCAGAACGTATTGTCACTAATGTGTAAATTTTTCGACAGCCTTTATAATATTAATAATATGGTGAAAGTGTATTTACATAGTTCTTCAGTTGTTCATATTCAATTATTTAAAACTATAATTTTTACATTGAATTAAATGAGAATTATTCTGAAACTCCCAACTTACCAAAACCTGATTCCAAGTAAACAAAAATCCAACAACCTAAAAACACAACGACAAACAAACAAACGTCAAGTTCCCGCGCACCGCTACATATCTGCGCTTACGCATACAAACATTGAATGCGTGACATCAGTCAGTGCCACTTTACATCTGGGCATCTGTCAGGGAGTGATGGCGGGGAGATCCCTCATGATTGTAAGGGCCGAGTTATTGTTTACCTAAGGACGAGGGCACAATGGCGACTTAAATAGAATTCAATTTTATATTGAAGATTAAAAATTTTAAAAGCTCTTTGGTTAAGCAGTAAATTTATTTCCTGTTCGATTCTTGGCTGTGGTGTATATTTGTGATGAACACAGCATAAATATGAGCTTGACGCTTGGTGCATATTTTAGTCTAACTTATGTTTTAGTCAAACAAGCAGATATTACTTGAATTTATCGTATTTTACAATATCCTTATCATAGTGCTTCTTTTCATCATCAACCCAACGTTGACAGTGGTTTTTTGGTATTTAGTTATTTGGCGAAAACGGAAATTTGTTACAAAGTCATGGTATTGCAGTTATATGCTTTACTAAGTGTGCATTTAACACAAAGTAGTGAAAAAGGAGCGAAAGGCAGCTTATCTTGCGTTTTATCATCATAGGAGTCGTTTTATTAACAGTTTCGTATAAGTAATGAAGTAGTAAATGCAATCTTATTAGCCAAGCATAATATATTATGAAATTAAGTTAGATTAATAATTTAAAAAAATAATAGATAACATATGGTTTTGATTGTATAAGAAAGCAATTTTTTTCAGTGTGAATTTTGCTTGATTGTGTGGTAAATTTGCTGAGTTAACTTTTAAGTATCCCTAGCTTGATAGCGAAAAGCAAACCCGTACTAGCCGTTTACTTATCAGCCTGCTACTAACCTTCTGCACCAAGGACGCTATCACGATTATGAACAGAATGCAGTTCCTTATTCAAAATGACTAACTAGACTTTCTTTTGTTTAACTTATTATTCAAAATTGAAACTTACCTACCACCAAGCCTTGTTCCTACAAACATAAAATTGCATAAGACGTAATAAAAACAAAACACGCTCATACAACTTAAAACAACTAAAGAGGCAGCAATGATCGGTTGCCAATTGGTGTACAGTAGCCAAACCGGTCCGGCATGCAAATGCTTTGATTGCAGTAGTAGATACTACAGTTAGATGTGTTACACATTGTACGGATGTCTGCGAGCTAGGATCAGATACACGCCGCGCCCAGCTTTCTAGATAGTGGAGACTTCTTAAACAAGCGAATGGTGACAGTTTCCAAGATAAGATGATTGGAACGATATTTGTTGATGTCGCTAAAAAAATATGGGTTTATTTAATGTTATAAAAGAGGAAGACAATTCTAGATGTACCTAGATACTGGTACCGGCGTACAGGCATATATTTATGTAATATATAGATATTGATAGTTAAAAATGGTGGAATAAATCTGGAAACGCTTATCGTTGATGTAGTTTCACTAAATAAAACATAAATAAAATCTCCAGATAATCACGCCAACTACATAGCCTCAAAGTAAGCAAAGCTTGTGTTATGTATGAGACACCGGGAACAATTTTTTTTCTTGTTCCGTGCGGAAATTGAAACCGCGACCTTTAGATTGGCGTAGTAGCGTCTAGACCGCTGCACCACGGAGGCCGTCCTGTATCCGGTTCAACCCTAACAGCCAGTTCACACATGGTCCGTTTTACTGGAGACGTTTTACCGGATACGTTTTTTTGCATCGATGGCGCATGGAGTTGTATGAGCGACTTCACATATGGCACAGTATTCAGTATACGTATTAACTATACAAAAAAGGTGAAGCAGGGCTGTAACCCTGCACGATATGTAATGGTCGTTACATGGGTACGATGGTTGTCCGCAACCTGGCACCTTTGAAGAGAAAAGCCTGCTTCGGGTATCAAGAACTTAGTCGCCTAAGAAAGTTCTAAGTGTACCTAATTTAAGTCGTATCAGATAAATTCTTGAAAATAGTCTTTGAGAGATTAGACAATCCTTATCAAAGAGTCAGGGAGGTGTTCCCTTTTACATTACTGAGTGAATAAATGCCCAAGGTCCAAACACACAGTGGTCACGATAAGCCTTGCACTTTCTATATGAATTGTGGGTGCATGCATTGTACTGCTCCTGATAGGAACATGCGGCCGTAGGAAAGTCACCCTGAGGCTCTTTGCCGCCATATGCAATTTCATACTAACACATATTGTACTCGCCTAAAGCATGGCTTTCTATTTCGATTGTCTCCGTTTAGGGATAAGTAGGGAATTGTTATTAAGTGGGAATTGTTTTGACGTTGTAACTAATCGGGTTGGGTTTGAAATTTGGTTGTGTGTGGTTTTCGTTCAACTAATTAATTCGTTTTATTTGATAAGAAGCATTTTTGACAATATTTTGATTAGTGTATTTATTTTTAATTTAATTTTAATATCTAGTACCTAAGTAATATTGTCAAAAACGAAAAGTAAAGTATTTACAATATAAACGGTAAAAACTGAGTGTAGCAGCACGCCGCCAGCGGGAAAACCGGAACAGTATGTAGGATATTAGATTATTAATATTTTTCTACATACATAACATCACGCCTGTATCCCTTATGGGGTAGGCAGAATACCAGAGGTTACAAGACCATCTCACAAACTTGGAGGTATTATAAAGATGGAGAGAGACTATTGTAGTGACAGGGGGTCAGCCTATCGCCCACAAAAACGCCTTTAAAACCACAAAAACCTCTGTCCCTTAACCGACTTTTACAGTATGCCCGGGAAGAAGCAGCTGGCACATTCTACGTTTTTCTTTCGCTCCCAGTCCAGATTATTTTTCTAGAGCTTTGTTTTTTAAATACTCAATATTTTAGTTTAGTATTTTATACATTAATAAATGTATCAGAAGGAGATTTACTTTCTTTTTTTGGATCAATACCAGACCAGACTAAGGGACCGAGGTGTTATGGGAGGCTTTTTTGTAGGCGATAGGCTGACCCCCTGTCACTGCAATAGTCTCTCTTCACTATTATAATGCCTCCCAATTTGTCAAACGTGACATCAGATGGTTTTATTACCTCTGGTGTTCTGCCTACTCCATACGGGATACAGGCGTGAAGTTGTGTATGTATGTGTATTTAAATATCCCTGCTTCCATGCTGGACTGGGAGCGAAAGAAAAACATAGAGTGTACCAGCTGCTTCTCTTCCCGGACATACTGTAAAAGTCAGTTAAGGGACAGAGGTTTAATTGGCGTTTTTGCGGGCAATAAGCTGACTCCCTGTCACTGCTATAGTCTCTCACCATCATTATAATACCTCCAAATTTGACAAATGTGACATCAGGTGGTTTTGCAGTCTTTGATGTTCTGCCTACCGCATAAGGGATACTGACGTGAAGTTATGTATGTCTGTATGTATTTAAATATTGGATACATACATAACTTGAAGCCAGTATACCTAATGGGGTAGGCAGAATACCAAAGGTTACGAAAGGTAAGGGTTACGTTGTACTTTGGAGATATAGGTAATGATGGAGAGAGACCATTGCAATGAAAGGGGGCAAATAATTGGAAATTTAAAAGTGAATTTATATAGTTTATTTCAAAGATCCTCTTCGTCACCCAGGGGAGAGAGTCATAGAACTGCAGTGGGCTCATTACAAAGAGTTATGATGATGATAAATGAATCCCTTACAACAATTTTAAGAAAGATACTTAGGTACTATAATACTGTTGCTAAAATGTATTTAACTAAAAATATAATCTTACAAAAGCTATTCACTCCTGGAATTGGTATCTGTAAAGAGTGGTGGAGGCTAAATGTAACATACAGGTAACAAGATAAATTCTGGTTAACCATGTAATTGAATATACATTTAATTAACTAAATTAAGTGATGTTATTTACTGAGTTGCTAAATTTATGGTAGCTTCTTCTTAATTTCTAAACTGCAATTCTAAATCTTCTTAAATATAAAACATATTTTTTAACAAAGATACACTAAAATAGTTAGAATAACATTTCAGTGTAGTTAAATTGGACAGTCATCTCGAGCCTACTGTTTAATTTCTGTCTGGGTGACAAGGAGGCTCAGGACCAAAAGCAATATATGTACCTACTGGCCCAGTCGTAGTTTGTGTATGTTAGAATTTTAAGGCATTAAAATGGTTTCTAATAAACTCCTACTGTTTGCGAGTTACATCACCCGAGACAACCACCGTAGCCGCGACCGGGCCGAACGTTGCTTAAATTTTTAAATTCTGGTGACCAAACTAGCGTTTAAGCGAATACTACGTAGAAGTTAATATGGAAGAAAGGACATATAAAAAAAAATACAGAGTGTAGGTTAACTAACTAACCACTTTTATTTAAAAAAATCTACACCATATTTTCAAACCAACAAAACACCAATTATATTAAATAGATATTTTATTTATTACATATTTTTCAAAACAAATCTACAACTTCAGCATTTTTTGTTTTAGAAAATACACAAAGATTCTGCTAACAAAAAGACCAACAATCACAAAAACTTCATCCACTAACAAAACTAAACCGATTCAACCTACAGCAGCACTGCAGTACAATAATTTAAATTACTCCCAGATTATAAGACAACGCTCGCATATCACCAAACTATCGGGTCCAATAATATTAATGTATATTTCTAGGAACCAGTAAAATCAGTTAGCGGGTCCTGGTCGCCATTTATCGCAAACCTTGATTCAATATTACGGAATGCAATATTGCTAGAGCACCATATAAATATGTAGCTCCCTTGTGAGAATAATAAAACTGTGGAGATGTGAAGCTAATAAAAAAATGCTGGTAGTTTTAAGTAGTGTTGATTTAATTGTTTGATTAGTTAAATAATTTTAGTAACTTTTTTAACAGTTTAGTCTTTAGCCTGCACTTTTTGACAAATTGATCAAATAATATTATTCTTATCCTACCATACCATATAGTACTGGAAATTTTCTCTACTTAATTTTATTTTATTGGACTATATTTTAGGTGGGTCACTATAGATAATATTTACCAAAACAAGTTTTATAGATTATAATTTCTTTACTGTGGCAATTTTTATTCAATAATAAGCCATTCGCTGATAACACTCGCAACATTTTTTTTCCAAGATCGACAATCCAGGAAGTCGTTATTTCACAGACACCCTGCTTATAACTTTTTTACAATCTTTAAACTAAATAATTGCATATGCTAAGTTCATATTCTAATTCATATTTTTTTAGAATAACAAAAAGTGGCCGCTCCACATTCTCCTTAGTATTTTATCTGCCAATATGCAAATAACACACATTGGGTAAACTAGGAGCGTTTTCATTACGCCCCTGATACCGGCGGCCCGAGAGCTACAGGTTGCAGGGGTATTCTGGGACAATATGCTTGAAAGACGACTAATGAGTAAATTAACTGTAATAGTTTTTTAAAAACTTTTTATTGAACTAAAATATGGTTTAAGAAAAAAAATAAAGAAGCGTTGATTAGGTATGAAGATTACGAAGCTGGGATTTTAAGTCCGACGGAATCATATATTTTAAAGGCCAATCATATATGTATTTCAAAAAGTTTTTTATAAAAAATATGTAAGTTTCTACTGGAAAACAGCCTTAATTTCTTATATGCAATAGCAATAGACTTTTCAAAAAGCTAACGATTAGCCAAGCATTGGTGTTCGTGATATAATAGTCAATCTTCAATCCAGTCATAATTAATACTCAATCAATAATGCCATACTCTCCTAGATTGACATCTGTATGGAAAGAATTTATGAACTTCGTAGTGTAAACCACATGCTGATATCAAAACCCTTATTGCGACGGCATTGGTGACAAAATAATTCTCATGGATCACACACCCAAACGGAACTAGTTGAGAAAAGATCGTTACTGTTGGCCTCGATTAGTGGCCACCAACTCTGTACGCAAACACTCTTCAAGTGCACTACGCACGGAGCACATAGAAATCCTCTACCTCACCTCACTTGATACTAACCTCAATACGGTCAAAGATGCAGCCCTCTGTAGTTCTATCTAATACGCTTATTCATTACAGGACAACAGACCCATATAAGTAGACGATACGTTAAGCGAATTTTTACCGTCCTTTTTCGATTGTTGATTCTCTGACAGTTTTTTCATAAAAAGCTATGTGTATTAGCTTCAAGGATACGAACGTGTTCAACGTTTTATAAATTAACATCACATCGTATCTGAAGAATAATTAAGACATACATTTCATCTTGCAAAAGCTCAAGATAACTCAATACGGTTTTAATACATACATAACTTCCCGCCTGCATCCCTTATGGGGTAGGCAGAACACCAAAGGCTGTAAAACCATCTGATGTAACATTTGACAAATTTGGAGGCATTATAATGATGGTGAGAGACTATTGCAGTGATAGGGAGTCAGCCTATCGCCCGCAAAAAAGCTAATAAAACCTCTGTCCCTTAACTGTCTTTTACAGTATGTCCGGGAAGAGAAGCAGCTGGCACATTCTAAGTTTTTCTTTCGCTCCCAGTCCAGCATGGTTTTAACCATCTTTATATTATTGTCTTCCAGAATAAGCATGCACGATATTCTATTAAAACCACAAACATGCATTATTCTAATGGTTCATATTCGATACATATTCGATGTAATAATTAAATGATTATTCGTTCCTTACATAATTTGTAGCTGCCTCTCCCGGTAGGTCCTATTAGAGATACTTGCGATATACGAGTGGATAATCAACTCGATGATAGTGATTTCGTAATGAGTTTTCATAAGTAAATCGATTTTAATAATAATAATAATAATAAAATATTTATTGACACACGAACTTAAGAATAAAACACGAAAATACAATAATATAAAATTGAATAGTCTATGTGTCAAAGGGGTACTTTCAGCTTAGTGTTGCTATTAGCTAGCAACGCTGATTTTCAAAATACCCCTTTGCTCCACGCCGTTCTTCAAATAATTAAATTGCAGGATATAATTATAGCATTTAAATAATTATGCTCCTTAACAATAGGCACAAAAAATATTACAAAACAATGCGAGAAAAGAATATCATACATTTTTATATTAATAATTTGAATAATTACAATTAATACATTAATTTAAAACTATAATTGAACATAATAGTACAGAAAGGAATTAATTTATACGATTATAATTACTTTGGAACCACCGATAATATTAATTAAGGTACAGTATTAGAATTAGAATTAAGTATAAGTATAAAATCAAGAATGCAAAATACAAAATTAGACTATAAAATTAGAAAATATAATTATACTATAAAATTATAGGTACAAATTAAGACTATAAAATCTGCATACTTTATTAATTTATTAGCTCGATTTGTGCAAGTAATAATTTTGTCTTAAGGCGTTTTTTAAAAGTGCTTTGGGTCATACCTGTTCGAAATGGTGGCGGAAGATCATTCCAAATCTTTGCTGCGCGGTACCTAAAGCTACCTCTAAAGGTTTCCCTAGAATATTTACTAGCCGGTAAATCCATTTTATTTTTATGACAGGACCTCGATTTTCCCTCTCTGTCTTTGTGCTTCCACAAAAATTTATCATAAAGATATTTAGGAGCTCGTTTTGTGACAATTTTATGTACCAAACACGCGAGATGTAATTCTCTACGCTTCTGCATTTTCAAAAGTTTGTGCTTATTGAGGTACGGTGTGATGTGGGCACGTTTAGGGACCGTAAAACAAAAGCGAGCGCAAGCGTTTTGAACCCTTTGTATTGCTCTAGAGGTTTTTTCGTAAATTCTTGGCCCAAAAACTGTATCCGCGTAATTAAAAAGCGACAGAATTAGGCTCTCTGTAAGCACGATTCTTATAGGTTCTGCCAAATATTGTCTGTGTCCATACAATACCTTTAATCGATAAAAAGCATTTTTCGTTTTTATATTGATGTGCTCTATGTAGCGAAGCTCGGGATCCATTATCAATCCTAAGTTTTTAGCTACTTGGACACGTTCGATCTTGTTATTATTTAGGAACAAATTTGGATTGCGTACAGATATTTCGCTTATTTGGTGCTTTGTTCCTAAAATCATGAACTTAGTCTTACCTGGATTCAAAGCCAGGCAATTCCTTAGCGACCAATCATTGATCAATTTTAAATCATTGTTTATTCTCTGCACAGCTTCTCCAGTCTTATCGGGCTTGAATGAAGAATACAGCTGAGTGTCGTCTGCATAGAGATGCACTGAGCTGTGACCGCTATGTTGCATGGTTTTGACTAAGTCAGCTGTGAAGAGAATAAACAAAATCGGAGAAAGAATCGATCCTTGAGGACAGCCGCGGCTAATTTGTTTGAGTTGGCTCGGAGTCATTTCACCACGTTCATTTCCCATTTCCACGTATTGTGTTCTACCCGTTAGAAAAGATTCGAACCATTTGATAGAGTCATCTGATATTCCATAATACCTTAGCTTAGCTACAAGGAGTTCTATATTCAGACAGTCAAAAGCCCTTGAGTAGTCTAAGAGTACCAGTATACTACCTTGTCCTTGGTCCGATGCATTTAGAACGTCGTCAGTCACCTGTGCAAGTGCCGTGTCGGTGCCATGTCCAGCTCGAAAGCCAGATTGCTCTACCGGAATTATTTGTTCACGCTCCAAATAGGCTGTCAGTTGCTTACAAACCGCTTTTTCCAATATTTTAGACATCAGAGGAAGGATACTCACGCCTCGAAGGTCTTCTATACTTGTCACTGTCGAGCTTTTTGGTAGAGGTCTGACTCTTGCAACTTTCCAGGCGTCTGGGAACACTTTAGATTTTATTGAATGATTTACTATATAAGTTATTATTGGTAAAGTCACTTCCAATGTATATTTAATCATTTTAATTGAGACGTCATCGTGGCCTGGGGCATTTGATTTAATACTTAAAACAATATTACGTACTTCTGTTTCCGATATTTCACTTAAGCAAAAGTTAGACTCACTGTATTTATTTTTCATAAATAAATCTAATGTATCGCTATCCAAATAGTTTTGTCCCGGTGCGTCTAGAAAAAAATCGTTAATTTTATTTGGATCACGCAGATGTAGAGGGATTTCACATTTAGCATTACAGCCCAGAGCCGAAGTCTTTCTCAAATATCCCCACATTTTCTTTGGATCGTCTTTATTATTGTTGACATAGTATGTAAAGAAGGCTTTTTTTTCGGCTTGTATTGCTTTGGTTGTGTAGTTGCGCAGACTTTTGTAATATTCTTTCTTTATGTCATTTTCTGGTGAGGGAGGTTTGTTCAGATATCCGGATTGCGCTGCGTTGCGTGTTTTCATCATCAGTTTTATAGTGTCGGTGAGCCATGGCATCGATTTATCTTGTATTAGTTTTCTTTTTAAAGGTGCATGTGTGTTAAAAAGTGTAAGTAAATAGCTATTAAAATATGTTATCATTTCGTTAACGCAAGTACAATCATAAATATCATGCCACGGCAAAGAGCGAAGGTCTCGTTGAAATATATCCATATCAATTCGTTCAAAAGCTCGTCCAATGATATAACGTGGTGGCGGCTTAGGTTTAGAAATTTTAAATTCGAATGACACAAAAGCATGGTCACTGAGGCAGGCGTTGTGTTTCACAATGATGTTCTTGCACAGTGCTGGAGAATCAGTTATTATTAGATCTAACAATGTAGCCGAGTTATTGTGTATTCTTGTTGGTTCTTTTACAAGTTGGCACAAACTATGTTCGTTTAAAAAACTAGAGACTTGCACTGCCGTACTTGTTTGTACCTTCAGCATGTCAACATTAAAATCCATTAATAGGAATACATGTGCACAATCACCGCAGCTGCTGACAGATAAACTCAGCGCTTCGATTGCATCCCTTACTGACATACCTGATTCTGGGCGATAGGCCGTCCCCACTGCCACTCGGATCTTTCCCGGCAGAGTGAGCTTTCCATTTATGTGTAGTAAGATAAGTATTCTATATGCGTGATCAATTTAATTTCCATAGGATTTCTGTCAAAATATGATACTAAGTTTGGTTGCTTATCAGATAATAATATTTTTTAAATTATATTTTCGATTAAATACTCTTACTAGCACCTTTGTGTCCTCCGTATTTAATTTAGAATTTTGTAGAACACACTTGAAGAAAACAACGGAATGTATCACGCAGGTAAATTCTCTATGTTTAATATGTTCGGGCCGACTTTCTTTGTACACGTTTTGTTTCCTATTTCTTCTATAAACTTTTAATCCTTATATAGGGTGACTCTGTACTCGATTCTGATCATATTTATGTAATAAAAGTAGGTACTTTATTTTTCACCAGAATTCCCTATAAATAGATAAATAAAGAGATTTATTTTACGACGGCCGTTCGTGTCGTCGTCTATACCTACCTACCTATTCTGTGTTGATAGCGCCGTGCGTACGTCCGTTCGTGGTAAATAGATACCAGTGTAACCATGCCTTGCGCAATGAATTTTTTAACTTTCGGCTAAATTTATTCAGTAAATGATTAATATTTATTTTTTCTCTTCATGTATAAGATATCAAACTATCACGTCCTCGAATTTCGAACGTGACCCAACAGTCACCCTGTATACGAAACCTTACTTGTAATTTAACTAAATCTCACCTGATGGCAAGTGACAACCCACGGGTTCAATGCTTCAAAATGCTTGGACAACGATGACATTTGACAGCAACCATTATATGAACGGTGATCGGAAGCTAGGCTGACTATGAAGGAGTGTTTCCACCAAGCAGCGGTCATTCGGATTAGAACACACCAAAGCAAAGTCTGTAACAGTATTCTTAGCTGACGTATCTGCTCGTTTTCTGAATTCATTTGTTTATATTATTATGCAAAATTTAAAATGACAGTCAGAGAAGTTTTAGAGTACAAGAGTCAATGATGGAACTAACTCTATATGAAACTGCTATGAACAATTGCAATTATGAAATTAAATTAAAGTTTTAGTAGCTAAATGTTGTTCGCTAGCTGGAATGTATGCTTAATCAACTCTTAAGTCAAAATTGTTGACCGCTCTACATTTGCGCACATGAGCGAAGACAGAACTCGAGGAACTGACAGGGTGTCGCCGTCGACGGATACGTCTGCGAGCACAGCATCATCTAATAAAAACCCACACTAATAGATTAACCTCAGTTGACAGTAATCATTACCCGATAAATCTGCCCTCAATGGACACCGATGATAGTCAATAATTATCTGAGCAATGAAGCTATAAAGCATTACTAATAAATCATTAGCTAATCCTTAAATTTCCTATTAGATTGCATCTCAAATCCATCCAGGATGAATCAGTAATATGATCCACCATTGTTACGTCGCAAGAGGAAACCCTTGCAGCAATTAACTGTCCAGGTTATATTATAAATTAATTTTCCTATACGAATAGCCGTGGTTTTTTACTATCGGTGATTAAAATAAGTGAAGATGAGATGAAGTTGAAGATTGCAGCATACGGATGTAGGAGGGATTGGCTCTTCATAAAACATTATCGGAGCGAGGATATTCGGCGGCAACTTTTTAAAAGAATTTGGCCTTGTACGGCTTGGCTGATGAGCTAGCCAGCCAAGTCGTACGATGTAGCAACTTCTGTTTTTTTCTTTCTAATACATCCTTGGTTCTTGTAATAAAAGAGTAAATAGGCATCATTAGTCGTGGACAAAGGTAATATTTATATTTTATTAAAATATCCTACAATGCGAATGAAGGAATCAAAGTTTTTGGCCTCATTACATAGCCATTACGACATATGAATTAACATTCATTCGAATCCCTAGACCTCAAGGTAGCCACATCACATACATACATAACTTCACGCCTGTATCCCTTATGGGGTAGGCAGAACACCAGGGGTTATAAAACCATCTGATGTCACGTTTAACATATTTGGAGGCATTATAATAGTGCAGAGAGACTATTGCAGTGACAGGGGGTCAGCCTATCGCCCACAAAAATAGCCTCGCAGAACACCTCGGTCCCATAACTGACTTTTACAGTATGTCCGGGAAGAAAAGCAGCTGGCACTCTATGTTTTTCTTTCGCTCCCCGTCCAGCACAGGAGCAACCACATCACATCTATTTTAATTACGGATGGATAAGTTTCGATTGCATTATAAAATCAAAAAAAATTGCCACTCAACGCTCAAACTCAATTTTGAGTCTTTTTTGTGATATATTTATTTTATGTACATACATACATACATAACTTCACGCCTGTATCCCTTAGGTATGGGGTAGGTAGAACACCAGAGGCTTTTGAGGTAGGCAGAAACCATCTGAGGTCACGTTTGACAAGTTTGGAGGAATCAAAAAGATGAAGAGAGAATATTGTAGGGTCAGCCTATCGCCCACAAAAACGTCAATAAAACCTTCGCCCCTTAACTGACTTTTACAGTATGCCCGTGAAAAGAAGCAGCTGGTACATTCAATGTTTTTCTTTCGCTCCCAGTCCTGTTTAAGTAAAAAACTAATATTGCAAACAGTGTATGAATATTGCTACCATCGATAACGACACATGCTCCTCATATCATGTGTCAAGGTAAGATATCAATCGCAGATCGAATATTGAATACGGGCATAAGGAATGGCTGTCGTGGCACTGTAGTGTAGATGTCACACCAAACAAGCCACTGGTGGGTGACAAATATGTGGTGGATCGTTGGCTCTCGTGATTATTTAAGGCGACGATGCAGCATTTTTACACTTTGTTGAACGATAATATACCCAATAATGATTATTCATGTTGTGTCTAAAAAAAAATATATAAAAATTTAACGTATAACCCGGAAGTTGTCGTGGCGCCGTGGTTACTGTGTGTATCAAACGATATCACAGGTCAAGCAACGTTCGGCGCGGCCGGTATTTGGATGGGTGACCGCCGAACATTCATTTCTAACGGCGACTTCCGTGCTTCGGAGGGCACGTTAAGCAGTCGGTCCCGGGTGCTGTATACTTGTATACAGTAGTCGCCAGGGTTTGTCAGAAGCAATTTTCGGCGCCCTGAAAATTCTGACATCCATCACCCAGCACTTGGCCAGCTTGGTGGATTATGGCCTATACCTCCTCTTCACCCAGGGGAGAGACTCGTAGCCCTGCAGTGGGCTCATTACAAAGATCGTGATGATGATGATGATCATGAACGTATAACCAACCGATGTGTAAAGTTAGAAAAATGATTTATGAAAATTGGATTTTAAAAAAATTCACAAACATAACACTAGTTTACCATTTCAAACGGATATTGCTACAAAATGCCAAAATGTATTCATGTAAAACTTATATAAATACATAAAGCGCACTTTTCTTAACCGAAGGGTAAAGAATTTTTTTAAATAGGTATAGTTTTTTAAAAATAAACCACTTGAACATAGATATTCGCTAGACTACAAGAGGGCCTTAAAATGCATGTGTGAATGTTATGATAAAGTGTTGACAGCTTTCGCTATTTAAGCCGATCGTCCGCCGCCAACTAAACTAACTTAGTTTTAGCTTAGCTCGCATAGTTGAGCTAGTTTTTCATACATGTGCGTCCACCGCAAACTGAGTCTATTTTACGCAAATGTATGAAAAACTGGCTCGCTAAGCTTACTTAATTTTAGTTGGCGGTGAACGATCGGCTTTAGACAGAACACAAAATTAATTAAACTCACTTAATCACCTCAAGAATTAACAAATATCTGGCAAAATAAAATTCAACCGAATTTTTATCGAATTCACAGGAAAAAATTCAAACATAGATGAAAATATACAAGAATAGATGACAATTCCGTGTACAAATAATAAGGTAGACTGCAGTGACATAATACTAATCCTTATTTTTATCGAAGACGTGTATATAACTTATTATAGTCTATCATGGCAAATATTGACTCATATTGGGTTAATAACTGGTGGAGTATTATAATTTTATTTCAATATTAAATTTCCTCTCATTTGGGAACATCGTAATACTTTATCTGATGAAAACAATTTTCTTAATGGGCGTTAGTAAAAAAGGGGAAAAAAAGTTTCTTTACTGCCTTCAAGGCCCGTATTATCCCAAAATACTCTTTTCTATTGTTATAGATTGTTTTATTTTACTACCAAATATTGATACATAAATGTTCTTATCTCTCTTTCTTCTTCTCAAATTCTCTTCTTCAAAATTTTCAAAACACTTTCAAACATCCAACTAACAATCTTAACAAACACTCAAAACAGTAAACCAATTCTATTACTTAATTACCTTCTATTTATAGTATTAAACAAAGTATTTATCAAACACGGCAACACACAAATACTTTCACCTCGGGCACGCGACCGACCGGTCCAGGGTTCGATTCCGATAACTGTTAATGAGAATACCAGTTAATTGATTTATTAGCCGACGGGATCGGCGGAACGTATTTAGAAAATAGCGCTAAGAGTGCAGACGGGCTTGTAGCAGAGATTGCTGATGATGTGATAGGGATTTATTTCATAGAGTCATTGATTTTTGCATTGTAACCAAATTTTTTGAGGTTAGGGTCTGGGTCTAAATGCTGGATGAGGGCGGCATGGGACCGAACGACTTGAAGAACTTTGAGGAGGCCTATATCCAAAAGTGGACGTCTCTGAAATTATGATGACGACGATCGAAAGCGCTAATTTTGACACGTATGCTTTTTTGCATTTGATATACTAAAAGTTATACGGGAAGGTTATACAGTGTGTCTGGTCACCGATGTCCGACCCGTTAAGGCGAAGTAATATGATAAATTTTGTCGACAAAACCACAATTAACAGGCATTTTACTGTTGAGAAACGGCGGCCACTTTAATTTTTTCTTTACTGAGTTCGGATGAGTTTATTTATTTAGCAATATTTACCGATGTAAAGGTCCTACAGACATAAAAGTCGTTTGACAGATAAAAAAGTTGGCGAGCGAAGCACTTCCCGTTTGCGTTCGCTCCCGAACGGTCGTGTCTGCGGCCGCTCCCGAGTGTTCGTATTGCGCTGCCCTTGTTCCCTCCCCCGCACTCGTGCGGGTCAGGTGCCAAGTTAAGCTCTTTCGGAAAGTTTTCTCTTGTGGAGGCTGTGTGGTGTCGGGGCTAATTCATCTGCCCTTTTCAGGGCGGACCCGACTGCTGCCGGCCGAAGCATCGCTGGTCAGGTGGATACGTAACCGTGACAACTAAGCCTGATCGTCCGCCGTTCACCGGCAATAGGTCCGTACTAGGTCGTTTTCTTTTCCAGCGCAGTTTTGTCTTCGCTAGACTTTCTTTCAGCTCAGCATTATGCCTCGTCACCCTGAGTGTACCGAGCATCAATGCGAAGCTAATCGCCGTCGTATTCATGAACTTAACCGAGAGGTTCAACTCTATTATCGAGCGTCTATGGATGCTACTTCAAAGTACCACGATGTGACCGACCGGACCGAATACCTGAAAAAGGAATTGGCCGCCCGTCCCTCGTCCACAGAATTCAAAAAGCTGTCTTCAGATTTCAGCCAGTTGTCCAGCGAAAAACAATCACTGGAAGCCCAATATGCAGCCGAGAAGGAAGCTCTTCTCGCTCAAATCGAGTCCATGCGAGAGCAATTGTCAGCTCATTCCCAGGTCGCCTCTATTTCTCAGGGGTTCCAAACCGATTCTCCGGCGTCTCCAGAACCATCTGAGTTCGTCGATCCTATTTCAGATCGCATGTCGGTAGATTCCACCGCATGCAAACGGAAAACTACCCCGCCAGGTAGTGATTCCGACTCCGCTCCGTTAGTTTCAGAATCTCCTGCTCCGTTCACAGAGGTTCGCAAAAAGTCAAAGTCAAAGAAGAAGAAGCAAGATGCTTCTTCGACTTTATCCCCATCCGTTTCAGCTGCTCCAGCCGCTGTTCCTGCTCCGCAAAATGTCGCACCGGCGTCTGCTCCTGCGCCTTTTGTTTCAGCGATCCCGGCGTCACAGCCTGCGTCGCAATCAGATTCGGCTCCGCCGAAAGTCAAGTCTCCGCCCCCCGTCTTTCTACGGGACAAGAGCCGCTGGACCGAGGTCTCAGCTCTCTGCGGTAGACACAATCCCAAGATCCAGTATAGTAAGGCATCCAACGTGGGTGACTCTATTAAGGTCGTTGTCAATTCCATTCCCGATTTCAGGAATCTTACTCGACTTCTTGCTGATCACAAGCTCGAGTACCACACTTACGCCCTCCCTGAGGAGCGTAAGATTCGTGCCGTCCTCAGGAACGTGCCGTTCGAGCTCTCGAACGAGCAAATCCAAGAGGACTTGTCTTCTCAAGGCTTCCCCGTCGAATCTGTGCACAAAATGCACAGCCGCCGAGGCAAGCAGTTCCCACTTGCGCTAGTAATCCTAGCGAAGAGCCCGCAAGGGCAGTCCATTTTCAGAGGCAAGCCCACCGTGTGCGGTCTCTCCAACATCCGCGTCGAGGTACCACACAAGCGTGGTTTCCCAGGTCAGTGCCACCGCTGCCAATTGTATGGTCATGCGGCGGCGAATTGTCATGCTTCCCCTAGGTGCGTCAAGTGCCTAGATCCGCATGGGACTAAGGAGTGCTCTCGCACTCCCGAATCGCCCACCGCTCCGTCCTGCGTCTTGTGCGGCCAGTCAGGCCACACAGCAAACTTTCGCGGCTGCCCCAAGGCACCGCGTGCTGCCAGGGCTACCGTGAAGCCCATCGAGAACTGGAGAGAGCGACCGCAGCCTAGCTCGGACGCCCCTCCAGTCAGTTCAAAGGCCCCCAAGGCCTCGATTTCTATCGTTCCAGGTCAGCGCAGCCGGGTCGCGACTCAATCGCAACCGGCTGCCAAATCGGCTTCCCAGTGCCAGAACGCAAACGGTTCTCAAGACCGCATGGCGTTCTGGATCCAGCTCGCTCCCATCGACGAGATCCTGGCTTTCGGCGCCGCTCTCGACGCCAGCCCAGAGGGTTTCAACGGTGCTCTTCCGGTCCTAACCAAGTTCGCTCCCCTTATTAGGAAACTCCAGCAAGCTCAACGCTTCTAAACGTAGTCCTTCTTTCCAGCATTCCTATCTCAGAGTGAGTCTGATCACTCTAGATAATCTCTTAGTTTCAGTTTCAGCTTTGTCATTTCTGCTAATCTTAGCTTTGTTTTTCTCACTTTCAGTTCCTTTTGGTGGCAGCCGTCTGGATGCCGCTCACTGCGCAGCCTCTCTCTCCAATTGGCTGTCGCTCCGATAAATGATCAAGAACCTGGATTAAGGTAGGTCGTAAAGGGGGATGTTTAGTGGGTATGCTCGGCTTCACTGAGTGAGTCTCCACACTGTCTGGGCATTCTATTTGCCGTTAGCCACTGGGGTTAACAGCTTATAGAATGCCCATTCGTCCGTAATAGGATTCATCCTCCTCCCGCTAAAGCTTGCTTTACTGGTTAAAGCTTGTTTTAGGGGGTGCCCAAAATTTTCTGTGGCGGAAAAACAAAAAAAAAAAAAAAAAAAAAAAGTTGGCAATGTGATAACACAAAAAAAACTGAAAAACTCACATTAAAACCTTTAAAAAATACTTGAGACGTAAAAAGTGTAAAAAAATTGGTTGTTTTTTTTACTGTTTAAATGTTTTGGTCAATTTTTTTTAAAAACATGCCTTTTTACTGTGGTTTTTTCGATAAAATTTATCACATTACTTCGCCTTAACGGGTCCGACATCGGTGACCAGTCACACTGTATATCTTCAAACAATTCCTCTGAAGTTAAAAGTTACGCGGCTGCTAATTATTATATTATAATAGGAATATAACCAAATTGACAAACTTTAGCTTTAATGAACTTGTGCTAAGTAAAGCATAAACTTATTTTATAGACGCCCGGACACGTGTCAATATTCAAAAATTGACTATTGTACACGATTAATAACAATATTACTTTCGTTCGGAGCATCAGCAATAAACGAAAGAAGTAAAACAAAACGCCATTCATTTGTTTTATCCTTCTAAGTTATACCAATACCAGATTTATTATTCTATACAAAGCTTTGAAACTAACGATTATAACTTCCTACCCATTAAAGATATCAAATAACATCACCGAAAGAGGTTTAAGAGGTCCAGCCTCCATACAAATGTCCTTAGATAAGGCATATCCAATAGTCAATTACTCAAACTAAAAATAATTAACTAACAATTATAAATAAATAGCCACTGTACGTATTATGTGAGAGATGCTAAAAGCTGTCCTCTTATAATCAGATCCTTAATTTCATTTTACCTTTACAAATTCAAACTACTACACGAATTTCAACCTTATAACTATCTCTAGTAAAGAACAGCTAAAATACTTTTTGCCTGTTTTAACTGCAAAGTAAAGTATGCCGAGGCATAAATAAAGTGTTGACATATGAATACCCGGGAGTACAATGCTCTGTCGGGTCTCGAATCTTAGACACGTTCGTAAATCTGCGACAAACTTTATCACTAGCATCTTTTTAACTAAATGTTTTTTATCTCCGAGTGTGAATCTCTAGTTTGCCTGGAATAGTTTGTGGAGAATAATTGCTTGTTTGGGTACAGTTACGAATGGCTATAGTTCGTAAAGGGGCACTTATCCTCTTGATAATTGTACCCATTTGGAATCCACTTGACTTAAAAAAAAAAATTCAAAAAAAAAAACCCAGACAATCACACCAACTACATGGCTCCAAAGTAAGCATAGCTTGTGTTATGGGATACCATATAGCGAACTAGGGGGGAACCTAGAATATAAATACATAAATAGATAAACACCCAGACACGGAACAGTTTTTTTTCCTTGTTCCGTGCGGGGATCGAACCCGCAACCACTGGCGCCTGAGGCAGATAGGTTTACCCCAACGCCAAAGTGGTCGTCAAATATGAGTAATAGAAAATAATTGATTATCTATTTATTTTACTTTGGTTTACCAGAACGGATAGTACGAAGGCTTGAAACCATACTTCATCAACTTTATCGAAATTAACAACATTTTCTGGCAAATATATCGCCTTGTGGAGAACCTTGGGGAGGTGTATTTCTTTGTTAATTATTACATTTACATTTCATTGTATAGGGTCTTTCAATAAGGCCATGTTATTTTGTTTTGAATATAACATAATTCAAATGTCCGCCGCAGTTACACACGGATCCAGCAATTCCAATTTTCAATGACTCCGCCGCATTAATTCTACTGAAACTGAGTGATGGCCTAGGTTATGTCAACTTTCAGGGTATCAGTTTATTGCGGCTTATTGGTCATTGGAGACTTCGAAAATCCCCACACGAAAATATCATATCCATATGGTTCAATTTAGACTTCAAAAAATCTATTAAAATGGATCTGCCTGTTGACTGTCTATCTGTTGAAAATTGAACCTCCCAGATTTGCGCCACCGTTCGAAGACGCGGCGGACAGTTGCATGATGTCATATATTCAAAACAAAATGGAATGAATGGATCTTTCAAATAACAGGAAAAAAAAAGTTATATAATTTTTTTTTTTTCAATATTCGAATTAGTAGTGAACAACAGCTTTAATACAAATTCACGTTTCATTATGATTAATCAAACAGTTTTAAGCAGGCAGCCTATCTTTTTTCATTACAAAATGCAATAATTTGTAGTGAAGTAAGAGTATGTGACATTTTGTTTTTTCTGTACAGGACATATAAGCTCATACTAAATATTAAAGGCAATTTGAATACGCTATATAGTGAGCTATAGAAATTTCAGACCGCATTTGATTTATTCAAATGAAAAGACGAAAATTTTGTTTAGAAAAAGTTTTACTCAAAATACGAGTAATATCCTAGTTAAAAACCTTTTTAGTGAACTTTAATTTTCATTCCCTCCGACGCAACTTTTTCCCAAAGCGAAAACCAAAATAGCTTACAAAAATATAAGTCAAAGCTTTCACAAAACTCCACTTTCTTCACACATTTAAACTGTTTACTGTAAATAGAGCGTATTATATTAATTAATGCACAGAACGTCGTCGCCGTTCTATAAATCGCTCTGTGTCGATATATCGATAGTCCACGTAGACGCCGGCACTGATACCATAGACTAAGGATATTTTAGAATGCATACATCCGTTATACAAAACTCCTTCTTCTTCTTCCTAGTGTTTTTCCTGCCGTCTTATGCCCCGACGGGGTCCACTTTCCTTCACTTCATGCAAGAAGATTGGATTACCTGGCCGTCATCGGTTAAAGCCAGATTTGTAAATAACTTGACTTATTTCAAGTGTATTTATTTACCTACGATATATTTTTTTTTACTTTGACCTCCATCACCTCCATATAATTTAAAACAATCAACGACCTCAATCTGACCTGATGATAACTGAAGATGAGGTCGAAGATGAAGTACACGGGCTTAGGAAAGAACTGGCTCTTCATAACATATGGTCGTGGTAATATTTGTATATTTATTTTATTTAAGGGTGGTCGCTAGCCAGTCGGACCATGACAGGATCCTACCGCTATTATAAATACCTTTTAACTTGGTAGTGTGATAAATATTACATACACTCGTTTCCTTCCAAGATTAGAAGATTTTATACCAAAAATGTATATTCACTATTTAAAAAAATAGTGAAAACACAAATCACAAGTCATAATTTTATAAAACTTTATGTATAATTTCACTTCTGTGCCTACTTCGTCTATGGAGAATAGGTACAATTTATAATTGCACGATGTCTTGGTAATGATATGTATTGCTATTTGTGGATATTAAAATTTTATCTGTCGTTTTGCCAGCTGTCAGTTTTCTCCGTATGTCAAACTTGGAAGTTAATAGGATATAGAAGATAAATATGTTAAATAGTAAAGTAGTACTTAGTGAAACTTTATTTAGGTTAAAGTTATTTAAATATTAGAAATTTATGTGTTTTTATTAATCTATTTTGAACTTAAAATAAATAATAATAATATAATAGTTAAAATAAATATTCAATAAATATACCCGAAAACTACTGGATCCCATTAAAAATCAAACTTTCAGCAGAAAGCTTCATTTTCAAATAGTAACCTAAAATATACTTTAAAAAGAAATGACTGCTAACTTATTTCAATAACATTTTGAATATTATTCGATACTAAATTTTGTTTCAAGAAACGATTGTGTTTCATTGAAAATGATTTTATCTCTTTTTTGTGGAGACCGACTTAATCTTGAATGTTAAAAATGAATAATTAGCAATTTGGGTGAAAAAGTATCATATAAGATTACAATAAAATTCAACAATAAAGATAGCGGTTTGACAATAAATAACAAATTACAATTAACCTTATCAATATTCAAGCATAAAAATCAGGTCTTAATTGCGAATTGCTACCGAATTAAACCATTTCCGTTCACATGGGGACATAACCGATTTCCTTAAGAATCGAATTAATCTTGCATGAGAATTAACACATCCTGTAAAAATAAAATCGATTCTTTTTATTCGCGTATAAAGACAAATGTAACCTCATTTTTTTAGTAAACTTGCACCTAAAAAATGGTTAGGTTACAAGAAATATGTAGAAATAATTTGGTATATGATTTTTATTTTGAGGTATATTCTTTTTGTGCCGTGTATTTGTTTTATAAATTGATGAGTTTTATAGGTACTATATTTCCATCAACCAGAAGAGAAGTGTGGTCATGGTGATGATCACATTTAGTACGTAAAAATAAAATAAATACATACATACATACATAACTTCACGTGTGTATCCCTGATGGGGTAGGCAGAACACCAGAGGCTATAAAAACCATCTGATGTCACGTTTGACAAATTTGGAGGTATTATTATGATGGAGAGAGACTATAGCAGTGACAGGGGGTCAGCCAGTCGCCCGCAAAATCGCCAATAAATCCTCCGTCCCTTAACTGACTTTTACAGTTTGCCCGGGAAGAGAAGCAGCTGGCACTTTCTATGTTTTTCTTTCGCTCCCAGTCCAGCATGGAACATAATAATAAAATAAATAAATAAATAATCAATCAATCAATATGTGTATATTTACCAGACCCGAACCAATTTAGAAAAGCTCTAATTGATTGAATCAGGCGTTACTTTGAGGAAATCCATTACGAATACTATAACTAAGTTATTTTGCTAATTCCGGGACTCGTACCTCCTTGCACTAGTGATGCAGGACCGCCCTCCCTCCCTCAAGCAAGAAGCAAGCATTGCAGTGAATCATCATCATCACAACTCTTTGTAATGAGCCCACTGCAGGGCATGAGTCTCTGCCCTGGGTAAAGAGGAGGTATAGGCCATAATCCACCAAGCTGGCCCAGTGCTGGGTGGTGGATTCCAAAATTTTCAGGGCGCCAAGATGGCTTCTGACAAACCCTAACGACTACTGTATACAATTATACAGCACCCGGGACCGACTGCTTAACGTGCCCTACGAAGCACGGAAGTCGTCGTGAGAAATGAATGGGCGGCGGTCACCCATCCAAGTACCGACCGCGCCGAACGTTGCTTAACCTATGATATCGTATGATACACACAGTAACCACGGCGCCACGACGACTTGACGAATGCAATGAATACACACTTGGAACACTGTAACAAGCTACTGACACGTGTTTCGCTTCAACCAGAAGCAACCTCGGAGTGCAACGAGGAGTTTTGGTGGTAGTGGCGGTGAACCAAAACACGAAAATCCTGCATCACCAGTGCAAGTACAAATCGCGGAATTAGTAACTTAGTTATAGTAGTTAGAAAAGCTCGTTTGCTAACCTGAAATGGCTGGAACTCGAAACCAGGACCGCTCACGCCAAACACTCGACCACCACGGAGGTTTATCAGGTTGGTTAAAATCAGTCTTGCTGCATATGGACAAGCGAGTTTTAAACGGCGACTCATATGAATCATTTAGTTTGACTCTGGGTGTAATTTTTTAAAATTTTATTTAGTTTGATTTGATTTAGTTCATTTGGTTTCATTTCATTCGACTGCTCTGCTTTAATTTGGTAGGATTTAAAGCAATTTGGTTGTGGCATGTTTTTTTCATATCACGGTCAATTTGTACTGTTCCAATTTGTATTAATTTGATAATTTTGACTGAAAAAGAGTGCCAAGAATTTTTTTCCGCCGGCTTTTTTGTCTCTTGGTCTACTGTAATATCTTATTTAACAACTATCAACAACTAGTTAAAGCCGAAGTATGTGATGACTGACTTGATCAAGTGTTTTGTGAAATTCCTAAGATGAATAAAACTTTTTGAATTTTAGTACGTAATCTATTTCCACACAGCGTCCTTTAAAACCGTAATAATCTATGAATTTATAGCAGATGCCTATCTCGGAGGTAATATAATATTGAACAGCACTTAATTGCTGGGCAAAGAGATACCTACCCGCAGTAGCACTTACGGCGACACACGCCGGAACAGTCAACAAAGATAATGAATAGACGTGTCTTGGTCATGGCGGGAAAATCAGGTCGCGGTGCCGCCGCCATTTTAGATCGACTTGGAAAAAAACGTTGTAAATTTGATTTTTAAGTGAATTGAAAATACAATATTCTAAATTTGAATTTTCAGTGTTTGTACTCGATTTTTTTGGGTTTTTCAATCGATTTTAATTTTGCCTTTTTATTTAGAGTTATCTTAAGAGTGGTCTTAACTTCGACTAATAAAAAACCGTTAATAAGCAATTAATTTTATTGTTGATACTAGGCAACTTCTAGCCAAAGTGATGTTTTTTTAATAATGATTGAGCATCCTGAAAATTCTGTCAATCACCTATCAGCACTGCCAGTTTTGTCGATTACTGCACTGAACAAACATTCTAAATATTAATTAGAGACAAAAAGCTTTACTGTGGGCTGTATTAGATAAAAAAGCTACAAGTATTGATGACGAATGGATGAATGTTTGTGCTCTTTTAAGCTAAAATTTATGATCGAATCTATCTTAATTTTATACTAAGGCAAAGTCTAGGTATTTTTTATTCTGATATATTTCTACAGTAAACCTAAAAAATACGCAAGTAAATCCACGTCAACAACAAGTCTATAAGTACAGACGTATGATTTGTTTCATTTAAAGGAAAATAATAGTAATCCAAATGCATTTCATCTCAATATTAATATGCTTACTCGCATCAACCTTCATAAACTTAAAACGACCAATAACAATAAAATAGTCGCCGTGTAATTACAGCACACTAAAAGCTCAGCTCCTTTATTACTTTAGCTAATTCACATGCTTACATATACGAAAATTATTCATAAAATGACCAGTTACAGTCCATAGAATATAATTAATTTCCATATGAATATACATTGAAGATATTGAAGGTTTTCTCCGATCAAAACTAAGTTATTTATGACTCCTGTGCTATGCACTGATTTGCATGCTGGACTTACAAGTGTGTATTTTGATGTATGGGTAGATACCGATCACGATATAGAGAGATTCTAATTAAAACCGTTAGGGAGAATGGAGTAATTTATTTTATACGTGTTTTTGAAAATTGCTCCTGTAACTTGTTAGCTTAGTTTTTCCTTATGTTGACCAGCTGAATATTTATGAGATCTAACGAAAAGGATGTTAACGAAAGACTCGCCTTCTGTGTGATATATAACCTCTTTTTTTGATACGTCTGTTAAAAAATATTACTTAAAAAGTTAACATTATAAAATACTCTACGAAATTTTTGCCAACTATCTTAATATCTAATTATCTTCCATGCTGGACTGGGAGCGAAAGAAAAACATAGAATGTACCAGTTGCTTCTCTTCCCGGGCATACTGTAAAAGTCAGTTAAGGGACAGAGGTTTTATTGGCATTTTTTAGGGGGATAGGCTGACCCCCTGTTACTGCAATAGCCTTTCTCTACCATTATAATACTTCATATGTCAAACGCGACATCAGATGGTCTTATAACCACTGGTGTTCTGCCTACCCCATAAGGGATACAGGCGTGAAGTTATGTATGTATGTACATAAATTAATTTACTTAATATTATTGATTAAACTTAGTTTTTGATATAATATTTAAATCAAAAACTAATTTTACCTAATCTTTGACTTAATACTTTTGCTTTTAGTCTCACGCATTGGAACACAACGTACAAAATGAAAACTAGGATAGCAGGGGCTGTTGCAGCATGACATCCATCAGTACGCGGTCAGCTACGCGCTGATCTCTTGGCGCCGGAGATCAGGGCGATGGCTGATCTCAATAGTGTAGTGAACTGTGTAGCTCAAAACACAAGCAGTGATAGTGCGCGAAACGTTACCGCGGCTAACGCCAAACGTAAAATATTCAGTATCGTCGAGAACTCTGTTTAACTTAGGGGACTCTTAGGCTTGAATTTCTTAAACATTTTACTTTATGTTTTTTATTAATTTAGTACTTTTATTTACAAACTTATTCATAAGCTTTTAACATGTTTTTTACGTTTTATATACGGTTTTTAACTTAACTTTTTTAATTTTCCATATTTTATACAATGTTAGAATTTTAAACTTTCTTTTTCTCGTGGTCGGGAGTATGTTTTATTTGCAATCGAACACCCATAATCAGCAATATTTTAACTTATACCTAATTAATCAATTACAGCAATTTACTTTATAATTTATTTCAGTGTTAACCTAGCATTCGGCAAATACACTCTTTTAAATCGGTTTATATCGTTTTATTCTATAGCAGTCATTAAAGTTCGGTACAGCCCGAACAATAAAACTATTTGTTATCTTGTCACCAACTCGATTCAGATGAAATTTCACACACAGGTGTAGTCCAAAATGACACATTTTGATAATTTAAATCCGGATATTTCAACCAAACTGGGACTCAAACGGAGAAACTCATATATTATATAGGTACACAGCAGCTTTTAATACACATAACAGTATATTACTTTAATGTATTATTTAATGCGCCTACAAATATTACTCTACATCGTTAAAACTAAAGCTAAATTAAACTCGCTCCATAATCAATTTCATATTTTCTTAAACAATAATAGTTAGCAATAAAACCAGGCTTATTAACCACCCTTAGGCTAAACTTTCTGATTCCTAGATTAGGTCGCATAAACATACAGAAAATGTTGGCAATTCTGCGCAGACTACTGTATACCAAGTTTTGTTTCTTGGAATAATAGCTAAGTATTAAATAAAACACTTTTTAACCGTGATCACGGGGTCTCCAAAGACACCGAAACGTCGAGTTAAAATTTAAAATGTAAATATACGCGAGAAATCCGGTTAAAAAGTGTTTTATTTAATATTATGAATCGCGAAAACTTAAGACAATATTAATAGCTAAGTATTTTTTTGGTACAGCTTATTTATGGCTTATTTTTATGGCCTTTAAAATTTCACCGGGTTAAGGCATTGAAATAATAGCTCCTATGTATATGTCATAGGCCTTAATTTGCTTTTATTCGAAGCTTTAGCATTGTGGTAACGCGTTGAAGCATTTAGCTAGCCCGTATACATATAAAAAGACATGATATCTATTTTATCTTTTTGTAGTTACCAAATGATACTGAAAAGTATATTTTATTCTTATTTCTTTCTCATAGCAAGTATGTACTGTTGAGTCAGACTAAGAGATAGTTTATATTTGATTCAAATTTTATGAAAAAAATCTTTTTTATATTGCATTATTCGCATTTATTCATGATATATTTTATCAGCAGTATATAGTTTCAGCCGAAACAGAAGTATGACCTTCATTCACACATTTCGATTTGCACCGATGCTTTAAAAATTTTTCAACATGCAGTTTTCAAATTCTCAACAACTAGCAAATCTGAATCAACAACCCAATTTACTAGATTTATCAACAGACATTTAAATTTAAATTAAGAAGCCCGGAGACGACTTCAAACAACCGCAAAAAGTATGATACATCACCATTAGAATCTGCATAGCTCCATACATCAATCAATATTAACGAGTATGTTTTTCCCTACATATGCATACTACCGAGCATAATTTAGACATTCACCCGTTAGTCATACCTCGACTGTTGACAGCCGTCACTAGGGCTGTCCTGATTGACAAGATTCAATCGGGATGTCGAGCGTAATAAAAATAATAAAAAGTAAAAGTATGGTAAGTTAAACTTTTAAATGGGGACGCTGAATTTAGAATCACTATTGAAATTATTTGTGGTTTATTAGTTACAGATTTTTTTTGTAACTCTATCAACAAGCGTTGAATAATGTACAGAATCTGAACTCTATGTCCTGGACATTAAGTAAAAAATTGGCTGGGGAAATATGACAGGTTTGTATCGCTCGAACTTCTGCCTTCTGTACTTTAAAGTCTGTAACCGAAACCTAATCGGTACCTGTTCATACACGAAGAATGATATCTTGATAACCAATAAAATTAAAAGTTAAAAGAAATCTCTGAGAGAAAGTTTAGCGCTCGAGCTAAATTCATAACTTTTTAGGATCGTAACATTTTTCTACAACTATTTTAATAATAATAATTTAATAATTATTATTTATTTATTTTTTCCTCACAAAGAAATACAGAAATTTATAAATTAAAGAAAAAAAATACTACATGTAATATTGTGAGGAACTGGTGTCTGAGATAGGCCTGAAATACAGATCACCAGGTCTCACCTATGTATTTATTTGTCACTTAAAAGTTCATAAAGTGACACTAGCTGGGTCAAGATTGAATAAAACATGTCATTTTATTTTTGGACCCTCTCGTTCTGAAACATTCGCGATTAGCGATAGAGCGCATTTTTTGTTTAATTTAGCAGATATTTATCGTAAACGAAGTGTTAGCAACCCTAGACATAACCTGACGTTTCCACAAATTATATACATATCTATTCATACATCATGTGTAAAGATATGCATATTTAAATAAATATTTAATATTATTGCAAAGGTGGAGGCTTAATGAAGTTGATACTGAGTTGTGTGCGGATAAAGAAACCTTTGATATTTATTCATCTGTAAAGGTGATTGACTCGTGCATATATTTTATTTGTATTTAGCGAAATTGTACACTGACCTTTAAGTAGATACGCTATAATGGTTGGTCACCTTCATGCAATGTTGAATGAAAGAATTAGAATAGGTTTTCACACACAGTGGTTTTAAAATTTACCACATTATAATAATTTAGAATCATTTGCCGAATATAGTTTGTATTTTTGTTATATCTACCATATCAAGATGCAGTGACTGACCGAATGCCTCCATTTAATAAAGTTGAAACACAGGCACTGATCTCAAAAAGTTCTTAAACTAATTCAAATATTTTTATTCTTTCCTAAGCTTTGGCCAGAATTGGTAGATCAATTTCACAGTTTTAGTAATATTTGAGAACCTAAAAGATATTACCCAATACAACCGATAGGAGGGTTAACAATTGACTTTTGTCTTTAGTATTTTAAAACTATTAAGAATAAAAATACGTATCAATAATTAAACATACCCTAAGTACATTACGAGTACACTCACATACGAGCTGCTTCTAAGTTGTATGTGTAACAAGGCATGCAAACGAGGTGTTGGTGTTGATAGCATGACTGCACATAAATCAGGTGCCCACGCGCACCCTGGACCAGGAAATCATAAGGGCTCTATCACATTATTAGCGACAGCTGTAAAGCTATATTTAATAAGTGAGCAGTAGAGAGTCTTCTGCGCAGCCTTTATTACAATAATACATAAAAAAACATTTATTCGTAATTTAGAAGAACAATTGGCTGGCCTCCTTCTTCTAGGATCAAGTGTGTCTAATAACATAATGATCAGCAAAAGGGTGTTTAGTGGGTATGCTTACTTCAGCTGAGTGAATCCAAGGGACCCTAGGCTCCTAGTTTGTTGGTGGTTACTCTGTTGGGTGCCTTGTCTTTCATTGATGGAAATTTCTTTCTTAAGTATTTTCGGGGTACATAATTTCTACATAATATGTTGTATTATTTCATGGCTTATAAATGTAGTTAAAATCAACCTCTTTTCTAACAGCATCATTATAATAAGAAAACTGTAGTGGTCGGTGGTCCTTCAAGGTTCCCTGGCTAGCGACCTTTTATCTCTTGTCTCGGGTTTAGTCACCTATAACATATAAGCACACTTGCTAGAACTCAATCATTAATTGTCGCACACACACTTATCCATAGCCTTTTAACCAGCTGTGTTACACATTACCAAGCTCCTCATCTTTATATTAAAACTATAGCAAACAACCTTTATGCAAAAGCTGTATGTGATATGTGCAACAATAGTACGTATTGAAAATAATGACAAGCGCGAACTGTGAAGGGCGCGTTTTGTAATCACAACTGAGTTTTGACTGGTCATGTTGAGTGTTGATTGTATATTGCCACGATATAAATGCGTGGGCGCATGGTAATCGTAATAATATTAGCTAATATTTTGCAAAAGCAACTCATTAGTATGTTTTGTTGCTTTTGAATATACTTTTATTTGCCATTAAACAATTGGACAAGTACTTTTTTCGCAATTTATTCTATGGGTGACTCTATCTTAAGTTTAGTTAAAATTTCTGTTGTTTAGTTTAGTGTATAATGTTATTCTAAAAGTTTTAAGTACCTCAAATATCACTGCTACATTCATCATCATCATCATTGAAATATAACAACAGAGCCTGTATCAATATCCTAATTTATGTCTAATCATTGATGTTTACAGGATTTTATTTCTTATACTAGCTTCCCTTGATAAAAAAAAAACCATGGAGCGCATGATGAAGCAATCAAAAAAAGCTTAATTGCAGCTAAATATGCATCTTTACATACTTTTTGAGTACAATTATTAATATGAGATTGTCAATGGCTGGTTTTATTTCATTATTCTTTAACTTGAATGTATCCCTTATGGGATTAGATAGAACACCAGAGGCTATAACACCATCTTATGTCACTTTTGACAAATTTGGAGGTATTATAATGAAAGAGAGAGACTACTGCAGTGATAGGGAAAGTCAGTCTATAGCCTACAAAAACGTCAGTAAAACCTCTGTCCCTTTACGGACTTTTAAAGTACTTATGCCCGGGAAGAGAAGCAGTGGGTACATTTTATGTTTTTCTTTTGCTTCCAGGCCAGCTAGGAATCACTGGCTCTTCATAAAATAAACTTCAGCTTTTAGTTAGAAAAGTTTATTTGTACACACTCAATTCTTTAATTAGTAGTCTTAAATCTCGTTGGCTAACGTTGGAAATTTCTGCTGAATTCATTGGGCGAATTTAAAATGAAAGAATCTTCAAAACTTCCGAATCTATAACATAACAATGATTTATTTTGGTCTTGAAAATAAATACCAAACATTTCACCGTACTTTTTTTATTTCATTATTTTTAAACTAAAGTATCAACATTATTTATTATCCTTGGCTATCTTTCCATAACAACAATAAACTACTACAACCAACCATCTAGAACTTTCCATACCAGTTCTTTATCAAACCAGCCAGCACGCAGACTAGTGATCCATTTTGCTGACCATCCGTCGATCTGTCTGTACCTCACAACCTCGTAAACAAGCAAGAACGTATATCATACGGTAATTAGTGGTAACTAAGTGGTAAAAGTTGTTTTAAGAGACCACTCTTGATATGGAGAAGCCGTGGTAGTACGTAAATATCTTGGACGTGTTGTAGGATCGGGGTTCTGGTTAGAAAATCGATATGTTTATTAAGTAGCGAAGTGGAATATTGAAGAATCCATTTGGATGAAGTTTTATGAAGTAGGCTGATATAAAAAGTATCATTTCTAGAAGCCCAAAACTAATTCATAAACTTTTTAGCATTAAAGTCAGATTCTTCGTGCCTGGGTCTGGAGAAGTTCGTACCCCAAATATCCGTACGCAAAGCATTGAACCGTAGGCAAAATCAGGTTTAAAGCTTTTCAAGTGTATACAAAGTTTTTTTATAGGTTTAAGTAACAAATTTTACTGCAAAATTTAAGCTTCAATATGCTTTTAATCTTTAAGAGTCCATCACTTACCAATTCGCAGAAATAAAGTGTTTTTGGGACACTGTTGATTCAGGCCTGAGTTTTGGTGTATTTGAAAAAATAACTAAAACCTACGTATAAGTAATTTTACATTTTACATTACGTATGATTCTAAAACACATGTGAAAATGTTCCAAAGTGGAAAAAAGCTTCGCCATCATCCATTCATTATAGGATTTTAATAAGGTATGTAGGGTTTGTTTGTGTATATGTTAGTATAGTTGCTGTAGCCATAGGCAGGTAGATTGTCTTTATTTACTACAATTTGATTTCATTGAGAAAATAAGTAACATTATTAGATTTCGTTGTGTAACTGGCATCAGTTTTAAATTAGGAAACACCCAGTCTTAAAATTACTATATTTATTTAGTTTTGATTAAGTAAATCCATAGCACAGCAATTTTAAATCAACTTAGAAAAGTCTACTATATATTGGTACGTACTAGAATTAGTCACATATTAATTTCAAATACTTAGTGATACTTTTACATATAATTTCAAAATAAACACTATTCGGCTAAGCGTCAACTTAATTTTTAATATTATGAGAGTTAATAGGGTGTTTCTCTGCTATTTGAAAAATGGCCCATACAAGACTGTCCCTTAGTAAATTTTATTAAATTATAAGAGTGTTTGTTAAGAATGAATGACAATATTAAATGAATTATATATCTTTGAAAAGCCCGTTGATTTTCGTCCTGGTTTTGGAGTTATAGTCGATTTTATTAAAAATCGTGACAGAGACTATTATAAATTCACAGGGGAATGTTTTTATGAATAAAACATCTATTTTAGTATAAAACTACTACTATTATAATATAAAAATAACTTATCACAGTAACGAAACAAATGTGGCTACTATATTACTATACTTAATACTCAAATTATTTGAACAAATATTAGGAGTTTTTTTTTTATTATTTATTTATTTTATTTATTTAAAACTCAAGAGAAATTACTGCTTACCAGGGGACTGATTTACCTAACGTGGTTCACCAGCAGCAGATGCAGCAGTAGCACTAACATAATATCGGTTGCCTGCTGAACGATTCACCTGAACGAACTTACCTCTGATTGCTTTCCGTTTAACGATTTTAAAGTTTCGTGACAATACAAAATTAGACTTAAATGCAGGATTCAAATTTTATTAGAGGACTGTTTAAAAAAATTGAGGACAGCTTTCACATATAGATTTTTCGATTTAATATTTACAAAAAAATATAATTATGATTTGTAATGATAGTTAATGCTTTTTTAAAAGTATTTTAATGTTTTGTATCCAGTTTTCACCGGAAAAAAGGCAATATTTCTCACAAGGCTTGTAATTTGGGAAGTGGGACATACCAGGGAACCGCTTTTGGGTTGTTTGATGTTGATTTAATCAAACATAAAAATTTTATATTAGTAACATCCTCATAAGGAATTATAAGGTCTGCTTGTCAACTTGATTCGATAGTAATATTCAAAAATCGGCCATGCTTGTAGCCTTAATACGATTTCGTGTGGTCGACATAATATGGAATATTGGTAGGCGATGAATGCTTTATGAAAATAATATAACCTATTCATTTTTGAAACTAAAGCAGACTTATAAACTTGGAAAGTTCTTAGTTTAGAAGTTATGTTTATCCACTTATCTTGTATCTTACGTATGCTTCCTACTAGCGGTGGTCTAGTTTTGACTTGACTCAGATATGAATGAATAACGAGAATTCTAAGTGTCTTGGCCGGGAATTAATAAAACTCAGCAGTGGTTTCTGTTAAGTTACCAATAGACATTGTAGTGCCTTGTAGTTAAGAAATAAATTAATAAAATTAAAATTTAGACAACAAAATAGTTTATAATTTGGCAAGTTTGTGTCTAAAGCTGTTCTGAAAGGTTACTTAGACTAATACATTTTTTGACTTAATTGGGAATTGTCACCAATAGGATTCACGCTGAAATAATAGGCTTCGAGAAATCGGAAGAAATTATATTTAAATGTTCCAGCACTCTCTGCGTCTCTTAAACCTTTGTAGGCTTTGTAACCTGCTTTGTAGGCACCGAGAAGTATAAGTTTTTAAAACTGATTTCATTCATACATAACTTCACCCCTGTATCCTATATGGGGTATACAGAACACTAGAGGTTAATAAACAATCTGATGTCATGTTTGACAAATTTGGAGGCATGTAATGATGAAGAGAGACTATTGCACGAACAGCAGGCCTATTATTGATCTCAAAACCATGCGATGATATGAAATAGTTTTGACGTTAAAGCCGCTCCACATTCACGCGAGAACGCGAGAATTGAGAATGCGGAAGCCATTCTCGTATTCTACTCAATTTCTCTCGTTTTTCTCTACTTTTTGTAGGTTTTGGAGTTTGTGGGGAGTTTGGAGTTTTGTGTAGGAGTCACACTCGTATGTTGCTCAATAACGAGCGGGCCGCCGATTTCAACGGTTATATCGCAAAGTATATCTCAGCAATGCGCGTCTGCGAATTATCATATCAGTCGAATAAACTACTAATACTAACTTGAGTATTCGACTTGAACGATAGTAATATTTAAGTCCTGAGTCGAATGATACTTCTAATATTCGTAATTATTAACGATTCGAAAGAAAGCATTCGAATGGTTCGTTGAATGACTGCATGCATTGACAGGCAGCTTGTGTCCACAGTTTCACCCGCGTAACTCCATTTATACAGAGAGAGAAAGAGAGTAACTCGTAAAGATTTTAAGAGTTTTTGTTTATTTTTTTATATTGTTAGTATTGAAAATGGTCCAGGAAGATAAAAATTAATATCTAATATATTTTATTTACTAACAAATAAAGATAAATTGTAATGAAAACATATTGATCTCAAGGCTTTATATTCTATGTATGCAGATAATTATATTAACGACTCGCGAGATTCTCGCGAGAATGTGGAGCGGCCATAAAACATGTCATGCGCTTAAAATGTATCATGTCATGTCATGAAAGAACCGTAATAGGCCTACAGGTCAGCCTGTCGCCCACAAAAAACCTCCCATAACACCTCTGTCCCTTAACTTACTTTTACAGTATGAAAGCCAGTAAAATCAAAAAGTCAAATGATGTATCATTGACGCTAAATTCCCAACCTTAAAAAGACCAATACATCTTATTACAATAATCGATTCAATAACATAATCCCGTATGAATACAATAACCACATCAGATATATTTATACCAGTTTATATTTACGTAGTATATTGGTCGGCGGTGGGCGAGCGGTAGCCTAGTAGCGAAGGACGTAGTACCATAGGATACATTGTACCCGTATGTACGGCGTGATCCATTTATTTATTAAATAACGGTAGTTTTATTGCCACGTGGTTTGATGTGTTGCAGTTCGTTCAGTAGCAGCGGTTCTGCATCATGCTGTGTTTAAAGTTATGATTTGTGCTTTTTGTAATTTGAGAGTTTCCGTTGAATTTTTCGTTTTTTTTTTAACATACATAACTTCACGCCTGTATCCTGTATGGGGTAGGCAGAACACCAGAGGTAATAAAACCATTTGATGCCACGTTTGACAAATTTGGAGGCATTATAATAGTGGAGAGAGACTATTGCAGTGACAGGGGGTCAGCCTATCGCCCACAAAAAAGCCTCCCGTAACACCTCGGTCCCTTAACTGACTTTTATCCGGGATGAGAAGCAGCTGGCACATTCTATGTTTTTCTTTCGCTCCCAGTCCAGCATAGGATTTTTTTAAATTGTTTACTAATACCACATTTGACCTCAATCTTACCTGATGGTAAGTGAGCATGAGGCACACGGGTTACGAAGAAACAGCCTTTCCATAAAATATTTTTGGAGACAGGTTATATATGAAGGATGGTCACTAACCAGGCGGACCCTGACGGGATCCTACCACTAAGCGAAGCCACTCGAATTAGTCGCCCTTTACGACATGCTTATCCACGATGGTACGGTTAATTCTAAGCACACAAACGAAGGCAATTGCTTCTAACTGCCTAAGTCGGAACCCCGCACAATACTGATATTTGTGATATTGAAGATATCTGTTTGCATTGGACTAAATATATGATTTGAGTATTTACTTCAATGTATATTTGTTGCTTAGTACTTCTAACACAAGTCATTTGCCACACAGCTAAGCTACGGCCTCAACTTCCTCAACACTTAGGCTAATTAAGCAGATTCCAGACGAATTAAATCGAAAATTACCTCTTAAAACAAGAGTTTTCAGCTTATTCATCTTACTCACTATATCGATTATATCGATTCAATCATCGAATTTAAATCTCAACAAAACAAGTTTCATCTAGAGTCGGAAAAAAATCCGGACGACGTCACATAATATGTTTTTTATTACCTACAAAACATTATTATATTTTCGATTATTTTTAATTTTATATCTAAAAATAGAAACATCCTATATAACGATCAGTCCCTTAAGTTTCTATTTCACTATATAGGGTACCGGGCAACACCTGATTATCTGTTCACATTGTGCCGCGCCGCTTGCGCAGGCCTGTTCCTGAACTGACCGTAGTTCGACTCTCACTTTGTAGTCATTCAAGATAATTGATTTTTTTGATGTTAGAAATTCTTCTTCTATTGAAGATGATAATCTGCTTAGCGTAGAATAGATTTAGATTCCATAATTTCTAATGTATCACAGATTGTGTCGTTTGGTTTCAAAGAAAGTCAACTCCACTTGATGGTATTGTTGGTAAAATGACATTTTCTGTTTAAGAATGTTGCCTACTACTGTCAAATATAAAATTTTGAATGAAAAAAATAACGGGTATTTTATGTTGTTTTTAGTAATTTGATCATTATGTCTTGAACAAAAAAGATCAATTTTCTTTAAAATAAATTTGGATATGACTTGCTTTGATATTAAGTGATGGATTTGCATTCATTTGATATTCAATAGCATGGATATAACTTAGTTTGATGAACACCTTATTGGATTTGACTTACTTTGACACTGACCAAATAGAAATGAAGGGGTCATAAATATTTTGAAATAAAACATGCAATAATAATCATCATAAAAATCAGTCTTTATTCACATCGATATAGTTTTACTTGTGACCAAAGATATTTACAAATATCATGTTATATTGTGCTTTTAACTAAGCTTTATTTGCCTCTTTTCATCTTGTGAACCCTTTTCTGCGTCATCAGCTCAACTTTCTTGAATGCGCATTTTTCGTTTTTGATTTGCTCAGATAACGTAAGGCATGTCGAGCAAACATCTGTTTGTGGCCGACCAAAACCTATGTTAAAACAGGTTCGAAAGATCTTTCTGAAATATGTAGATTTTACTTTCTTAAATTCATCTGCACATTGTGCAATGTACATTTTGTATATTTTGCTGATGCTCAGGTGCGATTGTAGATATTGACAAGCCTTCGTTTTAGAACGACAATAATGAACCTCTATAGGTTTAAATTTCTTGATAAAGTCTTTTATAGACTCTATTATTGGTGAAAAGGCTCGAGCTTTGCGATTACCTCCACGATTTTCCTTAGCTGGAACTCCACCACTTTTAAAATACCTATGTATGACATTAGTGACCCTGTTTGGTTTTAAGCCTAATATGCTCAAAAACGTTTTTTTACACACTGGTATTCGACTGTTTCTTCTACGAGCCATATAAACAACGCTCATATTTTTTTTATTGCCAACTCCTGTTTTAGGACGCCTGCGATTGACTGTTGAAACATCCACGTGCATTAAAATAAAGTTGTCTTGGTCTATTTTTGAAGTAGACTTATAAAATTATTATGAAATTTAATTATATCATTTTTTCTCAGAGATACGCAGTGGTATGATTTTGAATAGTGATTACAAGGAATCTTGATATTAGGCAATGACTTCGGTCTGTACCTAAAACAAGATTTTCAATTAGTTAATAGCAAATTTTCAGTTATTTTTTTTAATAAATTAAGTACTATAATTTTTATTACTAGAGTATATGCGAAATCAGTAATTTTGATGGGAATTCGGATTGTTTGCGTTTAAATACTACCATTGATTAAACTCATACAAATAAACATAATACAAACATTAATACCCACGAAAAACATTACCCTTGGTTTTTCAGTCGGGTAAAAGGTTTTTAAAACCTTATAAAGGTGGGTAAAACCTTACATACTCGACAATGAAAATAGACACTAATTTATTGTATAATAATAAGCCGGTTTCATAATTCTTACTATTAGTAAGTATCTATCTAAAAAGCAAAGAAATTAAAGTTTTAATTATTAAATTAAGTTGAACGGGTTGACAACCCCTGCATATTTACTTATCTTACCTAATCCTCGATGCAAAGTAGAAATGTAAGTTACCTGTTTTCCTTTTTACGTGTCGATTCCCAGTTGGATTTTTGTTGTGGCGGCTTCCGTGAATATTCTGGAGCAGTTTCATCTATTCTGTTAGAATCTTCATCCATTATTGTAATATTTATTCAATAAAAACAACGCACAAAAACTTATCGCGACAAACGATGAATTCAAACTGAAAAAACAACGGCTGACGCTTCATACGAAATGCGCGGCTCTGATAGGCTGATGTGTATTTGAATCAGTTTGATGTCAAAGTTCTTTGGATTTGAATTATTTTGAAAAGACATGTCGTTTTGAGGTTCAATTTTCACTGAATTTACGTTGAAATATATTTGTTTGATAACACAGTAATAAAGCTCTTTTGAAGTTCAATAATATGGTGTGGTCAGTTAAAAAAAAGTGATTTTTGGATTTGGCTCAATTTGAAAAATTGTAAATAAATCTTATAAATAAAAAGAATCTTAGAATTTGCTAGGTACTTTCTTAACTCTACAAGAAATTTGTTTCAATATTTGTAAAGTAAAAAAAATAAAAATTAAATTAATAAATGACGTACCTATAAAAAAATGTGGCAAAATTAAAAAAAATACCTTAGAATAACTTGAAAAACAACATCCTCGTGCTTTTTTAATATAAATTAACGAGTGGACATTTGTCCTCCATGACAACTGATGATAAGTGAACATAAAGACTGAGGTGGTACACGTCCATCCACGAGAAACCTATTCACTCGACGCTTAACCCATTAACGGCTAGCGATGCCATATTGCACCACTACATAGGTAGTTCAAATATTCGCGCCTTTCTCGGTAAAAACATGTGATTTGAATTAACCAATCATAGAATAGTTTACTAGAGAGACGAAGCCGTGGATTGGTTGGTTTTTATCCAATTACAGCCAGATTTGGATGCACGAGCGTCGAGTGAAGTTTATTGTCAAAAAATTTGCGCCAAAACATGGATGCTATCTTCAAGTAAGTAAAGTTTTTATTGTTTTCGATAATATTATGTGCTATTATTGGTTTTGATTTGTTCGTATGAAAGTATATAACAAGGAAACAGTTGAATACAGTGTTGTTTTGTTTTCATTTTGTTATTATGAAGTGATAAATTCTATACATGCAATTTGGCATCTCTAGCCGAATACGATAACACTTTTTGTTGAAATTCTGTAAATGGTTTGATTTGCATGTATTATTTTTATTTTCCGAGTTCCGTACCCAAAAGATAAGCGTGGGGGTTAAGCAAATGGATGGGTGATCATTTTTAGGGTTCCGAACCTGAAGAGTAAAATTGTGATGTTATTATTACTAGTAAAGTCTAACTAATACTACGAATACTAACTGTATTCCTGTATACCTTTCTGTTTCGCTGTATGAATGCCTGTCTGTCTGATTATATAGCTGTCTATCTGTGTGTAAGTACGAATGTCTATCGGTCCGTCCGTTAGTTTGTCACCTGGCTATTTTTTATTACATATTATTACATAAGGTTATTTTTCCATTACAGAAATTGTACCCTGCACGAAGCACTTGTCATACTCGAAGACGAAGACGATGATAATTTGGTACCAGAATTTATATTTATTGAGCCACCAGATCCAGCCATCTAAACGGATGAAGACTGCCGACGAAGATCAGCCAGGTATGATCAACAATCTTACGGGCAATCAACTCAACTCCCGATGCGAAGCGGTCCTAGCTACTAAGAGAAAACCGGATGACATTGTCAGTGACGAAGATGACTCTGCCTTACCATCTCCCAGTCAGAGCGCCGTCCATGGGCGAACTCGTGGTCGTGCTTGAGGATCACGTCGAGGTAGAAGTATTCGAGGATCTCGTCAACGAGTTGGATCTTGCCGAAGTGGTAAAGGAGATACTCGTAGACGAAGTCCACATGTTACAAACAATGTAGAATCAAACAAGTCTCCTTGTTTACCTTCTACTAGTCGAGATGACCGTGTAACTCGTCGAACAACCCGCAACATACTTCCTATTACAAACTTCTTATCTATGATTTTATACTACTTTATAATAAAAAGGTTCCTACTACATTTGTGTTTCAATTACCTAATTACCGAAATAAATTTATTTTTAAGATAATAACTTTATAAGTGCCAGACATATCAAATTCATTAGTAAGTTTATATTTAAAAAAGACACCATATTAGGCTAGAGGTGCGATATGGCATCACTCAATATTCCAAAAAGTATGTAATATATTTTTATTTTTTCGATGAATTTATGTAATGCTGACCTTATACTAACAATATATTAAAATTTCATCAAAATCAGAAGAGGTCATAAAATCTGGGCGATAATGGGTTAAGTACCAGGACTATAATGGTCAGGAAAAAACGTATGCAGTTCATTCCACATACTGGCGACATCGCGGACATAGAGATAATAATAATTTATTCAAATTATATGTTTTTTCCATACCAACTAATTTACGGCGTCTGTGGAACAGTGGTCAACAGATGTCCTGGGTTCGATTCCCAGCCGGGATAGTTTAGGGAACAACCCCTTACTAGGATACTCCCTTGTTTCGCTGTGTGTTTCGCTGTTTCGCTGTATGACAAAAGCTAGCAGAAAAGCTTACTTCGGGGATAAATTGGTATGTCAGTTTGGGTAAGTTGTTTGATTTAATTTATAAATCAGCGTTAGCGGTTATGGATTCCTTTATTTTCGTTTTACAATTCTTAAAAATAACCTTGCGTATTAGAATCTGGCTATTGAACGTAGAAACTGAAAAACTGCGGCAAATTAAAAAAACACCATGGTAACCCGACAATAGTACGAAATACATGGATTAAAAAAACATTCAAAAACTACAACCCGACTACTTAAAATACGCTCTAAAAGGTAGGAAACAAGTAATGGTATCCACTGAAATATTTATGTATTACCAAATGCCAAAGAGATATGTTGAAAGGGTAGCCGTGATCGTATGCCATTTTGATTGTATTATTAAAATGAATCTATTTTTGCTCTAAAAGGTGGCATACGACCACGACTATCCTTTAAACATCTATGACGTAATACATCAATATTTCAGCGGAGACTATTACTTGCTTCTTACTTTGTAGAGCGTGTTTTTAGTAGTTGGATTTTAGTTTATGAACTTATTTTTTTTCACACGTTTTGGAGTAATAGATTGTGTTTACATATTTGAAATGTGCTAACGCAGTTCTTTTATTTCATATCCCACATGAAACCGTCAAGATTTTTTTTTTAATTCTTTCCTATAATGATTATTTCACTTATTTTGGAGTAATAATTTTTACACATTTGAGCTAACATAGTTTTTTCATTTGATACCCCCGAAAACCGAAAAGAAAATATTATTTTTAGTTCTTCACTTTAAGTCCCCTAGAGGGAGCTGTTGTCTATTTAACTTAACATTATTTAGATTATAACCAGCGGACAGTGAAAAGACTTCTTACGACACCTTATATGTCCAATTATGATAAGTAGTTTAGAAGTTCTGAGGGAACAGATAAACATCCATACCCACATACATACATACATACACGTCAAAATCATAACCCTCATTTTTATAATTATTGTATTTATATAAAATACAATAATTATTTTTATTAATTGTAATCAAAATCTGAATCCAGCAATTCCATATGATTTTTTTTTTATTTTTTTTTTATTCCATCACAAAAATTCCATAAACTCAATTACCAAAACCACCAACAACCGTCCGATTGACAACAGTGACATCAGAAAAACAACGTTGACATTTATGCTAATACTGCATAAATGTGTATTAGCATAATAAAATAAAAAGTTTGCAAAAAAAATCCAGTGTCTACTTTCGTTAGCCAAACTATACGGTGACGTCATGAAGCGGCCATTCGATGGTCTTATGATGAATAAAAATAAAATTTTTAAAAAGCTTCTGAAGAGAGTTTTGAAGAGCTTTTGAAGAAGAGACACACATATTTATACTTCGATAATATGTCTTTTTTTATAATTATTTGATTTTAAATGGGACTTCACAGGAAGACACTGATGGTTGAGATAAATAAATGAAGGTCTAGATCGGAACCGCCCATCTGCGCACGAGTCCGCCGCGCCGCAACCTCACGAAGTGCGGCTGTTATTATATTACGCAAAATGAATTGGATTTTAACTCACTATTGCTGATTGTTCATTATTTGATAATAACAATAAATCTTATTGTTTTCTTAGAATACTTGTTTTACTACTTCTGTGTGCTTATCTTTATGCTCGTTCGTAAATGTTGTTTCAGCGTTTCGGTTAATAAATAAGATGTGAAATTTTGTTTATTGACAACTAATTATTCTTAAATTAAATCAAGTGCACCGTGCACACGATATCCGAGTATCTTTGTTGGGCTAAACTTTAATACCTTTGACACGAGATGGTAACTTTATATTGATTGATAATGTATGATATAAAACAGACATTGCTGTCTATATCTTATTTTTGTATTACAATCAAAACATGTTTCTTAGAAAAATCAAACAAGTTTAATATGTACTTGGGACAGATTATTATTATAATTTTAGAAAGATCTTTTGAATCGAATTAAAAAAGGAAAGATTGCTACTATCCGTATTTTTCTTAAGACAAGAGAAAACTGTAACATTTTTTAAGTGTAATGCAGACGAAATATAATTACAAAAACCTCAATCTTGGAATCTGTAAAAGGTCTGTTGAGTAGATAGTTTGTAATCAAAAAGATTGCCGAATGCCTTTTTACAATAGGTACTTTGTTCTTACGAAATGGTTTTAATGTGCAAAATACGTATGTGTTAATTCATTTAAAATAGGCACCTACTATACATCAATTATTTAGTTTCGTCTTTCTCAACATTTTTTGTTAGCAAGGGATGACTATAGTATTTGGAATCCCGTATCCAATTAAGACACTCTACGTATCGCAACACCAATACATATCAGCATATTAATTATTTAAATACTTGAAGTACAAGAAGGACACACTAGATCGTGATTAAATCCTCCTCAGCGTCAAAACCTCTATTTCCCCACTAACCGTTATCCCAACTACCAGCTAATTACAAACATGTGTAATCTCTACTTCTGGTGTAATCTCTATTTCTGGTGTAATTAAATCAGAAGTGACGGGACACCGCACCGGTAGGATGCGTCGGCGCAGACTAGTTCGTTCATTACTGTCGCCATGTGAAAATATATTATGAAGGATTGGCGTGCAAGGCAGTCAGCTGGTTTATACATGCTTTGATTAACAATATTAATTTTCTGTACTATTATTGTGACGTAGATAAGTTTTTATCAAGGCAAGGTTCCTAAATTAGTATCAAAATTTTATTACCCCTACATAAAACCTTCATCGATATCAGGAAATTGAGTTTACAATTTGCACTCTTTTGGAAAGCATCGTTAGTTATTTTCTACGTCTGGGTCGACGCCTCGCCAGCCTTAACCACCGACGACGGATCAGATTTAGATGAGTTCTAGACACTTAATTGCGCAGAAACTGATAACCATCAAAATAAAGTCGCATTGTGGTAAAAAGAAAAAGAAGAGTCAACGCACCACAAATCATAACATTAAACTAACCCATATGATCGCCAAGGGGAAGTCAAACAAATAAGTACCAATTTCCTTACAACATATACATAGGTACCATAAGTACCGTATTACATGACGATCGAATAATAACAAAGCTAATAACTAACCACGGTCCTATATGGATGATATTTAGACAGAACCTGTACCTACACGCAATAACATGTAATTTTCTAAGTGGTCCGACTTACACGAAGGAAGTATAACATTTCGATAGGTTATTTGAAAGGTACTATAGTTGTTTCATAAGAAAGGTTTGACCTATGGTAATGAGTTGGATGTAGGTATTCGTATGCTCGTGAGTGGTAAATTGTGTTTGATTGAGGTAAAGTACCTCCGGGCTGGTGTAGTGTGCAATATATTACGTATGAAGAGAACATAGGAAGAATTTTGCTGATTTTTGGTCCAATGAAGTTGATATGTTAGTAAATTGTATTATTACGATTCATAATACTACATAAAAAACGAATTTATAACACTAACAGGTTGTTTTTTTCAAGTAACTCATGATTTGTAACCAATTAACCCTAGCATATTACATAGTATATAGCATATTGCCTTTCCGTTTTGGACGGTGTTACCCTTGGAGGTGGGCACGTAATAAGCGGCAATTAAAATAAAGAACTAAAGACCCCTTTGTAGGTCTAAAATGACAAGATGGATATCATGTCGTACGTCCACGTTTCACCTGCCCCTACGGAAGTTGTAGGATCTAAGCTAGACTATGTAATCGATTATCTATCCTCAAATTATGTACACAATACTCGCACGCTTATCGTACACGATCCCAGGATGCAAGTAGGTATTTACGTCACACGAAGGGATAGCGAGCGGGCGCTGCATGCTTGGTGTCCTCACTCGCGCGGCAAAAGCAAGACACCACAGGAAGAGGCTTGAAATGTGTTGAGTTTTTAAGATAGAATTATAATGGTTTGAATGAAAATATTAGACCCGTTTGCCCGTGGATTATCTTCCTAAATACTACTGCTACATTAATATACACTCTACCAAAATATTCCCTTAATTAAAACTAGACGGCATTAATAGCGAACATTAGATTACAATACCTGCATTAGAGAATAGCAACCTACGACCCTGATTACCTCTTTTGTTTAATAATTACTTCTTTGTTTTTTTTTGTTTAATAACGATATTATAGTTTTAAATACTCTATTTTTTTGTCATTTTATTTCTATCTAACAAATAAATCGCGACAAATGGCCAATTGAGAAAAAAACATTTGTTCAAAGACGCTAGAGATGGTTTTTTCCCAATTTTTGCTGTCGATGATGACGTATGGCAAGGAGACGTGGTTGCTTAACTACCATGACCTGTACACATGTAACTACTTAATAAATGTTTACTTTTTGAGCGCATGTACATACTCTTAAATTGTTCAAGCAAATATTGCTTGGGCGACAAAAAATAACATTTTAACAGTCACTTGCGCAAATATTTTACTTAAATTTTCTGCGTATCATTTAATATTTCAAGTAACTTTTTATAATTTATATAAAAAAAGGTACGTATTCGTAATGACCTAATCAGACATATGAGTCCACACTTCGTTACCTCACCACACACGTACGTTTATCCAAAACGGTCACGACACGATCACGACACCGACACGAGATCGGTAGCGATACCCACTTTCGCATATTACTATTGGGTCCTTAAGCAATTTGCCTTTTTTACTTTTCGTCCCTCATTTTGTATGTTCTTTACTTATATTCTTTTGCTTTAAAAATATAAACTTATGCGTGGTTGTTTCCGAGATAAGATTTTTACTTTGATTCATTACGAGTAGCTTCGCGAAATTTTCTGTCGTAACTTTTGATCGCGTAGAATTTTTTTTAAATATAATTTCTCAAAGTTTTCTTGATTAACGATTTCAAATAAACAAACTTTTCAGCTTATTGGTACTGGTGTACAGATTAGATTGTATACGCGTGGTATATAAGTAGGTATAGTGAAATCGAGATTCAGGGTAATACATACATACATACCTTCACGCATGTATCTCGTATGGGGTCGGCAGAACACCAGAGGCTATAAGAGCATCTGATGTCACGTTTGATTTTGGAAGTATTATAATGACGGGTAGAGACTATTGCAGTGACAGGGGGTCAATAAAGCCAATTGCAGTATCGTGAGCTCCATCTATGGCGAATGAGGTACACCTGGAGAATCTTAGTGGATCGGTCCGGTCTTCTACCGGATCATCCCCACATACCTCGCCGTTCCCCCTTGGGCTGCCGGGGACGTGATTGCACGTTTTTCTGCAATAAAAAGAGGGGCAAACTTAAGAATGATATGATTCATAAAAGACGCACGAAACGCTTTTAACCCTAAACTTTTCTATTATGTCATTAAAATGTTTTAGCCACAGTTACTCACGACAAGCGTACGTGTCGACATTTCATTAGACATACTCGTAATTTCGTGTAATGATACGTTGAGATATGTTTAGACAACGCTATTTAATGAATGATACTCATTTCGCTTTTACGAGAATGTGTAATTTGTGGAGATAACTGGAAATTGTTTTGTAACAGCTTTGCAATGTTTACCTGGTTATATTATTTTACATACTTTCTGTATTCGTTGATGTTATGAGAATATAATCGCTTTGTGAAGGTTGCTCTTCTTCATATCGCCGTTCTGGTGATTTCCACCGGCAAACCGCTTCACTATATTCCAGATGAAAACTATTTCCATTACAAGTCTAACGTCTCGGGATTGGCAATGCGCAATGTAAGTTCCCCTTGAGATGCAGGTGTGAATACAAAGTGTCTTATAACCCAAGAATACATCATCATCACAAGCCTTTATAATCAACCCAGTGCAGTACCCTTAGCCGCTACCAATGATAAAGAGGAGGCTTTTAAAATCTATAATCCACCAAGCTGGCCAACTGTAACATCCACAACAGTATCAATTTATGAATTATCAGGGTGCCGAAATGACTTCAGACTAACGTCCGTTCACACATGGTCCGTTTTACTGGATAAGTTTTACTGGATACTTTTTTTTTTCATCGATGGCGCATGGAGTTGTATGAGCGACTTCACATATGGCACAATATTCAGTATACGTATTTACGATACAAAAAAGGTATCCAGTAAAACGTATAATGTGTGAACGGGCTGTAACACTAACGACACAAGTATACAGTACCCCGGAACTGACCACTTACAAATGTTCATTTGCTCTCTATTATACCCTTTTTAGAAAAGTAGCTATTAGACAAATTCTTCTATCAAAAACCTGGGGTCTATGAGAATCCCTTTAATCTACAGTAGCCTCGACTGACTTCGTTTCATAGCAACTTCTTTCTTAGCTTCGAGGACGACCATTTTCCTAAATCGCGTAATCATTGTTTATAACGTAATTGAGTTATGGTTTCCGACAATAACTGTGAGCCTCTGGGTCACGCCTTACATTCCTTTTCCTGAAAATGGAAAACCAAGTTTATATTTATTTAACTAACGCAGACTAATTACAGAAAAAACAAATTTCTGCTTTGCTAATGTTGAACCCTGCAGATTTTATTTCTACTCTCCAAGTATTTCCTTGTGCTCTTGATTATTATTATTACTCCACATTTACATAAATGAATATTTAAAGCGTTTTTAAACAAACAATAACAGAGAAATTAGATGTGTAGGTTACGGAACTTTCATCGTATCTTTAACATTACTTTCATCCTGATTAGTCCTGATTAGTCCACCACCAATAGAACTATGAAAAACATCCACCGTCTTAAATCTTTACACCCACTTACCACGCTAAATGGACCTTTAACTAAGAATCCACACACGTACCTTTGATCTCAATTGATTATAGAATTTAACTAGCAATTAAGAACCACGTGTTTCATCAGATCATTCAAGGATTTGCCAATATGTAGGTAGGAATGTGTGCAATCTACCTCACATCCCATCGTAGTGGTATCTATGTCGTTAATCAGACCCTGAGGATCCAATTTATGGACCAGCGCGGGAATCGAACTGGCTACTGAAAAGGAGCTGTGGAATTGATGAAGTTTTCCTGAGTCAGAGGTTTGCAAGTTTTGGTTCGTGAAAATATTTATTTTTGTAGTTTTATTTATTAGTCAGTAATTAAACTATAATAATGTCATCAATAGTTAATTATGCAGTTATATTATACAATGTTTATTTATGTTAATCAATTTATTTAGTTATTCTAGTATGATTTTTATAAGTAATAAATGAGTTAGTCTATTGATTTCCGGAGAGCAGACTGACACGACGGTTGGTAGACGACGACATAGCAAAACGTGGTCCGATAGTTCTGGCGGGAAAGTTATGGGAGGGGAAAGAGAAACCGGGATTGATTTAGTCAGTCTACTCTCCGCTTTTAGAGGAGAACGAGCCGCTTTGTGATAAAGGTCAGTGTCGTTAAGATTGTGATATTTACTTATTTATTGTTCTCTGGCTGTAAACTGTTACTATGTATTTTACAAGATGATTGCTGTTGAGTTTCTTGCCACTTCTTCTCAACAGATCGACTTTCCGAAGTGGTGGTAGATTATAATAAATATAAAACTTAAACTGATAAGTTGTTTGATTGAGTGACTCCCTTCTGAGACGTTTTCTAACAATAATTTTAAAATAAAGGTCCAACTACAGTGAACTAGTCGCGAATCTATGCTTGAATCATGAACAACGTTTAAGATCATCACATCAAAGACTTGAATCTCCGCAAAGCTTGTAAAATCATACATACAAACATAAAATGACATCAAATAAAACATTTCTATCATTTAAACTATAAATAATAAAACGTATTCCAAACTTTATCTTGATTCAAGTTAAAATAATCGTCTATACACAGATAGAACCTTTCACATTCACAAATCAATGCACCGTATAAAACATGTTCCATTCAAGATAAAGCCATCAATCACGGTGCACATAATAAAATTCATTGACAGAAGTTGAGGGCGCCACTGTCGCTAATGGGCCCTGCGCCCGCGCCGCCAGCCGTACATTCCCTTTGCTTTATTAGCAATTCCGATACGCGAAAGCTATATTCTTGTCACATAAGTAGAACTTTGCATTGCGAACACCGTTTCATTTTATCACGCATATAATTTCAGATTGTATATTTAACAAGAATCGCGTGATAAAACCTTATTGCGTCTATAAACTGTATTTACGTAATCACATGTGAGTTTCATATATTCGCTGGACAAATAGCTCTTATCATTGCTTGTGCTTGTATCGTGTTCTGTTTCTATTTGCATGGGCAACTAATATGTAAAATACATAATCGGCGGACATGTTTATAAATTAGCTAATGTAATCCTAGGCGATCAATTTATTAGAGAGCGTGAGATTTCACTGGCGTGTTGGTCTGTGGTTATGGACATAAATATGTATGACAAAATAAATACGTCGCCTTGATAACTTTATCACGTAGGCTTCAAGTGGACTTACTCTAAATAATTAAATTCTACAACATCGTCGGAATGGATATCAATTTTGATATGGTAATAAGTTTATTCTCATTAAAATCTGTTTCTTACGTAATTTTAAAGTGATGATATCATTAGGTGAAGCTGTATCACCATAAAGTAAGTAACAATTAGGTTAAATAGATAATATATCATTAGAAAGGAACAGGCTTGCCATAAAATATTAGGTACTAAAATATAAAATTATCAATCAACACACATGTTTGATAATATAGCAGTAGACTTCACTTACTTTCAGACAGTATTGTGCACCTAAACGGCTTAAATCACGAGTTCACAATGAAAACTTAAAATTTACAACAAACAAAAATGATCAAAAAGTTGACGAACCCTTCTCAAAGTAGATTTTCATTAAGATCAAATGAAAAGATGGCTACCGATTGATCAGCAAGAAGATAGAGCAACATATGCAGATGCGCATACGCTGCGCAACAAGCTTGAAATGCACTCACACGCAACTGTGTTAATTATTAATTGACTTTGATCCTAGCCGAGTATGATATTTGCAGTTATTTTTAGAAAGATGGTCGTCTTTTTTACAGTTTATTGTAGAATGGGTATCTGTATTGGTAAACTGATAAAACTTTTTATTAAATGCCATGAGTCTAAATAATCGTCACATCAAAACTTTGCTGCAGTATAAGGTCATCAATGTAAATATTCTCCGTTTTCATAAATATTTAAAATAAAACAAAAAATATTATTCAATAGATTTCGAAGAAATTACAGAAAAAACTGAAGTTTCCTCTTTCTGTCGTATGAAATAAGAATATTTTGACATAGGATCCATAATTGTCTAAAAATCGTGTTACAAAGATACAAACAATACACACAAATTGAGTAACTCCTCCTTTTGTTATTATTATATCATGACCAATTAAATTGACCCATTTGGCAATTTCATAGAACCCGATGTAAAATAGATTTGTGTCTAAGAGTCGGTTTAGAATAGCGTGTGTAAAAAGCTACTATAGTGCGACCGGTGGGAGTTTGCGTTCCTGACAGCTGTCAAAATCATAGCTTTTTACCCCTTCGAATCGGAAATAAACTTTATTCAGTGGACATAAGGAGCTGTCAGGAACGCATTCTCGCAACGGCCGCACTCTAAGCCACGGTTCGATTGGCTAGCGACCACCCTTCATATAGAATTTGCCGCCAAATATTACCGCCACTGATTTGTTCCGTCAATATTTTATCAAGAGCCAGTTTTTTCCAAGACCCCTGTGCTTTCATCTGCGACATCATCTTCATTTACCATCAGGTGAAATTGAGGTCACACCGGGTTTAGTCTAAAAAAAAACTACAATTCTGTAAAGTTTCATGAAAATCCGTTCTGGAATAATTTGTTTTAACATGATAGAGTTATATCGTAACAAGCTTACACAATTAGATACGATTCTGCGAGACGCAAAAATTACTCGAAGTCAAACCCTCATATGATGTAATAATAATGTTTCAAAAAAAAAATACTATGTCCGCATTCATCTAAAGTTTACTTATGGCCCTCATCATGAACCTCATCACGAAGAAGCACTACATATTAAACACGCTATAAATATGATTTTATCGGACAATTCAGTGAAAAGCGTTCCCTTTGATATTTTTAGGCATTATCTATTATTTTTAGGAATAAATCTCTCAATAACCCTGACCTAAGGAATTGTTTGGAGTAACCATTGTGTTATGGATACTAAATAACTGATATACTTAAGAAATATATAAACATACATATTTAATAATACATATTTTTTATTAGAATAAATGTAAATAAACATATAAACATCCATGACTTGACGGCTAATAACTGTGCTCATCACACCGATATCCGCCGCCGCCGGGATCGAACCCAGGATCTCTGGCATAGAAGGCAATGTATGTTACCACTTCACCAGCCGTTCGTCAAATCCATAGATGAATATAAGTACTAAAGTATAGATGACCGTCTCGCGGTTTTTGCACTTTAGCGCCATACAGTATCCACTATAGGAACCTTTTTGACCAAAACAACCCTAGAATGCAGCCCGACCGTACCACCACTTTCAAATTTTCAGAAATTCGTAGTGCCAGTTATTACTATTGTGCAAACTGAGCAATACTAATAAGTTGAAATAAACTGCACAAAGCATGATGCTATGCGAGTTGGGTGGGAGTAATAAAAAAATATGCATCTCAGACAATTATTTATTTTTTCTTAATTATTTGTGTACATACATACATACATACATAACCTCACGCCTGTCTCCCCCTGGGGTAGGCAGAGACAAGGGAACACCAATTGCTGCGATCCAAACATACCTCTTTCGCTTCTTCCACGTTCATCAATCTTTTCATACATGATCGCCGGTTACGGGTACTTTTGACTAGGCCCTTTTTCAAAATGTCACCAATTTGATCGGCATACGTTCGCCTAGGCCGGCCCCTTCCAACAACACCATCCATTCTTGCTCTGTACACCTCTTTCGTAAATCTTCTTTCACTCATCCTTTCCAAATGTCCAAACCACCGTAGCATACCCTTTTCAATTTTAGTCACTACATCCTCTTTCAATCCGCATCTCTTTCTTATTTCACTGTTGCGCACCCTATCACTCAATTTCACTCCACACATGCTTCTCAACGCTCTCATCTCCACAGCATTAATCCTACTTTCATGTCTCTTCTGCCACACCCAAGATTCACTACCATACATAAGTGTTGGCGCCAAAACTCCTTCAAGTATGGCCAGACGAGCCTTATTCGGTATAATTTTGCTTGCCATAACCGAGTACAAGGCGCCATTAACACAATTTCCTGCTTTTACTCTCCTTTCAATATCACCTTCACACTTCCCATCTCTTGTAAACAAGGACCCTAAGTATACAAACTCTTTCACTTGTGTTTGATATAATAATTATAGGCCATAGATTTGTTCGGGTCGTTTTCGTCAAACTCAATGCTTTTGCCACATAAATTGTTCACCTCCTTGCACCAGTCATTCAAAATCAATGCAATTCCTTTTGTTAACTCACTATCTCACTAGAACGTCAGCATCCTATGTAAAAATATCACTTCACAAAAGTAAAATCTTTGATTTGAGATCGTAAAAACGCGAGGAGTGAACACTCTACTTAACGTACTTTGTAGAAAACACTAACATAAGAATTCAGCGACAAACAATACACAGAAAAATAAGCAAATGCAACGAGTGCAAAAATTTGATTGGTACTAAAGTTGATTGATACTATAAATACGTTGCCTGGTGCTATAGATATATCGATATCGAACGCAGAAAAAAAATACAAAAAGTTCCAGTAGTGCCCGGCGCGTAGCGCTAGTAGTAATAGAATTTTGGTATTTGTATGGACGACAAACTAGCATGGTCAAATCAGCGAAGAATAGCCCTACCACCCTTAGATAAGCGTGTCATTTTTGAGCGATTCATTCACACCTTCAGGCATTTCTAGTACTTAGTACCAGTATATAAGTTACTCTATGGTACTTAGTTTTCGGATGATAACCGTATGACAATATTGACAATCAGTGGCGCAGTTTTTGAATTTAGGTCTTACATATTAAAAAACAGATTCATAATACAAATATGTCACGTCACGACGACGGCTGTTTGATGCTTCAACTTTGGCTCAATGTCCAGAGACGACATTTTGTTTTTTACTCTGCAGTTTATCACTTTTGAATAAGCTTTTCGGTGTTGAAATATGTACATATATCGCTTGGCTTTTACTTTTTGAATTCATTTTTTTTAATATCACATCATTTCACATTGAAAACCAGCTAAATACTAAAGTTATCCACCACTAAATACTAAAACGAAACCAAATCAAGCAATTCCCTAAACTCGCTCGTATCTAACACTTACTATTCAAACTTATTCTTTCTCATAAATTTAACACAAACATAACTCGTCCCTGAGAAACTCCATTGCATGAATTACATCCTAAGAAAATAATGGCAACAGATGTTCCTCCAAAGGAAAACATACCACCGACCGTAATTGTAATATATTACTGACACTCCAGCATATTATTTTCCACCATTTTATAAGAATTTGTAAGCGACATGGCACCTATATATAAAAAGAACCCCTTTTTAAACCACTTGGCAAGCATTTTCCTATCGCTCCATTTCAAAACCATTATATAATTTTGGGTGCACCTCGTATTATTTTTCGTAAATGAAATTTTCTCCTTAAAAGACAATAATTCACGCATTCAAATGGCTCGCCGCCATTTTTTATATCGCGTGTGTTTCGCGCCTTTTTGGGAACGGGCGTGTTCCTAATAAAATTAGGCTTAGATGGATAGAAGTACAAATATTTAGACATGTCAACGTTCCGATTTGGCGATATAAATCAGTATTACGTTAAAGTTATATAAATATTGAAATTTGCAATCAGATTTTATAAAATGTTTTGTTTTATAAAGTCCTGCATGATAAAAAGTAACGTTAACTTAGAATTCATGAATTAAAATTGAATATTTAAATTCAGCACTTAAGCAAGATTCTATAAAACAACAACATCAGTTAACTTGAAAAACAGTGCCAATTTCTTATTCGCAATCAACGTCGACAGTATGTAAACTGAGCTGCGCATTGCTCAGCCGACTATCTCTAGACAGCAGCTCAGCGACACTGAAAAATATGACATAATTTGTGTCCTGTCTAGCGCTTCGCAGCTCTACGGAAAACGGCCATAAATCCCCAGATTCGTTTCTTGTCTTTGCTCGCATTCGCCCAATGTTGATTTAACACGGTTTTAGTCTTATTGATTCTTTATTACGCGAACAGTGTATCTATTGTCTATGCGCACGCAACATTTTATTGTAAATAAGGCGTATTCTCTAATTAATATAGTTTCCTTTGTTATTTGTTGATGTATGATTATTGTTTGTTTACCGCCACAAGTGGGGTGTTCTAATTGATTAGAAATACGCGTAAAGAATTTGAATTTATCGTGTGCTGGAGACAGGCGAATGCCTTTGTAAGTTCTTTCAATGTTTATTTACGACTAAGTTAATTAAGTAAAAGCTGCAAGTATATTACAATCTGTATTTACAGATGGGTAAAGAAACGAGCTGTCTTTTTATATACGAAGACAAAGTATATTATTGTTGTAAAGTAAATACACACAAAATTCATTTAAATCTTAATTATGCCGAAAGCAAAGCCATAAACAATCTCATTACACCACAAACGGTCCACAATAGGAGCACACGGACCGACGTCTATAATTCAAACATAACGATGTTACTTAGATTTGCGCAGAAAATGGAGGCATTGCGCTGCCATTCACATATCCAACTTACTAATTAAGATACCAAGAAGAAGAAAGCTCTATCTTTGACAATGTTACCCCATACGTAACTTAACTCCTTGTAGTCCAGCGTAAATTGACCTCTGAATGCCGTACGTCTCCATAGAAAGAGCCTTCGCGATGAAGGGTCAGGGCAGATCGGGTAGAAGTAAAAAGGAAGCCGCAAGCATAGATCTATGCCTATTTAAACGTGTCCAAATGCAGACAACGCATGAAGGTTTGTTCCACTTTAGTCTGAAGTTTCTTGATGGATAATTTACTATAATGATAACGACATTAATAGTTTATTATACATACATACATACATAACGTCACGCCTGTATCCCTTATGGGGTAGGCAGAACACCAGAGGTTACAAGATCATCTGACGTCACGTTTGACAAATTTGGAGGTATTATAAAGATCGAAAGAGACTATTGTATTGACAGGGGGTCAGCCTATCACCCACAAAAACGCCTTTAAAAAATCTCCGTCCCTTAACTGACTTTTACAGTATGCCCGGGAAGAGAAGCAGCTGGCACATTGTACGTTTTTCTTTCGCTCCCAGTCCAGCATGGAAGCAATAATTTATTATAACGATATATTTATTTGTTGGACGATATTACATGCAACGTCATAAGTTTCGTTAACACATACAGGGACATAAGTCGTAAACGCATTAAGGACGCCATAAAGACAAATGCTACAAAATAAATAATGCACTCGCGGTAAAACTAAAATCAAAAAAGAAGTTCTACCTTTGATCTACCGCTCATTTCTGCGACATTTCTAAATCATGGAGATCCTTGAATTAAATTTAAAAATTTAAACTATCTATTTAGATCTAATAGGTACCTATGGAATCAATAAATATGAAATTGTTCCGGGACTGAATGGGTGACTGACAGACAATGTACAGCCACAACTACTAGGCGCAGGGAGCTGAAATTTGAAACATATTTATTTATTAAATAAATGAAAAATGAGATAAATAAAAAAAATCATTTATTTAAGAATAATTGAGCATTTTAAATGCAAAAACTTAAAAACATTATATTTATTTATTCTTCATTGTACATAAAAATAAGGAATATTTTTAAGATACAGAGCACAATAGGCGGCCTTATCATCGAAAGATTATCTCTTACAGGCAACCCTGACATGCAACATACATTCCTTAGTGGGTATAGGAGCGGAAAAAGTAACTTCAGGCCTTTTAAATATTATTGGTTGCTAGAAATAAAAACAATAATTATTTCAAAATAGACCCACTCAATAGTTCAAGGCGGCGTGCACCGGCCACTAGCGCCATATAAAGTGAACAATAGCGCACACGCAATTGTCAGCGAGTCTCATTACCGCACATACGCGCACGCAGCCGGGACTTGCGCGCTAGCTATGATCTCCTGGTAATGAGGCAGATCTATGATATTGATTTCCCTATTTATGGAAGTATTATTTTAATATGAAGAGTGTGTTAAGGAGGAGTATATAACATCAGGGTAACAAGATTATAAAATAGCTAACAGCTGTTTTTAAACGCGTAACTTTTTATATGGTAAGAATTTATTTATAATATAAATTATCTTCAAGCTTACATAATAAAAATCAAATCTGACTAGAACTTTCAGATGTTAGTCAAACAAACACTTTGGCTTTATAATGTTAGAATTTATGTGTCTATCTGGTTGTCTTTTCAAACAGAAAATACTAAGCTTCTACTAAATAATCAACGAATGCAGAGCATTGAAAAAACCGACTTCACGTCAAAACTTTGGCTGAGTTGAGAATGTCATCAACGTAAACATTCTCCGAAATCATACGATTATTTTCAAAAGTTAGAAATTTTCAAGCAAGGACCAACTATGAAGTATCCTCTATCATACGAAACAACAATTTTCAAAATTAATTCATAATTGTCCGAAATATCGTGTAACACAGACACACAAAAAGAACATACAGACGAATTGAGAACCTCCTCCTTTTTTGAAAGTCGGTTAAAATAGCTAAGCAAGTAATTTTAAGATTTCACACATTATTAGTTCGCAGTAAGTTTTCGGAAGTCGTCGTGGCGCAGTGGTTACTGTGTGTATCGTACGATATCACAGGTTAAGCAACGTTCGGCGCGGTCGGTACATGGATGGGTGACCGCCGACCATTCATTTCTCACGACGACTTCCGTGCTTCGGAGGGCACGATAAGCAGTCGGTCCCGGGTGCTGTATACTTGTATACAGTAGTCGTTAGGGTTTGTCAGCAGCCATTTTGGCGCCCTGAAAATTCTCGCATCCACCACCCAGCACTGGGCCAGCTTGGTGGATTATGGCCTAAACCTTCTCATCACCCAGGGGAGAGACTCATGCCCTGCAGTGGGCTCATTACAAAGAGTTGTGATGATGATGATGAGTAAGTTTTCTGGCATGGCGTTCACCGTTTGACATCTTTTTAGAGTTTTGCTTCGAAGTATTACTAATAATTCGTAGAATAATGAATCATTTACATAGCTGTTTTATATTTAATTTTTCACTTATCATGGTAGCAACCACATTTCAATGAAATAATAATACAGTATAATATAAAGGCTAAATACGCTGTAAAATAATAACGCTAGTTAAAATTAACAGAGAATTCTATTTCACTCCAGTAGGTGTTCAGTAGGCATTCATTACAAAACATGAAGCATTTAAATAAATTAAATTGTAAATTTAAAATAAATGACATACAAATTATGTCTCATTTACTTCGTAATGGAAAACAGCCTGTCAACGAGATGTCATTATGTACTCGATAAGTTACTCAGATTTTCAAGAAAATATAATATAATATAAGTGATCAAATTTAATAATGTTTTTTTTTATTAACGATTCTTTATAATTTAAATAATGCTGGAAAGCGCCATCAACTCTCAAATAAAGTTTTTAGTAAGGGAGGCAGATAAATAATTATTATTCTTCAATTCTATTTTTTTTTTATACATACAACCATAATAACATAGAATAACACCACTTTGACAATCTACAGATCAGGGAAATTTTCCATGTATCGGAGATCGAACCTATAACTACTCGTATTAGTCCACTGAGCCATGGAGGCCTTTACTTGGAACTAGTTTTGACCCAGGTCTCAGAAATCCATACTTATACTATTCTAATCTTATAAATAAATACATGAACATATGAACCCAGACTAATGCAAACAATTATTATGCACTTTTTTGTTTAGCGTTGAGAGTTTTAATCAACTTTGAATATTAAGACTTTTATAAATAACTAGCTGACCCGGCAAACGTTGTTTTACCATATAAATAAAAAAAATAGATTTTGGCCTATTCTCATAGATACCGGAAAATTTCATCAAAATCGGTCAAGCCGTTTCGGAGGAGTATGGCAACGAAAACTGTGACACGAGAATTTTATATATTAGATGTAAAGATTGTACTGACGGCCATCTTTATGATATTAGGTTAAAAGATTCAGTAGCTCGGCTTATGAAGACTAACTCAGATTTAATCCGTTCTTAAGACTAGATTTTTTCCCAGTTCTAAATGAAGAATTGACAGCGAATCTATTCTTGAGTCCTGATCAACCTCCAAGTATGCTTTCACAATGTGGGAGTAATACGTAAGTAACTTACACATCTAAAAGCAAAACACCTTTAACTTCTAATTATTCATATATAAGAGTTTTCCTTACAAGGTATTAATTAAAAGGTACTAGTCCAGTGAAACAAGGAACAAGTTATAACAACGGTATGAGCTGGTTAACCGACTGCGTCCGGAGGAAATTGAAACCATTATGCCGCGTAGGTGTTAGACATTACATTCATATAATCTATGATGTGGTGCGAAACATATCTTTGAAATACGTGTGTTTCTGTTGGAATTTATATGAAAATAGATAAAGTGTGTGAATAACTTTTAAATTTTAATTACCTACCGAAACTAATACTTTACTATTATAGCTCCAAAGTAGCTTCATAATCACTATTTGCATACATACATAACTTCACGCCTGTATCCCTTATGGGGTAGGCAGAACACTATTAAAAAGGCTATTAAAAAATGTCACGTTAGACAGATTTGGAGGTATTATAATGATGAAGAGAGACTATTGCAGTGACAAGGGGTCAGCCTATCGCCGCAAATCGTCAATAAAACCCTGTCCCTTAACTGAGTTTTACAGTATGCCAGGAAAGAGAAGCAGCTGGCACTTCTATGTTTTTCTTTCGTTCCCAGTCCAGGATTCAGTATTCATGGTAAATAGCTACTTTATATCAATATCATACAGAATGTTTGTTTGAGAGTCGTAAACCAATTGGTCCAGCATGGAAGGGAGTGAAAGAAAGACCCACAAAATGCAGCAAGGGGAACTATTTAGTCCTGCTAAACACCCAGAATACTGCACGAGGGCGAGCGACGATGCGGAGATTCTTGGTGGAGGCTTTTATCCAGCATTGGGTGTCTCATCCAGCTGATGACCCAGACCCGAAACAATTTAGAAATAGCTGGTTTCCCAAATCAGCTCGGCTAGGAAACCTGGACTTTCCACACAGTAGGCAAAACCTCGACCAATACGCCACAAAAGCTGCTTTAGGTGTAATAAGAAAATTATCTTTTAATTTACAGTAACTATCAAAATACAAAACATGATTAGGTTTTAGTAAACAGACACTTTTTCTTCATCCTTATGTGCGACTAATATTGTAGTCGTTCCATTTTGTTCCTTTTTGGAATGTTAAAGCTGTCATTTAACCATTTTGAAATGTATACTTATAATGATGATCATATTGAAGTAATAAATTAAATATATAACATAAAAGAAACGCGTGTAACTTATGTATTCTATGGATGTTTTCACGCAGACTGCGTTCAAAGAAAATTGCTTTAAGTTGCGAAGGACGTCTAAAAAAAGTAGGGTTCTATGTCCATATGAATGATTGTTTTCGTACATTATAACACTACTTTATAGACCAGTATTTTATAGGTTTATATCCGTGGTGTAGTCGTTTAGCCTATATGTACCTATGCTGGACGTGGAGCAAAGGAAAAACATAGAATGTGCGAGCTGCTGCTCTTCCCGGGCATACTGTAAAAGTCGGTTAAGGGACAGAGGTTTTTTTTCAGAGGTTTTATTGGAGATTTTTTTGTGGGCGATAGTCTGACCCCCTGTCACTGCAATAGTCTCTCCCCACCATTATAATGTCTACAAATTGTCAAACGTGACAACAGATGGTACTTTACCTTCTGGTGTTCTACCTACCCCATAAGGTATATAGGCGTAAAGTTATGTATGTATGTGAGTACGTTTGTAAGCCAATAAACATAAACTTAATAAGAAATCAAGCTAAAAAATAAATTAATAAAAAATAAAATTATGATTTCCACTAGAAAGCCCTTAATTTTTATTTTGAATCAGTTATTAAGTCGCTCAAATTATGGAAAACATGCAGTTATTAGCCGAATACTTAATTCTTATAATAAACATTTCCAATCCTCAATACATGAAGCGATCTTTTAAAAATCTCATCATCATCACAACTCTTTGTAATGAGCCCACTGCAGGGCATGAGTCTCTCCCCTGGGTGAAATGGAGGTATAGGCCATAATCCACCAAGCTGGCCCAGTGCTGGGTGGTGGATGCCAGATTTTTTTGGGCGCCTAGATGGCTTCTGACAAACCCTAACGACTACTGTACACAAGTAAACAGCAACCGGGACCGACTGCTTAACGTGCCCTCCGAAGCACGGAAGTTGTCGTGAGATATGAATGGTCGGCGGTCACCCATCCAAGTACCGACCGCGCCGAACGTTGCTTAACCTGTGATATCGTATGATACACACAGTAACCACAACGCCACGACGACTTAAAAATCTAGTCACAAATAATATTAAAGTGAAACTAAGTGATGAAAGTTCATGACTGTATTATACTTATACTTAATGTATTAATTAAACACATTAATTTATTTATTTATTTGTATTTTTGTTATAATTCTGTGTAAAAACTTATATAGCTTACTTTGTCAGTCATATTAATCTAACTAAGTCATAGAACTAACAATATTACACACACGCTCACACACACGCACACACACACGCACAACACCGCTCGTATGGAATGATATTGATATTAATAATTTATGTTCTGTTTTTAAATCTTACCGATTGTTACTCATTCAATATTTCTACAACTAATAATTGCCTATATTTCTATTTCTTTTTATTTTCATTTTATTTCTTTTGTGTAAGAAAAAAGAAATATGTAAAAATTGTGAACCTTTTATTGGCAGTAAGTTTTATGTATCTGATTCTTACTATTGTAATCTAAAGTGCTGTTGGTTCTGTGAGAATTAAATAAATAAATGAAGGAAAACATAAAAACTGCCAAGTTTACATATACGCTAGACTAGATAGAGTTTTTCACATTTCACTGTCGTTAAATTCGGTTTTTCAATATGGCAACGTAAACCCTAGATACATAGTGTTGTAGTATGTAATATTCATTTATTTTATTAAAAACTAAACTTACTTCTTTACAGAACCACACTTCGGCACACAGCGACGAGCTTACCAAGTTTTTCCATCGCCTCTAAAATTAGCCAACGGATTGTGATCGGATAAGTTATTCTCGAAGCGTTCGTATCGGCTAAGTGAATTTCTTGATCGACCACCACTTTTTTCCTGTCCATGTCTGCATACAATAAAGTTATGTAGATATATCTTGGATGGTAATGCCATGCTGTAGAAGAATGATTTTTCAGAAGTTTTTTTCTATGTATTTTATAGCTAACTAGCTTTATCCCGCAACTTCGTATGCGCTTAACTACTCTTCTCGTGGAAATTTCAGAAACTATACAACCAGACACCCACTGAATGAACCTTTATACCAAGTATCACACCCATGCACTCAAGGAATAAGTTTTTTTCATACAAACTAAAAATCATATATTTCCCGTGCCCACGGGAATTTTGGGAATTTTTTTCGTAGCACAACCAGTCACTCTTTGAAGAACCTTCATGCCAAGTATCATATCCGTACACTCAAGAAATAAGGTTTTTCATACATTCTAAAAAGTCCAAACCCTTCCTGTGAGAATTTCGGGAATTCCTTCCATAATACAAACAGACACTTATTGAGGAACCTTTATATCAAGTATCACATCCGTGCACTTAAGGGATGGGATTTTTTCATACAAACTAAAACATCATATATTTCCCGTTCCTGTGGGAATTTCGGGAATTCCTTTGATAACACAACCAGACACACATTGAAAAACCTTTACACCAAGTTTCACATCGGTGCACTTAAGGAATAAGATTTTTCATACAAACTAAAAAGTCCTATTTTTCCCGTTCTCGTGAGAATTTCGGGAATTCCTTTCTTAGTGCACCCCTACATCCCCTAAAGAATGTTTGTTCCAAATTTCAGCTCTTTACGCCTAGTAGTTGCGGCTGTACGTTGTCTGTCAGTCACTCAGTCACTCAGTACCTCAGTCACTCAGTACCTCAGTCACTCAGTCAGTAACGGAACAGTTTTATATATATTGATTTTGTACAAAGTTTTTACAATTAAGCATAATAAATAAAAAATGATTTAAACCGGATCTAATTTTATTAGCGCTTCAATTTATTCAACCTTTTAAACGCGACATTTTGATGCCTTTTTAGAAAAAGTGTTTTTCAATTCTAAGGTGCGTCGGGTCGCCTTAGGATAGCCTCACCACTCATGGATAAGCGTGTCGTAGAAGAAACGATAACTCAAGTTAATCCTGGTTTGTTGCGCCTGCGCCTGGTTAAAAAACCACCCTTCAGGTTGCGCCAGATTAAAGGCGGCCACCCTTCATATTTAATAAATATACTCAAAAACTCAATTAGATCTACACTATCTACTTAAAACATTAAATTTGTACTTAAAAAATACTTTATAACTCTTTTGTAAAGTTCAATACAGACATAAATACACAAATATTTTTAAATAAAAATATGATGGTTTTCCGTGGTAAAGGGTCGTTTTTGAAATACTTAAATAAATGATAGAAACTCAATATTGTCTGTAACCTAAATGCAACTGATTTAGCTAACTGTTGTTCTCAATTTAACTATGTACCTGTTGTTTTCTAAATATGTATAATTAAATAAAATCCATACAATTGTAAACTAGACCTAACTTTGCTCCATCTAGACAAACCCTCGAGGTTTTTAGATGGCAAGCACTTCAGATATGTAAATTTTTTTCTGTTCAAATAATAAATAAAAAATATATATATACTAGCTTTATCCCGCAACTTCGTATGCGCGTAACTACCCTTCTCGTGGAAATTTCAGAAACTATACAACCAGACACCCACTGAAAGAACCTTTATACCAAGTATCACACCCATGCACTCAAGGAATAAGTTTTTTTTCATACAAACTAAAAATCATATATTTCCCGTGCCCGTGGGAATTTTGGGAATTGTTTTCGTAGCACAACCAGTCACTCTTTGAAGAACCTTCATGCCAAGTATCACATCCGTACACTCAAGAAATAAGATTTTTCATCCAAACTAAAAAGTCCAACCCCTTCCCGTGGGAATTTCGGGAATTCCTTCCATAATACAAACAGACACTTATTGAGGAACCTTTATATCAAGTATCACATCCGTGCACTCAAGGGATGGGATTTTTTCATACAAACTAAGACATCATATATTTCCCGTTCCCGTGGGAATTTCGAAAATTCCTTTCATAACACAACCAGACACACATTGAAAAACCTTTACACCAAGTTTCATATCGGTGCACTCAAGGAATAAGATTTTTCATACAAACTAAAAAGCCCTATATTTCCCGTTTCCGTGGGAATTTCGGGACTTACTTCCTTAGTGCACCCCTACATCCCCTAAAAAATGTATGTTCCAAATTTCAACTCTCTCCCAGTAGTTACGGCTGTACGTTGTCTGTCAGTCACTCAGTCACTCAGTACCTCAGTCACTCAGTCAGTAACGGAACAGTTTTATATATATTGATATAAAACCTGACGCCAAATCTCACTGCTCCGACAGAGATGGTACTGGCCTGGCAATGCTTTATGAGGAGCTAGTTATTTCATAAGCCTGTGTGTTGTCATCAGGTGAAATTAAGGTCAAACGCTGGATTCATCACTGTTAAAAAAAGTGAGCACAAGTGACTGACCGTAGCTATTTAACTAGAAAAAGACAATACGAAACGTTTGAAATTCGTACTTTATGAAACATTATTTTATCATATCCCATATCATCAATGTCAACAAATAAACATGACAAATCTAATTCTAATCTACACGAAAACGAAACAACACGAAAAACTTTGAGCTTTGAGGTAATAAAAGTCGAAACAATTAAGACGTTACGACAAAAAAGCTTCCCTTAAGCAAAACTAAATTATATCCCTATTAGAAATAAAATCCAAAGTCATTTCGCAGTAATATTCAATCTCAATCGCTCTCAACAGGAAATAAAAACAAAAACCCCATTAAAGGTAAAACGCTCTTCATGTCCAATTCGAATTACGATTTACAAATTTATTACTGAAATATGTTTTTTACCGAAATAGATTTTCGCCTACATTTGGCAAGTAGAAAAAGACGCGGTCACGTAATCCGGTAGCGACGACATAACCTTTCGTTGCCCAACTTTGTGACATAAACATAGTTAGGTGGAGTTTACACTAAAGGTTTGATAGTCAGACCATTTAGTCTTACAAATTTACCATCACAATAGTATATTATGTAACAAGTGAGCTAAGTTGCTAATTACAGTCGAGGCTGTGATTTGAGCCCGAGGCGAGGGCTTAATAATGAGCCGAGACTGTAATTAGCAACGCTCACCAGTTACATACGACGTTTTTCAACACACTTGTGAGTAAAAGACAGACATACGTGGTCATAAAATTTATTTGAAGCAGTTGTTGAAGGTACAGTTAACAAACATAATATACTATTTCAACACACTTGCTCGTAAAGTGAGCCTTATTCTATTGAATTTAGAACTATAAACTGGGCTATAAGTCACGCGTGCATAATATATTTTGCCCTAGTGCATAATATAATGAATCCTACAAAGTTGAATTGTATACATTAAATATATGAGCGCGCGCGTCCAGGAGGCGCGCAGCCACGTGTAGCAGCAGCGGCTGCACGGCGCCTCCAAGCAACAACAGCGTGTGTACGTGTAATGGGACAGGGTTACTGAGGCGCAGCAGCTAACAGCTGCTTCAAATAAATTTTATGACCACGTATGTCTGTCTTTTACTCACAAGTGTGTTAAAAAACGTCGTATGTAACTCGTGAGCGTTGCTAATTACAGTCTTTTTTTTTTATTTTTTTTTTGTATTAAGTATGGATGGGACATTTGTCTTCCATGACACCTGATTTTAAGTGAACATGAAGACTAAGGTGGTACACGTCCATCCACGAGAAACCTATTCACTCGACGCTTAAAAGTACTAGGACTATACTGGTCAGGGAAAATAAACGCAGGCAGTTCATTCCAAACCTTGGCGACCCGTATCAAAAAGGAACTGTCAAAGCGCTTAGTTCGACTTTTTGGAATATCTACCACATACGGATGGAAGTTCTGTCTGCGTCTAGTAGTCCGATGGTAAAAGGGTGAGGGTTCAATTTGTTCAAATTAAATTAATCTCGGCTCATTATTAAGCCTCGCCTGCGGCTCGGGCTCAAATCACAGCCTCGACTGTAATTAGCAACTTAGCTCACTTGTTACATAATATACTATTTACTAATATAAGGTGCAAACATTTAAAATTGTATATGGATTTGAAGTGGTATAAAATCTCTTTGTTGTTTCTGAAAATATTTAATGTATAACCCGGATCAATAAAATATGCTCTGTTTACTCGCATGTAATTTGCACTAAGGTACAATTCAACTTTGTAGGGTTCATTATATTATGCACTAGGGTATAATATATTATGCACTCGTGACTTATAGCCCAGTTTATAGTTCTAAATTCAATAGAATAAGGCTCACTTTACGAGCCAGTGTGTTGAAAATATTTTTACAAAGCCCACTGCAGCGCTCTCCCTTTGGTGACGAGACGGGACCATAATCTACCAGCTTGACCAATCCTGCAGTGCTAGCACGGATCTTTTGTCGATCGTAAGTTTACGAATGCTCGTATAGTATGGAGACGGTTTTGCAAGCAATAATTGAAATCTATCCATTGCCGCACGGTCAGCTTAAATAAATGTGTTCCTTGTTAATTTTGAATGTTTGTTAACAGGTTCTACTCTTAAATAACTGTAAAATAAAAAATTACATTGTTACTAAAAACTTGCGACCGACTCCATACTATACGAGCATTCGTAAACTTACGATCGACAAAAGATCCGTGCCAGCACTGCTGGTTGGTGGATGTCAAAATTAGCAGAGCATCGAATGGCAAATCCTGACAATTCCTTATGACTACAGTTTCAAATACTGGAACTCGTCGAATTTATGGAAGTCGTCTTGATTAATTAATGGTCGCCTATGCTTCCTTGTACCGACAAGGGTGAACATTTACTTAAACTGCCGCTTGATATATACAAGAGGAACTAAGACTTGTTTTACATTAAATTCAATCTAAAGAACTATTCTTACATAATACAATACTCGTAAATCGAACCCACGCCCATTTGCCACCGGACTACTAGACGCAGACAGAACTTCCATCTTTTTTTGGTGGATACCTAGATATAGGTACAAAAAAGTCGAAATAAGCGCAGTTCCTTTTTAGGAGCATCTGATATACGAATATAATGATTATTAGGCATCTTAAATGCTACACGCCTTCTATGCCGGATAAAATTATTATTGTACAACTGCGCTACGTAGGTGTTTAAAACTAGGCGTCAAGTAATCACCACCGGTCTAAGTGATACGTTCCGGTGAACGCCCAGTGCGTTGCCAATCCAAGTCAACCCGGATAGAACTTGGTAGAACCTGGTGGACCCTGGTAGACATTAACAATAATAAATTAGAGCTAATTTACAACAGACAATTTTATTTTGAGTTTGCAACTCAACGGATACTACAAAGCTAGTGCCACTAAGCTCAAATAAATATTTTACATTCTGCTTAACCAATATCAGAACTATTGTTTTAGCATGCACAAATTTAAAAATATTAGTTACAGTGTCTTTTGAAAACTTAATAAAATGAAAAATAAATAAACAGTTATTTTTACTTTTCACGCTAAACTATCAGTTTTACATAACATTGTGAACAGTTCCTAAGTCCGCCTTTATTGCGGAACGATTTCAAGCAATTAATTCTACTCAACTGCGATAGGCTTGTATTACAAAGGTTTACCCTAAAGATAAAACTATGGGTTCTGTACGTGACGGTTTTGATGCCCTTCCTAATTGCTGTAGCTTTTAAGGTTAATCAGTCTATTTTAGAATCATTATTTTTTTAAAGCGTGAATGATACTTTATTTTCCACCTCACCTAAGTAATTGAAAGTGATGGTAAAGACTATGATATGCTTATTCACTCTTTTCTTGACATAAGCAGTCAGGTAATTCTACATCTTGGCAATACGTACCAAAAAGGAAATTTCAAAACCTTGACTACTTGCTACAACTACCTTTTTGGTGAAATTAAGCATGGATTCACTGTCATAATGTCATTTATGTTATAAGCAGCAAACGATCATGTCAGTTTCTTGATGTTAATCATAACCATACATTGACAATGTGCGTTGTCTTTGGACATAAGATGGTAAGTCCTGGTGCCCATAATTATCCTGCCTATAGTTCCCTTCTGTTCGAAAAGTAAATAGCTGTTCGGTGGTAGAAATAAGCATCGTGGTACCAATAGCCAAACAGACAAGCGTGTATACTCTACCACCACCAGTTAATTAGTCTAACAAGTCCTTAATTGTTCCAATTATTTTCGAAATATCCTTGCTGGCATTTCAACCAATGAAATGGTGGAACACGCATCAGTGATTCTACCGATCTAGACTCTACCTCTAAATTATGACAGTATTCTGAAAACTAACAATCTTTGTTAAGAGTGGTTAAATCTGGATTTCATCTCAATGTCAACTAATAAGTTGTACTAATAATTCATAAGGATATAAAAAGTTGGTTAAAACGACATATGTTCAAATGACACGTGTTCATCACGCCCAGGATCCGCGTTTCACCCGCACTCGCTACGCGATTTTAATCATATTATTACTTCATAAGCGTGGGAGCGTGGGAGCGAAAAGTGTGCGAAGCGGGAGCAGCGCTTGTGCAAGGCGGGCGCAGAACGGACGCGGATCGTTACAGACCTTGTGATCACTTGTCTTTTATTTAGCATATTCTTTGCTAACATTACTAATAATTTACTTATCAAAGTAATCCAGAGTTAATACATCCACAGGTGAATAAAAGCATTATTCAAATAGAAGAGAAGAACCTACACTCCATGACCGTACAAATTTGGTGGATGCTTTTCAGTATGAATAGTCCACGCAGAAGGGCACTCTCTTTCTTTGGATTGAAACGAAATATGGGAAAAATGAGTTGGTGCTATTCTAGTAGCATACCGTAAACCTCTCACAAAATTTCTTCACCTTTTGAACTAGATGGCGTTAATAGTTTTTGGAAAATCTAGATTAACAGCTCAATGTCTTATTTGAGTTCTCTTCCATATTAAATTCAGTATTTTTGCAGCTGTTAAGTTGGGAGTAATAAAACTAAAAATTTATGTAAATAAACTAAAAGTGTGATTTAAAATTAGAGAATGCCCTGTTTTATTCGCCCTGTTGTCATAGTTTTCCCATTAGGTCGATTGGTGGTTTACATTACATAGCCTAATAAACCAAAAATTTCGTAATCACACACGAGCCGAAAATTTAAAACTATCGCGTGTCCTACACCATAAATCCAAATACGCGTTACCCAAATACATATCATCGGGTATCGCAAGCTACCAACTATAAATTATCCATGTTAAAACCTTCGTATGCAAAGTTAGACAAACAGTAAGGGACGGAGCTATACGATAAAACAAGACAGATTCTAACCTAACTCTTTCTTACATATAGTTGTGTCACTTTCTTAAGAACTATTAAAATAGTATTAATATGCGCACAAACCCTTCTATTTAGATGTAATTAATAACGAAAGCATATGATACTATCTTTTGGTCTTTGGCTTTGATCGCTAGGCGGCACGCACGGATTTTCGTGTTCATATACACTAAAGTTTGTTACACGGTTGAATAATTTATACATGATGTGAAGACGATAATCGATGTTTAATTTAGGCCTAAGCAAAGGTGGCGATAGTGCAATAAATGCTATTTGAAGCACCAATGGCTTAAAATCCAGGCTAGTAGTATGCTTTATATAACCATATAAACAAACTTTTAAATTTGCACAGCTTAGCGAAATTCGAATGCAATCGTATGACAGCTTGGCTTTTCACCCAAAATTATGACCAAATAGAATCACTACTTACTCTTATAGAATAATTGACGTACACACTCACTCACACACACACTCCCTCTCTCTCTCTCTCACACACACACACACACACACACATACAAACACAACTCGCACACATTTTTAACTCTTCGTTTTGTTTTTCTTTTTATCTGTCTATTATAACATGTGTTAATTTTCAATAACAATTGTTTGTATCCAAAGCACTTAAAAACTAATTTATTAAATCTGGTTTGTAGAATTTGATTGAGAGCATGATTACTACTCATCCTAAGACTACAGGGGTCTGCCCTTTATTAGGGTGTAGTGAACACAGTAATCTAAATTTTGTGATAAGCTAGATACTATAAGTTTAAGAAATTGTAATTTTGCTGTATTTATTGTCTCTGTTTTATTGAAATAAACAATTATTATATTATTATTAATTATTATTATTTTCATCATATTCTTCAAAAGAACCTCCTTTTTACAGGGTGGGATTTGTACTACTGCGAGCTTGTGGCCAAACAGTAGTACAGACAAAGTTATAAACTATCAAAGTGAAAGAAATTTCCGGACAAGTCGGCATGTGTTCAGTATGGCAGCTTTCTGTAATAGAATATATGAGTTATGAGGCATTGAAAGTAGTTTTAACGAGGTGTGTAAGATTTGGGGTATAACTCCTGTGGACGAGATAATAATGGGTACGGTTTTTACTTCATCTACTCGCCATTGTCGCTTAATTTCTATGGATAAATCTGTATATTTACTAATTTTTTCAGTGTGAGTTGATTGAAGGTTGTGGGTATTCGGGACAGCTATATCGATTAAATAAACTATTTTGTTGGGCTTGTCATGAAATGTTATATCAGGTCTGTTACATGCTATGGTTTTATCCGTAAGGATTGTTCGATCCCAGTAAAGTTTATATGATTCGGTGTCAATCACAGTCTGAGGGATGTATTTGTAGTATGCGACTTTTTCTTTTATGAGGTTGTATTGATGGGCTATATGTTGATGGATGATAGCGGCTATTTGATCATGGCGATGTTTATAGTCGGTTTGGGCTATTGCTCTACAAGCACCTGTAATGTGCTGTATGGTTTCAGGGCTGCTATGACACTTTCGGCACGAGTCTGAATGTATATTTTGGTTTCGGATAATATATTTATGGTAGTTTTTCGTCTCTATAACTTGGTCTTGGATAGCTAACATGAACCCTTCCGTTTCAGGGAACAATTCGCCCCGTTTTAACCAAGCGTTTGATGCAATCTTGTCAACGACTGTGTTGGTTAAATCGGCGCGGTGTCGTCCGTGTAGAGATTTTTCTGCCCAAAGGTGTATTTTTTCTTGCACGGTGGTAAGTTTTGGATGGTAAGTGGAATCGTTGAGATTAAGTGGAGTGAATTTTAGGTCGGAATTGACAATAGCTGCGTGTAAAGGAGAGTTATGTTTACTGTAGAAATATTTTCGGAGTGTGAGTATTTGTCTATTGTGAAGGTTCTGTAGATCAATAAGTCCTCTACCTCCTTCATGTCGAGGTAAAGTCATGCGCTGTGTACAGGATCTGGGGTGATGTTTGCGATATTTTGTAAGCAGCACGTTTACAGTTCGTTGCAATTTTTTGAGGTCTGTTTGTGACCATTGAATTACTCCAAAGGAATAAGTAAGTACGGGTATGGCAAACGAGTTAATGGATTTGAATATGTTGCGGGAGCTGAGTTGTGTATTGAGTATTTTATGTAGTCTATTTTTAAACTTTTCTGTCAGTGCATGTTTTGCTTGTTTTTGCAGTATATGTTGCGTCTGGTAAAAACCTAGGTATTTATATCCTTCGATTGGGTTTATGGGATCAATTTTTTCTTGATTTGGTAAATTATACGAATGTTGTTCATTTTTACCTCTGTGGATGCACTGAATTTTACATTTATCTATGCCAAAGCTCATTTTAATATTATCTGAGAATGTTTGGGTGACGTTAGTTAAAGAATTTATTTCATTTAAATTGGAACCAAAAAGTTTAATGTCATCCATGTACATCAAGTGTGTTATTTTTTGAACGCTATTATTATGTTTGATTTTGAAACCGGACTTACCATTGTTCAATAAATGTGACAATGGGTTAAGGGCCAAACAAAACCACAACGGACTAAGGGAATCACCTTGGTAAATACCTCGTCTTATATGGATAGGATCTGTTTCTACTGTTAGATTGTGACTTTGGATTTTTAATTTAGTTCGCCAAATTTTCATAGCGTGTTCAAGAAATTTAACAATTGTTGGATTGATTTTGTACAAATTGAGGCTCCTAATAAGCCAAGAGTGTGGCACTGAGTCGAACGCCTTCTGGTAGTCAATATACATTGAATATATGTTTCTTTTTTATTATTATTACTGAGGTGAGAATAGGAAGATGTCATCTAAAACAAAACACGGTTTCAGCCGGATTACATCGCGTATAACAAAGTCGATCGCATTATGTAATTAACATGTAATTTAAATGTAATTTTCTACACCATGTATGATGTATAAGAATGGAATCGAACAATTATCGAAATAAACTACTTAAACGTAGTTATAAGTACCTATAAGGTTTTACAAACAAATATTTTTCAAAATGCATCACAACGACTAACCAGTCAGACATAGAAGGGGTCCTACTCCTAACACCAAGTATTACTCGTATTAGTTGCTTTTCAACCAACATCCAAAAGGAGGAGGTTCTCAATCCGTGTGTAGGTATGTTTTTATGTATCGGTTTTACCCAATTTATGGACAATTATGTAGTCCCATATAAATTACATCGAAATCGATTGAGCACTTCTTGAAAAATTGATAACCTTGTACTTCAGCCGAAGATTTGACGTGAAGTCGGATTTTTAATGCTCTGGATTCATTGACCACATGCTTATCCAAGGTTTAAAGCTATTTTTCACATATTTATTTATATATTTTACACAATCAATTTTTCACTGACAATACCTACGTGGCATAGTGAATTATGGTTAGGATTTAACCACCAAATAAGTTTTCCGTCGCATGTTTTTTTTATATTTTGTTTACGACGTGTGCCAAGAATTTCTCTCATTGTTAATATACATATAATAGTGGTCTTCACTTAATAAATCAATCTGAATTTTCAATCCAATAGTTTTTCATATAGATTAAAAATCTGGAGTTTTTACGATTCATTCATTATAATCAATGATTGACGACCGGCTGGTGTAGCGGTAACATACATTGCCTTCTATGCCAGAGGTCCTGGGATCGAATCCCGGCGGCGGCGGATATTTGTGTGATGAACACAGATATTTGTCGTCAAGTCATGGATGTTTATATGTTTATTTAAGTTTATTATAATAAAACATATGTTTTTATTCAATAAGTATGTTTATATATTATATTATATTTCTTAATTATATCAGTTATCTAGTATCCATAACACAAGTTCTTTAAGAAACTCAATTTGGGCTAGATAATGTTGTGTGAGTGTCAGAAGTATTTACTTATTATTTATTATTATTGTCAATAAAATATTGCTTAAACGAATTTCACCTTTGTATACAATTATATTTAACGTTTTAAAGTGCCATTTCGATGTCCATAGATACATCAGTCATGAATTGCTGGTATTTCGTATCCCAAATATAATTTAACCCTAGAAAGCTAACCTCCGTCGATTCGACGGGCAGCGTAAAATAATATCGCTATATCTTTTTAACGGTGCATTCAATGGTTTTGTTTAGCCTAGCCAACTAAGTAGCCACCACTGGCGTTGTAGTGGCGCAGGCGTTGGTAAGGTAAGTGTCATAGGTTCTAAGGTACAAGACCTTTGCCCGTCGTTTCGACGGGTGGTTAGCTTTACTGTTAGTTTTTAGTGTGAGTGTGTAACAAAATCTGTTATTTATTTTTAGATTTTTATCATGTCTTCATTGCAAGATGATGCAATAGTTAACCTGCTTTGGCAAGGACTTAGTGATGATGCTCTAGATGATAGTTCAGCCAGTGAGACCGAAGATATTGTGGTGAAAGACGAGGTACAAAGTGATGAAAATTATCAACCGTCTGATTCCGAAGAATCATGTGTGATTCTATCTCAAGACTTAAGCCCTGATACTCCTGCTTCTGAAATTTTGGAGAACAACATCATTCAATTGCCTCAAAGGAATATTCGAGGTAAAAATCGATATGTTTGGGCTACTAGTAAAGGAAACATCTGGAACAGAACGTCAGCGAGGAAAATTGTCCACACTGCAAGGGGACCTAACCGTTCATGTAGAGGATTGGTGAAGGAAGTATCTTGTTTCAGAAAGTTTTTCACAAACAAAATTTCGCGAAGAAATCGTGAAATGGACGAACGTTGAAATATCTGTGAAAAGATGTTTGTATCAAACTGTGACCGCGACACAAAGCGCCAGTCCATCCGATGCATCCATCCACCAGCCGAGACCTGCAGGCATCGACTTCCACTACTATAATACCTGAAGAGGAATCACCGGCGTTTTCTCATGAAAATCGCAAAAGAAAAACGTGTGAGAAATGCCACCATAAGAAAAAGCGTATGACTAAAAGTGTCTGTGCCAACTGCAAGTTACCGATATGTAGGTAGTGAACGTAAAGTTGACTTTTGTGTCACTTGTGCTCAAGAAAAATATATTTTTTTATGTTATTAGTACTGCTTGTGTTCCTATGTGTCCAATTATGGCAAAAAAGTACATGTGCTTAGAATATTTTTTTTAATTTTGCAAATTTAAATTATAAATAACAAAAAGTTCCTTTTTTTTAGATGTTTAGAAAAAGTAGGTATATTTTAATAAATAAATAAATAAAGTTGATTAATAAAACGAGTGTTTTATTTAAAACAATCAGTTTTAACCATATAGTTAAATAAAAGTTAAAAAAATTAAGTACTTCATAAAAAAATTAGCCTTTTTAAAACACCCGTCGTTTCGACGGATGGTTAGCTTAAACAGGTTTTGCCAGAAGGTTAGCTATCTAGGGTTAAAAAAGAAGAAGTTAAAAAAGATATTTAAATAATAGAAATCTTTATTATTGTTTGCGAGATACATATTGTAGTGGTTTTAATATCAGATCAAAGTTTGAGATTGCGAATTGGATCCCCTATACAACCCTACGAGTCGCTCATTTAAAAAGAAAAGCAAATCTAAACTCGAACCACATCCCATCAAACAATCCCACACTTCAAACCCAATTACGCCTGATTCGATACACAAATTACTCGTCACTCGATCGATTTCCGTCGATTTCGTTAAAAAAACTCATGCGCACTCAAACATCGTTTGCGGTCACGATACACTGACGACTCGAGTATGAAGCATGATTTTTCACACGTAGCTACCGATTTTAACCTCAGATTACGATATTAATCGATTCGTCAGGATACGATTGTTATATTGTCTTATGTGGAGACTTCTTATTTTTAGTTAAAATTGACTTTTATTATGTTTATACAGATTCAGTTTTTACACGTTAAGGATAAGAACTTTGTCTTCCAAGCCATCTAATAGAAAGTATATTTGTAGGTATATTCATGAAAAACCTATTCAATCGACACCTAAAAGTGCCAGGACTGTAGTGGTCAAGAAAAACAGACGCAGGCAGTCTAAAATGGAACGGTCGAAGTGACTTGTTCGTATGGAGACCTTAAAGTAAATTCAAATAAAAATTATCTATTCAAAATCGACGGCGTAGTGAGTTTATAACTATGTGCAACTATAATAGTATATTATGTAACAAGTGAGCTAAGTTGCTCACGTTGCTCACGAGTTACATACGACGATTTTCAACACACTTGTGAGTAAAAGACAGACATACGTGGTCATAAAATTTATTTGAAGCAGCTGTTAGCTGCTGCGCGTCAGTAACCCTGTCCCATTACACGTACACACGCTATTGTTGCTTGGAGGCGCTGTGCGGGCCGCTGCTGCTGCTGCAGGCGCGCCGCCTGGACGCGCGCGCCTGCAGCAGGCGCGGCCCGCACAGCATATATTTAATGTATAACCCGGATCAATAAAATATACTCTGTTTACTCGCATGTAATTTGCACTAAGGTACAATTCAACTTTGTAGGATTCATTATATTATGCACTAGGGTATAATATATTATGCACGCGTGACTTATAGTCCAGTTTATAGTTCTAAATTCAATAGAATAAGGCTCACTTTACGAGCAAGTGTGTTGAAAAATAATAAATAATATCGATTACAAATTTTCCAAACACGTAGCTTTAAATAAATCCCAGGTTATGTTTCATCAAGAACTCGTGTTATGGAAACTAGAAAACGGATTAATAAACTTGAGAAATTGTAACTAAGTAAGTACTAAATGTTAATAGACACTGTACTGTTCATTCATAAATAAAGCCACTGATTGCATTTTATATGCCAGTTAAATGGTAAATAACTAGGTTTTAATGATTAAAACTGACACTAACTTTAAAGTCTCATAGATAATCCCTCCCGTATCCATAAAAATGATTTTCCTTTAATTCTGATGAGATAGGATATCCTTGTGTCTACAGGGTGTCCCGCTTACCCTATATAATACCTTCTCGGAGGTATTCTAGTACCCATAAGGATTACAGAAAAAATTTAATGAAAATACAATTTTTGTATGAAAGAAAATGTCGAAATTTATTGCTGTCATACAAAAATTTAAAGATCAATTTCGAATTTTTCTTTTTTTCATATTTTTTCTCTAATCCTTATGGGTAATAGAATACCTCCGAGAAGGGTAAATGGGACACCCTGTATATAAAAAGAATCGATTTCTTTTAAGAATGGCTTTATCTGTGTCTGACATTTATTTATTTATTTATTTTAGGAAGACCAACAGCCATTATAACAATAATAAAGATACAATAGTAATAGTGGGCCAATTATAGGTCCTCACCGATATGAAGCGAATTATAAATACAAATACGTTACCTAAACGATTACAAATACGTGACTTTTCTAATATTTAAAACTTAATATCTATAATAAAATATACATTAATAGGAAAGAAACCTTAATTCTGTCGTATTTGAATCAACATAACCAGCTATAAAAACATAATTTACACAAAAGCTATGAGGAAAAATAAAAGCGAAAATTTGAAAAATTAGTGACTGAAGAAAGCATTACTGATTACATACATCAATAAATAAATAATATTTTGTATATTCGCACATTAAAAGCTTAGAACTAATAATAATCAATGAAACCAGAGCATTAAAAAACCGACTTCTAGACAAATCTAAGATGGATTTTAAGATAGTAATAAGACATTCCTATAAGTTTTGTAAAAACTTATGAATAAATAAATAATAAATAATACTTCACGTCAAAACTTTGGCTGAAGTAGGTATAAGGTCGTCAAGGTAAACTATCTCCGAATTCATGCATATATTCGATTTCGATGAAATTTATAAAGGACCAAATCAGAAGTATCCTCTATAATATCAAACAAGAATCATCAAAATCGGTTCACCCAGTCAAAAGTTATGAGGTAACAAACATGAAAAAAACATACAGACGAATTGAGTATGCACCTTCTTCTTTTTTTGAAGCCGGTTGAAAATATGGCTTTTCTACCAGATTTTACAGCAATTAATTAGTGTATGCAATACTGGACTTTTCCATAATTTTCCTAACGCCGCGCCGTGGCCGCTTTTATTCAATACCAGCCACCGCGCGCGGTTTTACCCGCGTAACTTTTGATCCCGTGGAAATTTCGGGATAAAATATAACCTAGCCTATAACCTTCCTAAAGAGTTGGGCTATCAAATGCAAAAAAAAATTTTCAAATCCCACTTGTAGTTTCTGAGATTAGCGCGTTCAAACAAACAAACAAACAAACAAAAAAAACAAACTCTTCAGCTTTATACATATATTAGTATAGATTACTAGCTGACCCGGCAAACGTTGTTTTGCCATATAAATAAAAAAAAAATTGATGTTGGCCGATTCTCATAGATACCGGATAAGCACAAAAAAGTTCATCAAAATCGGTCAAGCCGTTCCGGAGGAGTATGGCAACGAAAACTGTGACACGAGAATTTTATATATTAGATACCTAAGTCAATACTAAGGCCTATTATACTAACCAACCTACTGTCCACTACAAAACTTCAGATCAATAGTCTCCACATTACCTGGTTGATTGGCGACAAAATCTCGCGACCGCAAATTTCCTCAATCCGTCCGTCCGTTCCCGCTGATAGCAGGATTCACGCTACCGAACACACCTGCCTGGTGTGGTTGATTTAATATGGAGGTATATACTCGGTTGATTAGTTTTTATAGATAAGCTGGGTAATTTAGGATGGGAGGTTAATATCCTTAGATTTTTATCGTTAAATTATTGTTATTTGATTTCACGATATTTCTAATTAGAATGGATAGTTACTGCTGCTAGCCAAAACAGTTTAGAGGATTTAGGTACTATAGTCGCAGGAGTTACCTGGACTAAACATAAAGTCTTTTAATATGACATTCCCAAGAAAGATAAACCTACTACTATAAAAACGCCGTAGAGTTGGTTTAAGGTCTTAAGGCTTATATCTTATATTTTAAACTTCTACAGACAGATTCTATTCCATTTGAAAATGTAAGTAACTCTTGATATTTTTTGAAAGAAAAGAAAGATTGTACATACATACATACATAACGTCACACCTGTATCCCTTATGGGGTAGGCAGAACACCAGAGGTTACAAGACCATCTGATGTCACGTTTGACTTTGGAGGTATTATAAAGATGGAGAGAGACTATTGTAGTGACAGGGGGTCAGCCTATCGCCCACAAAAACGTCTTAAATCCTCTGTCCCTTAACTGACTTTTACATTTTGCCCGGGAAGAGAAGCAGCTGGCACATTCTTCGTTTTTCTTTCACTCCCAGTCCAGCATGGAAGAAATTGTATACATTCTTATAAAAAATTGACGCAGGAAAACCCAAGGAAACCCCTGGAAACCCATTTTATTTCATATAAGCTAGCAGCTGTTGAATTCACAGTGTTGTGATGACTATCCGTCAATCAGCCCACATGATATACTGTCTAAACCTTCTCGTTCTCCAGTGCTCACCGACGGTCAGGAAAATCTCATTTTTTTTTCTTCTCATCTATAAAAACCTACTATTTTTGAACTAAGAACCAAGAAAAAATTAATAAATAATTTCTCAACTACAAAACAAAATATATGAAAAGAAAGTCCTATGAAGCATAAAGTGGCCAATATAACAATTTATTTATAGCAACTAAAGTTGACTAAGTAAAAAGCTTTAAAGTAAAGTTCTAACTTCACATTCTTTCCCAAGTGAAAAAACTAGTAGAAACCGCGGTGACTTAAAAATATCTTTAAAGTTAGTTCAGTATTTTACCAGGTTTTAACGTTAGATCTGGGTGTTAAGATTGTCGGGAAGGATAAACTTAAGTGAAGTTACTATGTATGTGTCAAAAGTGAGAGTAATTTGGGTTACCTGATGGTGAGAATTCACCATTGCTCATGGAAACCTTAGTTTCATAGTAGATTTCTGTTGCATTGCAAGCGTTTTTCAAGCTTCATGATGGACTAGGAGCGAAAGAAAAACATAGAATGTGCCAGCTGCTTCTCTTCCCGGGCATACTGTAAAAGTCACTTAAGGGACAGAGGTTTTAAAGGTGTTTTTGTGGGCGATAGGCTGATCCCCTGTCACTACAATAGTCTGTCTCAATCCTTATAATACCTCCATATTGTCAAACGTGACATCAGATGGTCTTATAACCTCTGGTGTTCTGCCTTCCCCATAAGGGATACAGGCGTGACGTTATGTATGTATGTATGTATACAAGCGTTTTTCCTTGGATGGAGAGAGCAGGATACGTGGGTAAGTTGGGATAAATTAAGATTTTACATTAAGAACGTATAACACAGGTGTAAATGATGATGTTAGGTTATATGTATAAAAATTCAAATGCCAATTGTATTGCTTACGGTTTATTTTATTTTATGCGTAAATCTCTTAAGGAAGGAAAGAAAAATTTATCAAAATAATAATAGTAAGCTCTTTATTTAGTTAAAGTTTTCAATGTGAATTTTTAATACATGTGTTGACGATAATAACAGCAAATTTGAAAAGATCAATAAACTAGAAGTACCTAGTCTTCAAAACACGAAAGTCTACACTGAGATTTGAATAATCCTGAAATCATGCTTAATTAAAAATAAATATTCTATTATAAGTAAGCAACTTAATATCAACACATACAAAAAACCTCTACATATGAATGTTAACCAAAAAAACTTCAGTCCCACAACAAATTACACACATAAAATCTTGGCAAAAGCCATGGAAATGGTGAATAATGAGGTAAATGAGAAAATATTGCCCTCCGCAACATGTGCCAAAACGACCAAAACGCCGAAAAAAACTGTCGCCCCGCCCCGGGCGCGATATGTCGCTAGATACCTTATTCCGAGATATTTTTAACAAATTCTCCACATTCCACAATGGGTAGGTATGAAGCGAACATGTAGTGGCGCGAATTTCTTTTGGCTTTTTTCAGTTTTTTAGGGTAACACGAATTGAAATGAAAACGGAAGGCTTTTTGTGTTACGAAAGTAAGCAATTGGTTTAAGGTGATGGTACTTACGACGAAAAATAAAGTTTTTTTGATGGAGCATTAGCAACACCTTCCCGCAGTACACGGTGAAGATGATGACATGATGAATTCCCTAAATCGCAGATTTTCAATTTATATTGCAGCTTCCCGACTAAAATTATTGGGTGCAGGTGTTTCTTTTTGGAGTCTAATACCTAACCAATTCATATGAAAAACATAATGCACTCTAGAAAAGATTATACTAAATAAATTCACCCGAACATGACTCTATGGGGACTCCCACTTGCCGAGCGGGTACTCCACAAACTATATAAATAAATAATAAAATCCCCAGACAATCACCTACTACATGGCCCCGAAGTATGCATAGCTTGTGTTATGGGATACCATGTAGGGAACACGGGGGGGAACCTAGAATATAAATATATAAATAGGTAAACACCCAGACACGGAACATTTTTTTTTCTTGTACCGTGCGGGAATCGATCTTTCATCGAATCATAATGTGGTCGTCAAAGTGGTCGTATATTTTTGATCATTCATTATTAAATGCAAAATAAATTAAAAAGCTCCCTAGAAAGTTAACCTTTTGAAAAAAAAATATAGTTAAAAATTAAGGCACAATTAAATAAAATAAATCCTACTACAGAACCCTGCACATTAAACTCGTGGCTGCACTTATCAGATTTTCCGTTTTTATTTTGTGTTTTCTTTCATTTCGCTATTTTGTTATTTTAGAAAAGTTTTCGCGAGAGAATTTGTCAGTAGCTACAGGGTGCTCCGAACATTTCTGTTTTTAAGATTCGCTGTATTTCGCGCCCCAAAAATGAAGCCGAGAAATACGTCAACGTACATAAACGTATAAAGAATGTTTATTTTGTTCGTCTGTTTTAAAAACATTTTAAGTAACCGTTGTAAGTATTAGATATGCAGCAGTTCATTATCAATCGTGTAATTCAAGAATCCAATTTTCCCAATATTAATATATAAAAATACTCTAATTAAAGAGAAACAGTTGGAGGATACCTATGTCCAACAGTGGACGACTACTGGCTGTGGTTGATGAGAGAAACAATTTTGGACATTTAGTTTTTCTTTTTGCTAGAGTTTCACCATCCAACACGATCAATGTCCCCTGCCAATACAATAAGCATCAATGTTATTTGATAGAGTAGATAATTGTTTGTTTTTTTTTTACATGTTACATCATTAGCACCACAAATTATAAAACCCCGGTGCTCCTATAAATCTCACAGAATAAGCACAGAATAAGCAAATACGACTGGAGGGATTTTCAAACGGTTTTCACTATATGTATTAATTTTGACCTCACACAAGACACTGCTAATACATTTTCAGTCTTTCCTATATCCTACAATGTAAGGCTCAAATTAGAAAAGCTAACTCAGAACTGTTCCTTAGCACATAGAACAGAGATATAAAGAGGTTTCTATAAAGAATTGTCATCGAAATCATGATCATCACTTAAGTCAAAGCTGATTTAGAAAGGGGCCTAAGAAGCAGATAGATATGATTGATTATTCCATGACAGTCCACTTGGCACACGTCAACTCAATCGCGCGTGCTTGACAAGGCGCCGAAACGTCAAGTAATATGTAAATAATGAAACCAGATAAAATCATACAAACACGACTTTCATTACAAATAAATTGTAACTTATTGTACCGATACTTTCTGCTATTATTTTGACTTCTTCATTTTAGCAATTTGTTTTTTAGAATAAAATATTTTTAGAAACCGTTTTTGTTTTCTGTGATCGCATTTTAATAATGTCAACGCACACTGCTTTCTTTCTCACGATATTTCTTCCATCACTTTTTAGGTGGACACGCTTCACCTAACTTCGGTGTATTTCTTTGACTTTTAAGAAGTAACTTTGTATGTAGGCTTTCATTGCTAAAAATGAACATTATGTACATTAAGCTAGAGAATATTTTTGAATAGCAAGCACGTTAAATAGGCAATCACTTTTAAAAATACTTTTCTAATTAATTCTTCGGTTTTTACTCTGGTCAGCGGTAATCTAAATCTTGGAACTGTACAGGTCAGTGACATTATGTCAATTTCCGTTTTGTGGCAAGAAAAAACTTTTCGTCCGCCTCTATGTGTGACGAATCGAATGTTATGGACTTTATCGAATGGGCATCTGCTACCATTCTTAAGTCTATGGTAATTTAGGTGGGATCTTATTTTGTAATGTGAATTAAATAGAAGATGATTTTTTAATAGACACACCTAATTGCCAACTGATACAAGTATTTACCTTACACGTAAACCTGTCGCTTCATATGTTTTCTACCAGGCAAGTTTTCAAATTTTTTGATAAATATGGTAGTGTTTTAAAATAATAATATCACATATCTACTGTGATGTAATGACAATAAATAATATAACTGAGGTCGCGCGGCGTTCGGGGTGGGGTTGACACTTCTCGATTATCAACCACCCCGAGCGCACGTGTTATCACATTTATAGTAAAATACCAAGTGTTGTGTTTTAATTAACCTCTTAATACTTACCCTGTGATAGAGGATATCACATCTACTTTGTTTAATCCTTACATACATAAGCACACACTATCTGTGATTAGGTAGATGAATGATACATTTAAATACCTGTATTGTAGATATTTATTATTTATTTATCTATAAAAAAATATTCAAATACTATATTTAGTCAAAATACAGTAACTTTAACCCCAAATGTAGTTCCAGTAGTAGCAGATCAAAACGAACAAGGGGGTGGATCGATTTATCTGCCTCTAACTGTCATCGCCACCTACCTACATCTGCCAGTCCGCGATCATGGTGCTTGCTCATAAAATCAAAAATCGTAGTAAGAATCCCATAAATTCATTAAATCATGTTAAAATAACCGCGATAGTTTAAAACAATTATGAATTTATAGTAGTTTTCACATATTGTATATGTAGAAGCTGAGAGTTTGTCGAAAAACCCTGAATTACCCTGAACTATTATTAAAGATTTTGTTTTCTAGTATAAATCAGAGAAAAAGAAATGTGTTTATACTAGCACTCAGATGACCACTAAGCGTGGCCAGAAAGGCTCTTCCTCACTATCTATATGAGACATGTATCCAGACTTTTTCCCAACAGAATAAACCGTATAATATTTTAACATGGCTTGTTTTGGCTATATTTTTTCATTCCTGTCGGAATATATTAAAAAATAATCATAAAAAATTCTGATTAGGTACACAATACACCCCGCCTTGCAAGCACAAGACCGTACAACAAAACAAACACAACGCATCCTCCTACAGGTTCGTCGTCAACATCAAAAGAGAGCGTAATCCAAAAAACACACCTCTCATCTCATCAAATCCCTTAATACCAACGAAAAAAATATAAAGCCACATACACACATAAACCGAAAAATAAAGGTGCGTTTACACGTACACGCGAACGCCTCAGGAATCAAGAAGAGCTCGCAAACATTCGCAAAGTCCACAATGTCAAAACTCCAACAAGCAAACTGAATGAAAAAGGTAAAAAAACACGACCAACTCCACATTCTTAATTTAACTTGAGTCACTCTTACATCCTTACTTGAATGAGAACCTATATAACTTGATCTACCCCACCCCTCTCAACCCTCTTAAAACAGACTCAAAAGACGCTACGTGGAAGAATCAAAGAGCTCGAAGTAAAATGGACGCGTGTCAACGAATGGGGGGTAAAAGTAAGAAAGTCCCCATTTCTTAAGACTTCTTATGTGTATGTGATAGGAGTACTTAGCAGATTTGGGTAGGGGCCACCTTGACACGTCGTTTGCGGTGAAGTTACGAGATTGTTCCATTTATTTTTATTTCTTTACTTGGGTAAATATCGCCGTGGGCCGAATGCCGAGGTTGAAACTAATTTAAATTTCTTTGCCAAGGTGTCTTTTAATTTGAGCCAACTGCTGGTTTTCAGATAGAAATTCGCAATGGTAAGCGCCCTTTGAATTAAATGATACATCTTAGGTAAACGGTTTGAATTAACTATCACGTTAAAACTATCACATTACCGACACACTTTGTAAATCCATCAAAAATAATCTGAAAATAGTTACTGGCCGTGGCCTCTTCTATTGTAATATCTCTCCCAAATCAAATTCTCAAAATTAGTAAACTTAATAATCAACGAATGCAGAGCATTAAAAAAACCGACTTCACGTCAAAACTTTGGCTGAGTTCAGAATGTCATCAATGTAAACATTCTCCGAAATCATACATATGTTTTCAAATTTTCAATGAACGACCTAACCGATTTCGATGAAATTTATATGGGACAAACTATGAAGTATTCTCTATCATATGAAAAAACAATTTTCAAAATCAATTCATAATTGTCCGAAATATCATGTAACAAAGACACACAAAAAAAAAGAGACGAATTGAGAACCTCTTCCTTTTTTGAAAGTCAGTTGAAAACTTTATTAGCATAGGCAGCTCTAAAGGCGTGGATCCATCTCTATGGCGCCGAGATCTGACACGGCAACGGTGCCTAATAAAGGCATGGAGCGGTGCGGCGGCGGCGGTGCCGTGCCTTTATATGGCATACTTTTCTATAATAAACCATGATTGAGATAATTTTAAGAGCTAATATGAAGCGCTGAGCGGTGCGCCGTGCACGACACCGTGGAACGGTGCGGCGCCGAAGAGATGGAACCACGTCCTTAGTGTCTTAATAAATAGGTACCCATAAGACTTATTGTTTTTTCGGGTGAAGAGAAGCATCAGCAGTGAAATTGTAGAAACAAATGCCTTCTCGTCCGCAACGCACATTAATTCCCTCATCTGTGTTTATTAATATCCATACCATCAGGTATTCATCATCATAACTCCGTGTAATGAGCCCACTGCAGGGCTATGAGGGCAGGCTCTTCTCTGGGTGACGAGGAGATTTAGGCCGTAATCCACCAAGCTGGCCCAGTGCTCGTTGGTGGATGTCAGAATTTTCAATTGCTTCTGACAAACTCTAATATCTGACAAACGGGACCGAATGCTTAACGTAACGTGCCCTCCGAAGCACGGAAGTCGTCGTGAGAAATAAATGATCGCCGGTCACTCATCCTAATACCGGCCGCGCCGAGCACGCTTAAGCTGCGATATCGTTTGATATGTACAGTAACCACGGCGCCATAACGACTATCTAGTATGTCTAGTGATTTAGGGTAGTGTTCATCTGAAAAACCGTGATTGTATTTAGAAAGAACTTAAAACTGGCCAGTAATAAAAATATGGTAATATTCCTAAATAAATGAAATATGTGATAAATAAAAATGGTAATATTCCTATCTCAAAAATGGCGTAATGTTTTTAAATACAAGGATGTTTACAAAGCTTTGTTGTAAATCGAATTTTCAGATACATTATTAATGTAGCTAAGCTAGAAACATGGAGTTTTCTATTAATAAACAGTATGTAATATATAAATCTCCAGAAATCCCCAGAAAATCACACCAACTACATGGCCTCAAAGTAAGCGAAGCTTTTGTTACGAGATACCATGTAGAGGACTAGTGGGGTACCTAAAATATAGAAAGAAAGAAGGAAGAAGAAGTAGAAAAAAAAAAGTTTATTCAGCAATCATGAAAAAAAAAATAGGAAACACAAAATACAAAAAAAAAAAAACAGAAAGCCTAAATGGTTAAAGCTCAGCATAATACCATGGTTTTTAGACCATGGTGCTGATTTTCAGCTTCAACCATAACACATAAACAGGTATTTAAACGCCCAGACCCGGAGCATTTCTTTTTTTCTAGTAACGTATGGGAATCGAACCTGCGACCTCACGATTATCAGAACCCAGTTAATCTATAGGTTTTAATTTTTTCATTACCGTTAGTTATATGATTCATATCTAAAAGTCTTAAAAAGCAATACAAATAAAATAAAAAATGAAAACTAAGAATATCTAAATAAAAATCAAATCAAAAACAAAACTCTCAAGAAGTCTCCTCCTAGTCATAAAACAGAAGCATTAACTCCTGAGTAACTAATAATATGAAAACTTTAATGTCATCTCAGAAACCTACCAACTTTAAACTTTTTACTGCCTCATAACCAAGCTGGAGATGACGTAATCTTATTAAGCCTACCGACGATCAATAAAGACACCCTTATCAACTGTCATGTATAAAATTTAAAAAAGCTCCCCCCTCACACACGCACACATAGATATAAACTACTCATTATGGGGGTAACTAATCACGGAGCGACGGAGAAAAACATAATTTTTTTATTCATTAACCACCCTCTTCTTACGACTTTAGCAGAAGACAGGGAAAACTATCGTGTTCTTTTTTCAGTATTTTTTTTCGTTGATAGAAAAAGTTTTTTTTTTTTAGTATGTTGATAGAAAATAAAAGCTCAAATATTTGTTTCTGTTTAGTATTCGAACTTCGGCAGTTCCTCGTGTTGACAAAAGTTGATACTGTAACAAACAAATTAAGACTTAGGAGTTGACGTACGTAAGTAACATAAATAAAAGGTTTGTCAATTAGTACTAAAAAAATTGGGTACATTAAAAGAAAATACCGTCAGGTTTCTTGGGCACTTCCTAATGAGTATAGGCCACAGCTTAAAGAAAAATTAAGTTTTTACAAAACATACTCCACGCATTTTCTGTTCCCCACTCGACACACACTCGCAACAAAAGTAAGCAATGAATTTGCATATCCGTTGCCTACTAAGTGCAATAGCTTGTTTGAACATTCTTCCTCATACTGACTCAACTTCGCGCTTAATTTGAGAATTGTTAATTAATGTCTTTTGTATCAATCTTGGAGAAAGTTGAGGACAATGTAAATAAGTCCTACTGAGCCATTTGTTTGTTTTGTCGAAAAAGTGTAGACGGGTATAGAGTTGGAGCTGTATTGAATGGAGAGAAGCACAGATTTTAATTTGTTGACAATTGTTTTCGTATTTTGAAAATTTAAACTTAGAAAATAGTGTCCCGACCATGTAAGAGGTTATTAAGATCAATTCGACATTACACTTTCCAATTTATGGTGTCTCTTATGTGAAAATTAGGGGCTTGTAAACTAAACAGTTGCTAACAAAAGCTATTTTTGCAGCCACTATATTTGAAATTATTGAGAATTAAAAGTAGAGAGGGCCCAGTATTATTGTTAAGACAAAATTTTTAAGTTTTAAAGGACTATCATATGGTATCGATAAAGTTTTCTAATATCCTTAAATCGAGATGTAAGAATGATTTATCATCTTATTAGCTGGTGCCTATTACTGTGTTTGTGTAAAGAAATCCATACATGCTCTATAAATATTTTAATTTCGTATTATCTAAAAAAAATAACATGATTATAGTATCTCTATTGCCAATTAATGACCACTGCACGCATTTAAATAATTATGAGATGTTTGGGGCAATCGATAAACTATTGACAGCCTCCGTGATTATATTAAAAGGTCCTCATCTGTTTTCAAGTACTAAGCGGGCAAGTTTAGAAAACGATATTTTTCTAAACTCGTTCGGGTATGGATAGCCCCTAGTTCCACTAGTTGACCTGCAAAACACAGATTGAATAATTTTCGAATGCAGAACATTAAAAAAACGGACTTCAAGTCAAAAAGTTGCCAAATTGTGTCCATGGCTCATGTAGCTTCGAAAAAGTTGGGAATCATCTCGAAGGTACGGCGGTATTTCGGCCCTGCACAGTTTCTTAACTTATACACAGCTCAAGTACGATCATGCATGGAGTACTGCAGTCATCTTTGGGATGGTTCAGCCAAATATCAACTAGAAGCGCTGGACTCCGTTGACCGTAAACTAATTAAACAACCAAAAAACTGCAGACCCTAGAGTATCGTCGCAAGGTTGCTTGTTTAACCGTGTACTACAGGATACATTTTGGTGAGTGCGCGAGTGCTCTGTGTGACTGTCAGGAACGCATTCTCGCAACGGCCGCACTATAGTTTGTTTATTTATAATAGCACCATAAATTAATTTACATTACTTGTAATTTTAACTTTGTGTTCATGAGTTACTGTGCGCCAGTGCTCTGTTTGAACAAATTGAACCCTCACTCTTTTACCATCGGACTACTAGACGCAGACAGAACTTCCATCCGTATGTGGTAGACATTCCGAAAAGGCGAACTAAGCGCTTTGACAGTTCCTTTTTGATACGGGTCGCCAAGGTTTGGAATGAACTGCCTGCGTCTATTTTCCCTGACCAGTACAGTCCTAGTACTTTTAGCATCGAGTGAATAGGTTTCTCGTGGATGGACTGTACCACCTTAGTCTTCATGTTCACTTAACATCAGGTGTCATGGAATACAAATGTCATCAACGTAAACATTCTCCGAAATCATACATATTCTTAAAAAAAATTGAAATTTTCAGTGCAGTACTCAACCGATTTCGGTGAAATTTATATGGGTCCAACTACGAAGTATCTTCTATTATATGAAACAAGAATTTTCAAAATCGATTGATAATTGTTCGGAATATCGTGTAACAAAGACACAAAAAAACATACAGACGAATGGAGAACCTACTCCTTTTTTGGAAGTCGGTTAAAAATTAGGTTACACTTAGCTAATTCTTGAGGGCGTATGTACAATCAAAGTCAAAAATGGAATCATCATATTTTGCGCAAAATTTACGACCGGCTGGTGTAGCGGTAACATACATTGCCTTTTATGCCAGAGGTCCTGGGTTCGAATCCCGGCGGCGGCGGCGGATATTTGTGTGATGAACACAGATATTAGTCGTATAGGTCATGGATGTTTATATGTTTATTTAAATTTATTCTAATAAAAATATGTATTTATTCAATATGTATGTTTATATATTTCTTAAGTATATCAGTTATCTAGTCGCCACCCACAGTGATCGTCAATAGATGTTACATCTCACGAGTCAGCGATGACTACACATTTGGTGTAAAATTGTAACGAACTAATTGGTTAGTGTCTCGTAAAATGTCTTATCTGGCTCTGATAACATATTTAAAATAGTTTCGGAGTCAGAGGTTCTCAGAGAGGAGTCTTTTCCTATTCTAATGTATTGTACAGAGCAAAAATTTTGTATCCTATTGTTGTAGTAGCTTTAAGCTTACTCTATATAACCGAGTTAATTAATTGTATGTGTTATGAATTAATGATTTTATTATTATTTTACTAATGCTTCGTTTCTGACCCAAGGTTTTAGTTTTATGTAGTACTTCCAACTAAACTGTATTAGTTGCTAGCGTATCCACGGGTATCTACGGCTCAGTCTTGATACTTTATTACAGTGTTTAAGGGCTCCTCTGATAACTATTGCATATCTAACAAACATAGTAACAGTATTAAGGACAAATCAGCAATATCGAGAGAGAGCGACTAATAACAGGTAAGTGTAAATGAGAATCCTGCCATTATTGGACGCGTTAAAGCCGACACCTACGTCAAACGATCGCCGCCTAATTTCAATATCCGAGGGAACCGTTCGGAAAGTCACTTCGGGGAATAAATTACTTCGTCTATTCAATATTTCATCAAGATGGAAGGCCGGTTGAATATTCAAAACTAGAGGAGGACACGTCAAGGCACGCGCGGACCATTTTTCGCGCCTATCATCTCGGTAACAAAACGCACTCGTAATTACCCCCACCGTTACCCCTCCCCCCGCAAGATCCAAGCCTCACCCCCCCTCCGGTTGGCGGGAAGGGGGCCGCCCAGTGACAATTATTGATCAAAAATTCTCTCTCTTCTTTCGCAAAAGAAAACTTGGACGGGTTATGTGGCGGCCGGTGTGGTTTGAGAGTTGTAATTAGATATTTGTTTTTTTTTTAATTGAGGATCTTTTTCATTTAACTTGCTTATTTTAATTTGCTGTATGAACGAATTTGTAAGTATTTGTAGGTGGCAGAGAACTCCTTTTAAGGAAACTAAGTATACTTACAAATAGAAATAGAATTATAGTAAAAAAGGTTTTTTGAATTTAAATATTTGTGATTTCTTTTATTAAAAAGTCTAATACATTTTTTATATGTGATACCGTACATAAACCAACAAGGCTTTCAGAATGTACGTTTTTTATGAAATACAAAAAATACAGTATTATTCATAAAAAAATTACTAAAACGTCTAAATTTAATACAAAATCATTTTTCTTAAATCTAATCAAACCCACCCAAAAATAAAAAAAATTGCTTTACATGCATATGTTTACTTTCCAACACGTATAAACAAAATCATATCTTTTAAATGTTACCAAATACACCTGAATAAAAAAACCCTATGCAACATTTAGGTACTTTCTTCCTAACTGTTCAAGTATCAAAACCCTTAAGTCGTCGTACACGCGGGCGCCTCGGCATATTAATTGCACGCGGCGCTACCGGGAGGCAAGACATGGGGAGGCGGTCGCGAGGTCAACCGTCGCAGCGCCATTGTTTTGTGCGTGACTGTACCTACTTACAACTCCTTAGATCTTATATCTTCCTGGTACATGTTGCGTTTTGGGAAAAAAATCTCGAGCGGTGTAAATTATTGCCAGTTGAAAATTTTTTGAGTGATTGATCAATACGTGGATTTTTTGAAGTCTGTGTATATGGTTTCTCATTAATTTAAATTATCATGAACATACAAGGACACTTTAACAAAAAAAAAATTGCTCCATTGACAATAATACGAAAAGGCACAGCGTGTGTCTATAAAAAAAATCTTTCCTCAACAAGCCTGCTGCGGCTGGAAAATATCAAATTAATTATCACTTTATTACAATAATTACATAGTGTTCTTTAAATTTCATCGTATGTTAATTCATAATTTATTTAATCATAACTACGTATGGGTGTAGTTGTTTTCATATTAAGAGAAAAAAAAATTGTAAATGATAATGAATGAATGAAGTTATTACGAGGTTAGTATGTAAGTTCCAAAATCGTCGATTGAATTGAATATGCAATCACAGTCCTTTACACAAAATTCCTAAGAATCTGGGATATTCTGTCATAGAAACGCTCAGTTATTTAAAGTTATATGAGACCAATCATTGATTTAAAAATTGAAGCTAGCCATTTACTATTGTATAGTTGACGATACCCTATATTTAGTTATTATTTGAGATCCTCAACTTAATTAACTACTCTATTACATAATTTGATTTATTGCCAGTTGCAGCTTTTGTATGCACAAATTTTATTTTTTTAAAATCTGTTCTCCGTAAAAATCTACCTCAGCCTCCAAACCGGCACAGCTGAAAATCAGCGCCACAGCCATCGGCTGTAGCATATGCTGAGCTGTTGCCGTTTTCGACGAATTTTATTATGTTACTTTATCTGTTCTTTTTGATTGTACTATTGTTTTAATTGTCGAATAAACCATTTCTTTCTTTCTATAAAAATTGTTTTGAAGAAGACGATATCCTGGGTATTGTCGTCGCATCAATTTAGTATCAACAAAACTTTTTCTTTCACCTCCGTACTAACCATAATCTGAAAATGAGGTCAAACATACTTTGATCACCTGTTTCACTTCACCTTAAATACAATATAATAAATGCTTGATTTTGTAAAATTAAGTATTTTTTTTTTTTTATAAGTGACTAAACCCGCGTTTGACCTCAATCTCACCTGATGGTAAGTGACGATGAGGTCGAAGATGAAAGCACACGGGTTTAGGAAGGAACTGGCTCTTTATACAATATTGCCGGAACACATTACCGCCGGAGCGGTAACATTTGGCGGCAGACTTTATATAAAGGGTGGTCGCTAGCCAGGCGGACCCAGAAGGGATCCTACCACCAAGCAAAATAAAGACAACACAAAAATATTAAAATTGTAGTATAAACCCAGTTCGTTCAGTTTTCCAGCCTTGCTCATAACACTTAATTATTTAATTAACTTTTTTGTAGTCTTCTTAGTGTTTTGTTTTTTTTTTAATAATGAGTGCTAAGCGGCTATTACACCGGTTGTAGCCTGTTTTATTTGGAGGCGTCTGGGTTGGTACTGACGTCATTCTTATTTTAAACCTCCAAAATGAAGCCAGTGAAACTACGGGAACAATAATATACACAGGATAATGTTCCAGCTTAATTTTTTCTATGCTTCTATCTGTAGTTAATGATGTCCATTGATATGAATGCCACTTGCCATTAATAAATAAATAAATATTTCTGACACTCACACAACATTATCTAGCCCAAATTAAGTTTCTTAAAGAACTTGTGCTATGGATACTAGATAACTGATATACTTAAGGAATATATAAACATACATATTGAATAAATACATATTTTTATTAGAATAAACTTAAATAAACATATAAACATCCATGACTTGACGGCTAATATCTGTGTTCGTCACACAAATATCCGCAGCCGCTGGGATTCGAACCCAGGACCTCTGGAATAGAATTGCAATGTATGTTACCACTACACCAGCCGGTCGTCAATTAATGAAAGCAGTGCTTGTTGGTCAGCTGAAGCAGCAGTTTTTCAGTATCAGAATTCGGAATAGAAATTATGCGTATAAGGTCTAGATAAGCGTGTCATGAAAAGCGACTAATACGGTCTATAGTAAAGGTTCTACAGGATTCAGGGAAGCCAGCAGCCTCTCTTCATGAAAAGTGTGCAATATGGTTTGGAGTTCCGATAATGGTTTTTTCAGTCATGTTTAAGATGGACCAGTTTCTGTATATTCTAGCATCGACCTCATTACTGGCTCATGATAAGGTGAGGTTGATATCGAACATAGGTATGGTTACAAATAAGTAAGAAGTAGAGATAAAAAAATATTTATAAGTTTTCTATGTAGCAAAATAAAGCTAGGAAAATGTTCTACGAATTTAGTGTAAGTTTCCTGGAAATCTAGAATATTTACTATTCCGATAAAAATACATTCAATAACATGAGAGTCGCAGTGAAATTTAATTACGACTGTACCAAGATCTGTTAAACGGGATTCTTATAGCAATGTCATATTTCAAAACCTGCGAATTTAATAAGCTATTATGCTTATAAACAATAGTGTAAACTTCATATACCTACAAATAAAGTGTTTTAAAAATTATACGATGTTTCCTGAAGTAAAAACCTAACCTTGCCACATAGTAAGCGATGGTCATTCTGAAGTAGAAACAGATAAAAAACATCCCAACAAGTTATTAACCTTTTTCTTTTGTAATAATTTGACTAAACTTTTAATAGCACGCTTCCCAGAAAATATTTGAGACACGTACTATTAAGAGAATAATAAATGATAAATAAGTCTTCGTAGGATAATATGGGATAGGATGATTAATTATGAGTTTTTTTCCTTAATACTGTAAAATAAATAATCGATACTGAACAATTAAATAAGATGGCAATTTAACGAAAAAAATGTGTTTAAAGCTTGCAAACGCGCACTGAGTACCTGCACCTCAATTATGTAAGTAAGAAAGTAGCGCCTGGGCCTTCGGACATAATTAATCATACTAATATTATAAACTAGTGGTAGTCTATGTGCTATTCCAGACTGTACACTATCATTATGCCAAATTCAAATAATTCAAATCCGTTGAGCCATTCAGCCGTTATTGTAGAACAAACATCCATACATCCAAACTTTCATATTTAAAATATCAGTAAGATTAGTAATGACTCCCGCGAGATTCGAAAAATTCTTTTTTCAATTTCGATGAAATAAATAGTTGAAATTTATTGCCTTCATAGAAAAATTTAATCGATTGTTTTTTTTTTGTAATCCTTATGGGTACTAGAATACCTCCGTGAAGGTATTATATAGGGTTGGCGGAACACCCTGTAGATGACTCAATTATAATCCGTTGCCAGTTCAAGCGAGTGGTCCGGCAGAGATTCAAACTCGGATACTTCGACGTCATAGGACTCGAATCATTGCCCCACTCAGCCGGGCTAGCATGCGACCGTCGAAAAAAACTCGAATCGACAAGCTAAATCTTATTTTATTATTGTATCCTAACATGCACACCAAAATAGATAGATTTACTTGTTTCGATACAATTATTAAGCTCACAGTACTAAAGCTGCCACATTCTAAAATAAGAAAATATCGATACAGGACACACTTACGCTAGTGTACAATTTTACGTGTTGGATTTATTGGCACGTATTCGGAAAATAAGCTTTGCTAAACAAGGACTACTTTCAACCTACGCCCTCCGTAGGGAACTAGGAGGTATCCCATAATGTGTGAAGTTTGTAATTTGAAGTATTGATGGTGCAGTGGTCGAGCAGGGACATGAGCAGTCCTGTATTCGATTCCCACCGAACTAGTTTAGGAAACAACCTTTTTAAGCTAGGTCAGGTCTGGGTGCAAATCAGGATACTTGTTAGTTCCGCTGTGTGATTGTCATAACATTAACGTATTAAAGCCTTATTTGTAGGTTCATAGTTAGTGCGAGTTTGAGTATTTTATTTTACTTATTATGTACTTTTTATCGTTTTAACTCGACGTAGAGGCGAAAAAGCTGTTTAAAATATAATTAATCCTGAAAAATTTAAGAGATTGAATCATACAGGTTTTATTTATATTTCTTTATTTTATAATTAATTTTAACATATAACATACATACCTAACTTCACGCCTGTACCCCTAATGGGGTAGTCAGAACACAAGAGGCTATAAAACCATCTGAGGTCACGTTTGAACAATTGTAGGTATTATTATGGTGGAGAGAGAATATTGCAGTGAATAGTGTCAGCCTATCGTCCGCAAAAACGTCAATAAAATTATAAACTAGCATCGACAAATAAAGTTAAGACAGAGTTAGCATCCCAGACGAAACTTTAACAAAGCATCTACAATCATACATTAAAGCAAATGGGTCTCCATACTTTCCCCAATGCACCCCAATGACACTTGAAGTACTTTCAGCTAAACACAAACTTAATAAGCGGGAGTAAGTTCAATACACTATTAAGCCAGTGTATAAATAACTTTAAAAGTATCTACCTATCCATAGAGACGGGGACGAAAAAGCAGTTAAGACTTTTGAGTGTTGTTACAAAGAAAAGTGTCATTTTCATTATGAGAGACGAGAGTTGAATTGCCATGTTTTTGATTTTAAGTTAGTGTTATTTTGGAAAAAATATAATATTGCGAATAGTAAGTAGAATAGTAAGATATATTGAGTTTTTTATTATTATTGAAACGTAATACTGTATATTAAGGGAAGTTTAAAACACCGCATTAGTGCATCGAGGATATGTATGAGGCAGATTATTTCTTTGCTTCTATAAGATATCTTTTTAGTAACTGGTTGACTATTATGTTTTGAGTTTGACTGACAATGGGGTAGAATGTGATATATAGGTTTATAATAATGTTATTTGGTGATAAACTTGATATAAAGGGTGCTTGCTACGACTAACCAGACAGTATGAAAGGGTCTTAACACTAAGGAATCACTCAGATTGGTCGACATTAATGTCACACTTTTTCAATGCAAACTGTAGGCAAAATTAGAAAACCTGAGCTAATGATGGTCAGTGAACAACGGATTAATCAATTTAGGTATATCTCGTTTGCCAAAGGTAGCGGTATTTGATGTTATCTACTAGAATGATAGCATTAAACCACTTTTTATATTATGTCATCATTAAGTGGTATTCTCCACAGGTAAGATTAAATTTTAATTTGGTGATAAAAAAATGCAGTAATTGAAATATGGTGCTCCAAAAACAAACAAAGATGGAATAGTTCGCACAGCTCGCAAAGCTCTGTCCAATGCGAGTATTACAAAGTTTTTAATATTTTAAATCTGACAATCACGTTATTTTTCAACGTATAAAATAGTTGATAATGCATTTTCTGTGTTGCCATATAAATAGTATTCACAGTTATCTAGTCTCAATCCGAGCTCATTTATTATACAGCTGCATGTTGGCACCGAAACGCATTCAGGGCATAAAGCAAATCGGGAAACCGATCGCGTCGCATCGTTTCCTTCGATTTTCCGCGCCTCTGTCCATTATTGTGTTTGTGAGCACCATGTATGTAAATCATTCATTCCAAGACGAACAACCGAACGTAACCCATCTCGCTCGAACCTAAGTAAACAGACAACAACCGAGCGAGATAACAGCTCCAAATCCACGGTGTTAATTTACGTACAGTTGGCAATTATAATTTTCGTATTCAACGCGTGGCCGTCCTTTTCTTTCGTAGTATTTTTTATTGTCTGTCTCTCTTTGGGGGTGTAGGGGGTTGAGATAAAGCGCCGAAGACGCGCGAGATATGTAGAATTTTTAATAAAAACCGTTGGTTCTGTGTGCGCTAAGTGATATGGCTTGTTCTTTTTAATTTCGTTGCGACTCGGCGGATCATCTATCAAGCTTTTTTTCCATTTCGGTTTGCACACGGCGTCGCTGCGTTATGAAGAATTCGCATGGGATATGAATATTGATTGTTTCGCCGACAACTAATGAAACCTTGATTGGTGATCGGTGTAGATGTGTAATGAACGCGGCGGGGAATCGAAGGGGGAATAAAAAGATTTTACTGTACGTTAGTTATGAGTTTTTTGATGATGTTTTCCATTTAGCAAAGTTGAACAAACGAAGCTTTTGACTATGGAAATAATGTCTTGTATGAATAAGTATTTTTGAATTGAAAGTGCTGGTAATTTTTTGATATCTTTATGAGCATTGTCTAAAAGAGTTATTTATGTATGTTTATTTAAAAAACATATGTAGACTTGAAGTTTGTTTGAAATCAAACAACCTGGTAGTAATTTAACTTATTATTGAGCTTTCATTAGCCTATCATGCTCTTCATTTTTATTGGCAAATAGTCCCTATACAAGTGTAAATAGGAACTTCTTTATTGCCTCATACAATACCCATAATTTGAAGTACACTTAAAGACAAAGTCAAATAGCTATACACGTACGTAGCACATTCGTAGACGCATGGGAGCTACGCGTACTTCGTAGGCGCACATGTGTGTCTCGAGTATAAGTTATCGAATAAATTAGAAGTGATCTATGACGATGAATTTTAATGTGCCTAAATATTTTTTTGTTTCAATTTTGACTGCTCCGCGTAGAATGCGATAACGTCTGTAGAGAGTTGGTTGAATGTTTAACTGCAGCATGAGAGGTCCTGTTCGAGTCCCAGCTGGGCTAACCTATTAATAAAACTTCTAAAAAAATACTGGCCCGGGTCTGAGTGTTTACTAAGTTTTGTAGTATCCATAGAAACACTTGTGTTTGTTTGGGTAATTTCTAACAATATTTTAAGCCACATCCACAAGTACTTTTTCAACTTAATCCAAATAAGCTTTCTTTTTAGTTATCTGATGAGAAACTAATTCGAACGCTATATAATCACAGCTATCAGGGCGGAACGCGTCAATACCGGCATGACGCTGCATCACACATACCTGGTCATCCCTTCAGCCGTGAACAGTCTCCAATTGGAAATGCTTCCAAACATATTCCTAGAAGAAGAAAAAAATTTAAACAAAACATTAAAACAACCTCTGAGGTCTACGAAATAAAGTCCCATTTCGTAGACGAATCAATTAAGAAAAGTATACAACGTAAATTGAACTTTAGGCTTAAATTTTAAAGTACAATTTAGTGTTTTTTTAGTGTAGTGTTATTATAGTGAAGTGTAAGGAGTTGCCTGTATATTAAAGGAAAGCAGTGTAGCGTGTACTGTTACGAATTGTCATCCGGTGTTAGCCGTGATTCTTGTAGAAACTATCAATGGTGTGTCCATTGAACTTTCATTCATCAGGTTCTGGTAAGTTTAAAGACTTTTGAATGGAAAGATAATTTCTTTACGAAACATGACAGAATAAGCGTTTTTTGTCAACTGGCAAACCAACGTTGGGAGTAGTCTGTCGCAGTGATTCCTGTGTATTTCATTACATAAAGAATGTTAAGCAACTTTCGGGACTGTTGATACGAGGTTAGTCGACCGCTGCATATCATTCATTTCTCGCAACGATTTCCGTTCTTCGGAGGGCACCTTAAACAGTCGGTTTGGGGCACCTTAACAGGGATCATCAGGATTTGTCAGAAGTTATTTTAACACCTGAAATTGTAACCAGCACTGAGACAGGTTCAGGTTTTACGATCCTCGTAACTCAGAGGACAGATTCATTGCCCTGCTGTGGGCTACTAACAAAGGGGCATGAAGATGAACTATTTATGAGGATATGCTCACCTTAGGTATAATTTTGATGACTTGAGTACAGTTTTTTTTGTTTAATTTTGATCAGTGCAGTACTAATCGAATTTAGTATACTGGTGATAAACACCGCTTTATCCGTAAGGCCCATTGGTGCCATTTAGGCCCATAGATATCATTAATTATTGAAAGTAGAAACAATGATGCTTTGCCGACCCAAATTAAGTTGAAAAAAGGCTGATGTTTCTATAGCTTCACTAACTGAAGTTTGCATTATGACGGATATAAGGACAGTACCTTAGAATAGAACATAATTCAATACTATTATAATTATGAAGAATTAAATTTCACACTGCATTTATTAGCATAGTCTTATATCATAGTCATAGCTTAGTCTTTATTAGCATTTCTACGAAAAGGTAAATTTTCTAATTAACACCCCTAAAGTTATCATCATTAAAGGTTTATTCGTTGACGATGAACAGTGTCCAATTATCCTAAAATTTAGATTTAGACTTAAAGTATAAATGACTATATAATTCAATATACCTACTTATCTAAATAAACTAAAACATAACCTTTACCTGCCCTTAAATAATAAGTACCTTTCTAAAACTAAAAAATAAACATTTCTTTCATCATAAATATTTTCAAAATCACTCTCTTCCAAGAAATCTTCACGAAATCTTTTCACAAGTTTCCCGAACAACACTTCAAAGTTGTAATACATTTTTTAAGAGAGCAAAGTCCCACTGACCTAGCGGGTCACTTTTTAATTTCAATAGTGGGGTCGCGGATTCAAGGTCGGCGCTGGGGGGACCGTTTTATTATCAGCTGGGGTAATGGCGGCTAAAAAAGTTAAGGTTTGTTTTTTTTTTCTTGAGGTTGGTACATCTTGCTGTTTAGAGCTGACGGATAAGCTATTCGGTATTTTATCGTTTATTACTTTTTATGAAGTTGGTGTTGACTTGTTTATGGTCTTAAGAGTGTTTTAATACGATAAAGTTTATGTTTTAGTATTCGATTACAGTTTTTGTTTATTGTTAAACGTTATAAAAATAAAAATTTGTGAGTTTTTCGTTACGCTTAAAACTTTCAATCAAAGCGTAGGTTTTGAAGTACTCGTTTGTCATCTATAAAATATACGTAGCATAAGGAATTCTGACCTTTGCCATTTCAGATATAAAAAAAATCTCGGCTCAACTCCAACGAAAATTATCATTTTTAAACGAGTGAAATAATAGATTTTCCAAATTAAAAGTATGAAAATAACAAACATATCCATCACTATACACTTACTCAGTATCTGTAATTTCCAATCAAAATAACTACTACACTGATCTCCAAAACAGACACGTGGCCAAAGAAAAATGAAGTTTTTAAAAAAAGCTATCAGTCAGATGCAAGTATCGCGGTCCGCAAAGTAAGTGGGCAGAGGGCAGCGGGGTCATTCATCCCCCTGGGTTTTTATCTTAAGTCAAGGCCATATTGGGGCAGGTCCGAGCTCCCGCGGGCTATTGACATTCTGTTTTCAAATTTTCCCTCCATTGTCCAACTTTTTAATGTTCCGGGGTCGATGATCTGAGTGGCCAGTGAGTGGGTTTTACGTAAGCGGATATAGAGGCTTCTTTGTTTTTAAATAGCCAGTGCGAATATGTTGGGGTTGCAAAAAGGTTTTAAGCAACTTTTTATTGAAGATTGTTTTTTTTTTATGAGATTATGAAGCTGCAGGAATATTTTTTTATTATATTGCTTGAATTAACATTGTAAGAGATAATTTATTCCTACGTAGCATATTCTCTATAGCCTACGTGTAGAGTCGGTTACGATAAACCCTTCCCGACTTGGAGTGATTTCTTTTGCTCCTGGTTGCTCCTGGATTCCTGAAGTCTGCGGCCAAATACCATCACCTCAGTGGTGATAAATTCCGGCGTAAGTATGTTTTATGAACAGCCAGTTCTCTACTCTTGTGCTTCATCTTCAATCTTTTCATTACATAGCATCAACATTTATTTAGTAACACATCCATTAGTAATAATACTGTATAGATTGAAAAAAATGCGGTCGTTGAATTTTGTCGCTGCTATATTACGAAGTAAATAAAAATGTTTTAATTAACAAAGAACCTCATTGCAAGTCTTCCTAACAACTTCCTGAGTTCCTGACATAACAGGCTGTTAATTTGACCTTTAATATATTTTTATCATTTTGAAAAGACATAATTTTGTTATTCTGACTTTGTTGAAGGTAAAGTTATTGTAATCGGATTAAATTTTTTTTTTCACTTTACCCTGGTAGCTTATGATCCCGTTGGTATTTCTTGATAATTTCCCCAAAAAATATTAAAAACATAACTTTTTTTCAAACCCCACTTTTACCTGCCCCAAAGGTAGACAGGCGTGATGTTATGTAAGTCTAAATTCTACATTCAGAGCTTTTCACTTTATTAGTATAGAGTATAAGTTAATAATCGTAAAAACTAAATTTGACGACCACTTTGGCGATGGGGTAAACCTATCTGCCTCAGACGCCAGTGGTTGCGGGTTCGATCCCCGCACGGAACAAGAAAAAAAAAAATGTTCCATGTCTGGGTGTTTATCTATTTATGTATTTATATTCTAGGTTCCCCCCTAGTTCGCTATATGGTATATGGTAACATAAGCTATGCTTACTTTGGGGCCATATAGTTGGTGTGATTGTCTGGGGATTTTATTTATTTTTTAATTGTTAGTAGGTATTCTTTCTAACTAGCTTATCATAAAAGTCAATTGTCACTGTATACTACAGGGGTCAGCTATTATTTGGTATATTATCAATCTTTATAGTCAATTTCGGCGTCCTCTATGTGATCCAGATATTTTCGGAGATAAAGCCATCTTTACACAACTTAATACCTCCAACTCTATCTGGCCATCTGTTGCGGTTAAACTAAATAGAACGGCCGGGCGTTTTGAGAAAAGACTGGTTTTGTAGGAGAATCTTTTAAGTGTTTTATTTAAATGAACAAGTAAACAGAATTAAGTTCAGGAATTTGTTAATAAGTTTAATGAATTTTGTTTTGTATTGGGAAACTGCAAAGTTTTTTATTTACTACTGAATGTTTTCTTCTGCATCTTATATTTATACCTAAGCTGAAAGTTTGTAAGGACGTATGAATGTTTTATATTTTAACTTCTTTTTACGCGAAATTCTAAGGCACAACGCATATTAGACTGAATATTTAAACCATGTTACTAAAAATATAAATCTATTTAGGTATTTTTCATTTTCTCTTTTACATACGCCTTTTAGAACAGCTTAGTATGCAAAAATTGCATATACACTGTATTTAAAATCCATCTAGCAATGTCTAATATGAAATTATTCCAATTCAACTACACCACAACATATCGACGTTCTTACAAAAACTATAACATTTGAATGACAGGCCCGCCTCACAAACGCCGATATCGATATTTCGGCCACGAATCGAGCGACTCAAAAGAATCGACTATCGATTAATGACAAGACAGAACGTGTGCTATGTGTGAATGTTATCGATTTTTCGATCGTATCGAGATGTATCTGCTTGATGTTATGTCAAAATCGCTTGGGAAAATTAAAGTTCAAAATGAGCTTAAGTTCTCAGAAGTGTATGTACTATTTTTAAACGTTTATATTTGTTCTAAACGGTAGATTGGTAACGATAAAACGATATATATAAAAAATATGGAACGCTATACAATTTTTAAAGTGTTTATTAATTTGATTTTAAATCAATGGAAATGTTTTTCCTGACCATTGGATGAATCTAGTCAAATTTATAATTTGGTACGTAATAAAACATTTACGTATAATATAGGGTCGCCTTATAATGGTCAATAATATTTTAATAGCAGATTAAGAATGATGAGTGGGTCTTAATTAATAAAAAAAAAAATTAAAAAACATTTTTCATAAATAAAACTTCAAAATTCTTCTAAGTGATCATAATTTAAGTTAGATCTGTTGTTTATGACTACTCAACAAGTAATAAAAACGTTTCTAATCTAATCTATGTAGTCATAAAGTGTACCTAGTTCAATCCTAAATTTTACTCACAGAAAAGAATTTAGAAATTTAAATTTTTGAAAAATATTTTAAAATATTTCAGACCCACTCATTATTCCTAATCTGCTATTTAAATATAATTGACTATTATAAGCGGACCCTGTATAAAAAAACAATTTGATTTCGTTTCGTTTTTTTATAATAGGGAAACGTAGACATGACTCAACTTTAAATGTAGGATTTCATTTAAATGTGGCGTATTAATTTGATGAAAAAATACGCAAGATAACGTTAAAACCAGCTACTTATTGTATCTTGCAGTTAATCCATGCTTTACAATGATATTGATATCGAACGAAAGAAAAACATAGAATGTACCAGCTGCATCTCCCCGGGCATACTGTAAGTCAGTTAAGAGTCGGAGATTTTTATTGGTGTTTATGTGGGCGATAGGCTGGCCCCCTCTCACTGCAATAGCTGTCACTGCAATAGTCTCTCCATCATTATAATACCTCCAAAGTCACACGTGATCAGATGATCTTATAACCTCTGGTGTTCTGCCTACCCAATAAGGGGTGAAGGTGTGAAGTTAAGTATGTAACTGATTGATGATTAATTTGTAACTTTATACGCAGTCGCGTTGGGTGATGCGATCAGAGTTTTTAAATTGATATAATATCAAAATCAAACAGTAGGTATTTACCTACATAAAGTAACTTTCTATCGCTAAATTAAAAGAGCATTGCAACAAAACCACGATTAAAAAAATTATCCAAAAAACCCGTTATTGTATCAAATAAAACTGCAGATTGAACAAACTATTACACAAACAAAGATCTGCTACTACAAAGACTAATCTATAGTTCATTTTGACAAACGAGAGTTCAACGACCTCCGTTTTGGCGGGAGACGCGTGCGCAATGACAGTTCTGCTAGTCAGGTCCTAATCACAAGATGGCCGACAGAAACAACAAAGGAGCAGTAAAGAATCTTTTAGATACATCGATAGGATTACGTTACAATTATTATACTGTTAAATCGTTGTGCGTGATCGGTATTTGATCTGCTTTAATTAACTAAGATGGAGATTAAAAACGATAGGCGTTAGACAAAAGAAGCGTTCAACTTTTAATGTATTTATTTTTGAGTTGCGTTCATTTTGATACCTAAAAGAGATAAAAATACTTTATAATTAATCCAAAATTCAAAGGCAAGCATAAACATATGAAAAAGCATGTACCAACCTGAACAAACTAATATCTAGTCAAAACTGAAGGCAAAAAAACTGAAAAAGCAAATGAATCCGTAATGTAGGAAAATTTAAAAGCTACTATAAACCGTGACAACTAGGTGATTATCTAACAAACAATTCATTTAGAAATCACTCTACGCAATCATTTCTCGATTAACAGGCCGTCAAACGATTCCACTCGATGTTCGAACTCACTGGGCGTGTGTACGAAAAAAAACATATTGTCACTCCCACTTTGACCGCTTACAACACATTACAAAAGTATTAAACAAAATAAACCTTATCTGCCTATACATAAAGGTGATAATAGTTGTGTGTATTTATGGATATTTGCAGTTAACACCACGCCTCGACACCCGTCATTGGCAGAAATAAAAACGGCGACCACGCGTAACTCGTCACGTCTCGCCGGACAGTGAAATCGTGCAACCGGTGACAATGTATCACCTGCCACTCAAACTAGAGCTCCCCTAGTTATCTACATCCATAACAGTCCAAACCGGACACAGCTCAACAAAAACTGGACGTGTTAAAATTGTGTACCGCATTCGTGGCTTATGAAATGACAGTTGAGGCTTCAATGAGCAAACACCCGCAAAAGAAAATGTCGTCGAGCACGCTCGAAGATTGCTACGCAACCATCATGTAAATCGCTCATGGCTACCGTTAGTTTATAAAAATCGATTGTTTGTAATCGATTTGTCACAGTTACGTCGTCGAGTGGTCCCACGGTCGAGATAAGATGACATTTCGTTGGACCACGACCCGTGTGTTGACACCGTGACAACCTATTGGTGACAGACCGCGATCGTCAACTGTTAAATCGCTTTGAAGGACCTATTGTTGTAATGAGACTGGTCGAATTAGATTAAATTTTTCTTTCGCGAAACGTGAGTTTTTGGACGAGGTTATGGGAAAGACTTCATGCTTTTAAACCTTATAAATGAATGAAAATGAAAACGTTTTATTCGTAGTAGGTAATTTTATACACTTTACGAACGTCAAACACTGGACGAGGGCAGCGCGGGTCCGGACGAAATGACGAATCCTGGGGGAGGCCTCCGTCGAAAAGTGTGCATCTCTCGGCTCATAAAGATAATGATCGCCCATTATCCACCAATGTCTTGGTGTTGTCTACTACTACGTCTTCTAATTAAAACCTATGGCTTGTTGTTTTTTACCAATATTGTTTGAAATGTATACTCGTTCAGTGTTAGACTGTAAATTCTTAAGGCTAAATGTATCCATCGTCAAGTCGCCGCATGAGACTATAATCTAGAGCAAGCTCTACACTTCATAAATATTAACAGAATTGTTTAAGACTAAGCCATTAGCAATCGTCTTTCTTTTTCAATGCACCTTTATGTGGTATAATGAAAAAAAATCACTCAAGCGATTAATTGAATAATCTTCTTTTGTATTTGTTGCTATAACTTTGCGTTAAAGAAAACAGGTTGCAAAGAAATTAGATAAATTTTAACCATCTCGGTTAATGTCATAGTCAAATGAGGAATAACTCAAATACCCAAAAAGCAACAAGCGAAGAGATTCCCTTCCTGTGCCTTTAATGAACGATGCTATTAAAAAAAAAAAAAAAAAAAAAAAAAAAAAAAAAAAAAAAAAAAAAAAAACCCCAGACAATCACTCCAACTATATGGCCCTAAAGTAAGCAGAGCTTGTGTTCTGGGATACCATGTAGTGAACTAGCGGGGAACTTAGAATATAAATACATAAATACTTAGATTAACACCCAAACACGGAATATTTTTTTTTCTTGTTCCGTGCGGGAATCGAACCCGCAACCACTGGCGTCTGAGGCAGGCAGGTCTACCCCATCGCCAAAGTGGTGGTCAAGTGGCTATTAGGACATCGAAACCACTGTCACTCTAAGACTACATTGCTAATAACTGCATGTCCTTTTATTAACTTGCCACTTAACTATAACAAATATAATTTACATATTAATCGTATTCGGTTCCACTCTAAATAGGCTTCTCATCCCATAGGAACCATCCAAATACGAATCTGAGTTCCAATAAGAAATACATACATACATACATAACGTCACGCCTGTATCCCTTATGGGGTAGGCAGTACACCAGAGGCTTTAAAACCATCTGATGTCACGTTTGACAAATTTTGAGGTATTATAAAGATGGAGAGAGACTATTGTAGTGACAAGAGGTCAGCCTATCGCCCACAAAAACGCCTTTAAAACCTCTGTCCCTTAACTGACTTTTACAGTATGCCCGGGAAGAGAAGCAGCTGGCACATTCTATGTTTTTCTTTCGCTCACAGTCCAGCATGGAAGCAGAAATAGTCTAAAAAATAACAATAATATTAGATAGATTAAAATTAGGATTCAGGGTAAACTTAAGTAAACTTTTATACCTAAGTTTTTTTCTGGGTAGGGAAAATGTCTGGAAATTAAATCCAATATTTGAAAATTGAGCTTACATTTACTTCAATGACAGGTGTCACATGACGTAACCAATTCAAAAACAGAACCCTACATACTAAACAGGACTAAAGTCGCAAACAACATTGCATGTCGCGTACGCCTATCTGCCACGACTTTACCACTCCATTAAGGTCGTACGTTTCGGCAGTCGTATCTGTGGCCAGACACTACTGGCAACACACATGGGAGTTAGACGGGTAATTAAACCCGGGTTATACAGGTACCAGGTACCGGTAAACCCGAAATTTTAACCTGTCTGTGTAAAGGGTGTTTTTAGCGAATGTTTTTTTTTTCGTTTTGATTTCTAGTCTTGATTATGAAAATTGTACTGGTGTTTATTTTCGGATAGACGTAAAATTACTAAATCGTCAAAGTAAACGCCTATTGAAAGTGTTGATTTTTATAATCAATTTTCTTTTTTAACCAAGCTAGACTATAAATAGAAGCTAAGCTAGATTGACTCATCGAATCGAATTGAATTTAGACTGGATTTTTCGTTTTACTTTTTCTTACTGTGTGCTCATTAATTTAAAATAATAATTATACAAATAAGAAACTTGTACACCAATTTTAAAACTAATAAATAAGTACGCTTTACAATTAATATAGTAAAGCATTGATCAAACAGAGAGATACAAACCATTTTCAAATTACAACAAAACAAAACACCAGTGAACTTTACAAACAAAATCACCATGTACAAAAATTAAAAGCAAAACGGTATACATTTACATTTGTCGTGGACGCCACGTGTGCTCGCGTGCCGGTGATATATTACAAAAATATAGTACACCCTATACACAGAATAAAAAAAATGCAGACGTGACAACTCACAATTACTAAATAATGAACTGCCTACAAAATATTATCGAAGGTATTGTTTTGACGTTAAGCCAATGATTCAATATCAGAGGTTCTGCAATTTTTTATTTTTTGGATATTTAATTGGATTTGTTTCTGATGAACCTCATTTATACAGGGTTAATTTTGATTGCGCATCACCTCTTGCAGGCAGCCTCTCCACATCAATCCCAACAACATTTGTTCTACAACTCTTTAAAATAAATAATTTTCAAAATTTCAGTTTTCTCATACAATGAATATTTATAGCCTCTTATTTACTTTGCGCGTAGGTATGCCACGCACGTTGTGCAGTTAAATATCGCTTCAAAATAATAATAGGTACTTCTTACAAAATGTAGAGTAAGGACCAATTTTTTTTTGTTTTTATTCCTTGTGTTATTTAACAAGATTTGTAAAAAGTCGTAGGACAAATGTTGTTGAGATTGATGTGGAGAAGCTACCCGCAAGAGGTGATGCTAGGATATTTTCCATAACTTCATAAGGTGAACCAGCCCGTTATCGACACAGCTACACTTATACGTAGTTATTACGAGTATGAAGGCTAAAAAACACAACGACACAATGAGACCATTATTCACTGATTTAACAATCGAAAGCAAGTGTTTTCTTTTAAAATCTTATATTTGTCTTAAATATTCAAGATGTATCTTTAATACCTACGAAAATTTCAACGAACGATTATTAAGAGTTAAAATGTAAAGTAATAAACGAATTAATGTAGGCCTGATTTTTCAATTTTTATAATTGTATCACAATGACAGAATGACAATAACATTGACACGAGCTTGAAGTTGTCGAGGATACATTATTTATTAGACAACTTTATCTGACCATTGAAAAATCAGGCTTTAAAAAAAGCGTAATAAAATAATCATTCTGTCTCTATCTCACTACTCTTTGCCCGGAACGGTACACAATATATCGTGCCTAATTAACTACCCCCAAACTCGTTCGGTAACATTCATTAATACACGATTGTGTGATCAATATCTAACGATATTTAGTCTCTGTTTTACATTTTTATGATACGAAAATTAGGCAGTTTGTATTGGAAACGACGAAGTGATTTGGTTATAGAGCTTTGATTACGTAACATATTAAGTCGGGGTAAAACTCTTCGTATACTTTATACATTTTTGAAGTTAGTTTTTGACGTCGTTTTAGGCTGCTATGCAGAAACAGGTACTAAGTTCGGTGGTCGTCGTTGCACCCTGAAGATGCTTCTGGTTGAAGCAAAACACGTGTCGGTGGTAGCTTGAGGTGTGGTTTACAGTTTTCCAAGTGTGTGTTTATTGCATTTCTTGCTTCTTGTTTGAGGGAGGGAGGGCGGTGAACCAACGCACGCAAATCCTGCATCACTAGTGCAAGTACAAGTCGCGGAATCAGCAAGGTAACTTTGTTAAAGTAGTTGTCATGGATTTCCGCAAAGTAACGCCTGATTCAATCAATTGACATAGTTTTTATTTAGTGACATAATTCTACAATCTCGTACTCCTCCCATATACTCCGACCTATTTAGTAATATTTCAGCTTAATGAGTAAAGCCGTTATAGAGTGAAACATAGGTACCTAAATAAAAAATAAACTATAAGGGTGAAGAGTGGTATGGTTGGTGACGATGACGCGACGGATATGTTGCGGATGAGGTCACGGAAGAGTTAGATCGATTCTAAACTTGTGTGATGTCATCTTCGACCACATTTTTACTTACCATGAGCTTGAGGTAAAACGTGGACTAAGTTTCTAAGAGAAAACAGATATTTTCCAATTTATTTTTTAAAAAGAATCAATGCACAGAATGAAAAAACATTTAGCAGATGTAATTAATTTCAGATATTTCATTTCATATGAACAATGAGGAATATGATCCGTCACAAACATCCATACATTCATTCTTGTTTATATTCTGCTAGAAAGATAGGTTAGGATTTAACAATCGGTCCATGGATACTGTCATATCTTTTAAAATGCCCATTACACGCACACTTTTAAGGCAATACGTGCAACAACAATAAGTCAGGTACCATAAACTGATGGCTCTGTACGCAGAAGATAAAAACTGGTGCTTTTCTTAAAAGTTTATTAGTTTACCTTTCTTTTTCATAATTTGCCGCCTTACACTACTCTTCCTAACTTATATGTATTTACGACTGTGTATAAGCAAAAAAAAATGTTTTTCGTAACTATTATTGTGAGATACTGCGGATTGTTTAGTTCTATTGCTTGCCATATAAAAAAACTCATGTCGGTGTGTTTAAGGTTGGATTTTATTATCTCTTTTTTAAATAAAGAACGATTTTTAGGCGACCTATGAAAGCCTTTGTTTTGTAAGTTGTAACGTTGTTCTGTAAGGCACCTTCAAAAATTTTAAAATTGCAACTTTTTTGAACATAATATGTGTAATTGTTATGTGAGTATTTTAGAGCTTTTTTATAATATCATATTATCTGAAGTTTTCTTAGTTCATTTTAATAAATTAAATAATAATAATAATAAAACTCTTTATTGTACACCAACATAGTTACACAGATTAAATTAAAATAACAATCTGAATTAACATACAAAGGGCGGCCTTATCACCGAAGCGCGATATCTGCCAGGCAACACACTAATAAAAACGTATTTACAAGGATTTTATGACTGTATTTTGCACGTTTACTCAACGTTTCGATGTCTTTACAGAACCTTGTAGTGACGTATGTGACGAGTGAAGTATGGTATTTTATTTAATATAATTTATGGGGAAAACTTAAGAACTTTTAGATAAGTATATTATTATGTAAGACTATTATTCAAGTTAAACTAACTAGAATTATGGTAACTATAACTTAACAAATACGAGATCGCACAATATTTTATTTCCATTATTCACAAGCTCGCGCGAAGCAACCTCGCCAACAAAGCCTTCAATTAAGTAAATCTACAGTCGAAATAAACACCCAATTCGGCCATCTTGTTAAAAAAAAAAACTACAATATGGACAAAAAGTAAGTTATTAGTAACATAAATAATAGCTTAATTAACTCGCGTTGGTCGTGTAGTGGGTAATAGAACATGATTTCTGAATGCTTGGTGACGCCCCTTCTCGTGACTGATTTCTGTGTTGAGGAATTTGAACTAAGTTTAAGTAGGAATTAATTTCTGAGGTAAGGTTTTATTACCTATAAGGTAAGTGTAGGAGATTGAGTGCTTTTAAAAGGTACTGAGGTGAGACCTTTGGTGCGAAAAAAGTGACGAATTTTGTGAGGAACAATCTGAAAAAAAGACTAAATTACTTTGTAGGGAAACAGTGTGTATTGAATTTAAGCATATAATGAAACTGTAAATGGAATCCAACCAACCTCGTTGTCTTCCACTGGCCGATAATAAAGAATGACGCGTTGTGTTCATTTCAAAGAGAGAGCCTCCAACACGTCAAAACATAAATACTTATAATTATGTTATTCAGTCATGTGCTAGCTTCCAAAGTAATAGGGCAAAGTCCTAAAATAAACTGTTAAGTCCCTTGTGTTTCTTTCCCAGACCTGCGTCCCGCCCCGTTACAATATCTACCTCATGCCTTTGTTCTATATAGGGTAGGCAGAACACCAGAGGCTTCAAAACCATCGTTTGACAAAATGTCACGTTTGACAAAATTTGGAAGAATAATGATGATGGAGAGACTATTGCAGTGACAAAGGGATAGCCTCTCGCCCACAAAAACGCCAATTAAATCTCTGTCCCTTAACTGACTTTTAAAGTATACCTGGGAAGAAGAGCAACTGGTACATTCTATTTTTTACTTTTGCTCCAAGTCCAACATGCATATCATTTAATAAAACTCTAAATTCTAAGGGACTTATCACGACCACTTTGGCGATAGGGTAAACCTGTCTGCCTCAGACGCCAGTGGTTGCGGGTTCGATTCCCGCACGGAACAAGGAAATAAAATGTTCCGTGTCTGGGTGTTTATCTATTTATGTATTTATATTCTAAGTTCCCCCCTAGTTCGCTACATGGTATCCCATAACATAAGCTATGCTTACTTTGGGGCAGTTGGTGTGATTGTCTGGGTATTTTATTTTTATTTATTTATTTATATTATAAACACCTACTGAAACTTGAACACATCAAATTTATTGATAGTTCTCTGTGTCGGATTGAAAGCGAATCTATGCTTGAGTGATGATCAATGCTCAAGGAAGCTTTTATAAAACGGGCCTTTCAGTATCTATGTACAATAATTGTTACTGAGACTACCTTTTTTACTTCAAATATTTTTGCGTAAAATTATATCAGTAGTTCCAATTTGTTTACCACATTCCACCTAACAAATCACATTTACTAAACAATACACTACGTAATTTCGTAATTCCCCATATCAAGCTCACCAATCAAAAACTTTCAGCCTTTCAAGGCCTTTTCATCGAATAACCACAGATTATCACAGGTGTTACACAAAATTTGACGCACGCATGCTCATACGCACGCAATTCTTATCTGGCAATAGAGTGGATTTTCCACCACACTTGCCATCCAAATTGCGTGTCAAAGTCGACCACATGACCTCAAGACACACGACACAGAAACTAGTACACTCGTATCGAAAAATGCTAATGTAACTGATGGTTATCTACGACTTAACGCGTAAGCCGGACCACGCATACTTTACTAAATGTAACCCTTGAACTATCTGATAACACCCTATGAATTACCACCAGTTTATTTTGAACTCTACAGCCCAGCTAAAACGATACAAATTTCAGGTTACAAAAGGAGTTTGTACGAACTTCTTTGATTGGTGGTGGAACATGCGACGACGTTTGAAATATGTGGAGTGACGCTACATTTATGTCAGCCAATCCATTAATTCCCTTATCTGGACTTCCGAAATTCGTGTGTTTCGTAAACCTGAAATCATAAAGCGCGTGTGGTTTATTGAAGTTGAACATGACAAAAGGTTTTGATCTGAGCTCGTTAATTTGAATACACGTAGTTTCTTATTTCAGTGGATAATACGAGTTTTTGGTATTATCTGAAATAGCCTGAATGGGTGCTTAAACACATCACACCATACGTACTTCCTTGCCTATTTTTGCTGAAAATATAGAATACCTACAGAAGAACATGCAAACTTACTGATAAACGAACCTTTATAGAGGTGCTGAATTGTGAAAAAATTGCTCCCATACTGGACTGAGAACGAAAGATAAACATGTGTGAGTGTGCCAGCTGCTTCTCTTCCCGGGCAAACTGTAGAAGTCAGTTAAGGGGCGGAGGTTTTATTGGCGTTTGCGGGCGATAGGCTGACCCCCTGTCACTGTAATACTCTCTTCGTCATAATAATACCTCCAAATTTGTCAAACGTGAAATCAGATGGTTTAATAGCCTCTGGTGTTCTGCCTACCCCATTAGGGATACAGGCGTGAAGTTATGTATGTAGGTATGTATTTTTATTTTAAATGTTCAGGCTGGTAGCGTCACCAATCAACATTGATCCTTGTTTCAATGTCAAAATGGGCATTAATATTGCTTAGTCTAGGTTTAGTTTGCCTAGACAACTTACTTAAATCCGGTCCAGGTGTGCAGAGAAAAGACATGCGTCTGCCTGCAACTGTTAATTTACTCGCAGAAATGACGTCACCCGAATCTCACATCCTTTGCCCAGGTAGACATAGAGTCTTGATTATTTAACTAATTTTTTACTAAACTACTCTTTCACGGGTGTTTTTAGTTAACTAGTCAGGCGGTACCTTAATGATAGTGATACGATTAATCTTAACCGACTCTACATTTAGTAGTCAGTTCAGGTCATGTAGTTAGTTCATTCGACGGTCTCCATATTTTCAGTGTCTTTAAGCACCATGGTGAGTTTACAAAATATGGAAAATTTAAAAATATCCGGTTTATACGGGCTTTTATACGGAATCGTGAAAGGGAAGACTGATTCTGATCTAAATAAATGCAATATTACTGCTCTTCCTACGTTCTATCTTTTGTAGTTTTCGATGTGTTGTAATTGTGAAAGTAAGGATGAATAAAAGTAGTCTTCTAAGTAACTATGGCTAAGTCATTTATAACTCTTCTTGCGCGAAAGATAAATGTGAAAGTTATAAATGTGAAAGATTGGATGGATGGATGTATGCATGTCTGAATGTTTGTTACTCAATCACGGCAAAAAAGCTTTATGGATTTGGATGAAATTTGGCATAGTGATACTTTACAGTCTGGAATAGCGAATAGGCTACTTTTTATCTCGATATTCCCGCGGGATTTGAAATGGCGCCGGTAAACCCACGGGAAACAGCTAGTTTGCTATAAATTGATAATCAATCGGGCTTTAATCTATAGTATATCGATAGCTACAACAGTCCGCATAAGATGAAGTCGTTAAGCCCAGATACAACTCAATTGAAATTAATCCCCCATTAACAAACACATTCAAACTAATAATGTGTTTAAATCCATAATATACTTACAAAGCGCTCTAGAACTTAAACATATTTCAGCTTATGCAAATACGTACCTACACAAGAAATCAGGTAGATAATCCGATAGAGGGCCCCAAAGAACAATAAACCAAATAGCATAATTACAACCTCACGAGTTTAAACTACGTACATTCTAGAAATTCCGAACAATTCACTTACTGCCAGAACATGTGAATTCGAAATTCAAAACCTTTTGTTTTTTTTTCTAAAGGTTTATTACAAGTGTAAGTTGGTTCTTTTTTCGGTATGCCTATTGTTGTTGTCTTAAAACTGTATGTGCCTTATAAGTTTATCTTTTCTGAGAAAATTGACGTACGGGTGGTATGCAGGTACGGAATCTTTTGTTTTACGTACAGTTATGTACATGAAGGCACAAAATTATGCTTGTCCTTGAATTAAAATGCGCTGTTTGGTATTCGTGTAGTACTGATGGAATATTTGTGAATTTAGTGAAATGAATGAGTCATTTTAGATTTTTGGACTTTAAGAAATTAAATTATCTTAACACCACGTTTAGGTAGTTACTTATTCTTTTCCAGCTGAGACCTCGGCTCGGCAAAATATAATTTATTCTATCATCTTTATTTTACCCTTACCATGGACTTGAAGAGTCACAATGGGCCATAACGTGGTATCGTACTACCAGAATACGCTTATGCCGACTTTTGGAACATAAATAAAAACACAAATCACAGATATATTAATTTATTTTTCAAATAAAGTCTAAACAACTGTAAAAAATCAATAACGTAAAATAAATAAAATAGCAAAACAGCAATTAATCAACAAATTAATACAAAACGATTGGAACTCGAAACTCCACTTAAATTTCAAAACAACATCCAATTAAAGCATAACACCTTAAACATAGATTTGTTACGTCTTCTCAAGCATCCAGTAATTACGAGAATCAATTATTAGTAAATAACGCTAGGGGCGTTTTGTAACATTTTTTTTTCGAACGATCTCATATTTTGGACTGACTTTCGCGCCTTTGAATTTCTTACCAAATTACAAGGTGACTGGTGACAAATTTTAGATACTGAAGGAGAGCACTCCGTACTTGATGTTGGTCATAATTACGTAATAAAAGTATGTACTTAATTTACTTAATATGAATTCCCTATAAATGAAAAAAGTTTCGTTACTATTTACGTTACTATTTAAACACTTTATATGCTAGACTTTAATTAATAATTTGTGCAAGAAGCTCTAAAAATATGTGTGTAAAACATCAAATAAATTGAATACTGTTTATTGTTCCAAAATACTGTTTGATATTGTTTTCAGACTCAAATATACTGTATTTCTAGAAAAAAAAGTTTGGCAACCATAGGTTAAACCTACGTGTATTATTTAACAAGGTAGGTACTTAAATATAAGCAATACAAAAAGAAACCGAGTTGAAATAATCACATACGTTATCAAAGCCTTACTAGTTTAGAAACTAGACACTCCAAACAAGCTGTATAAGACTTTCATTACAAATACCACAAATTCTAGAACAATCTAGAAGCTAAATTCCGGCTCAATCCCATTAATCAGTTCGCGCCAAAATTGGAGCTTCGTTAGAGCCCTTATAAAGTTGTGTGTGCGATAGACTTAGTGGAACCTGCGGGAACGTAGAGCTATGATAAATACGGCAGGTGAAACAAATATGTTTTTTTTTTAATGACTCGTACTTCTTTTCTTACGTACCAGTAGTTTATTGAAAAAAAAAACATTTTTTTTTTTATAGATGGACTTATATTATATCCTCCTTAGTCAACTGAAGGAATCTCGTTCGTTTCGATATTTGTTTTTTCGTAATCATTGTCATAATATTCGGATTTTGAAAAGACACAGACTTGTATGGTATCCAATACTCAAAGGCTCAAATCGTCTCAGAAAGTCGACAGTTCGCAATCAATCCTGTATTTTCACTTTTTTATCATAGAAGTTATGATAAAAATTTAGTGTTAAAATGGAATCAAACCTGCACAATTAGTGCTGAAATTTTTTCCTTTTTTTTTTGGTCATGCACAATTATTACAAGACAAAATCGTCGGTAAAATTAATTGTGAGCGTATTTTCTTCTTCAGTAATATTTTGCTACGAAACGCCTTTAAATTGAGTTGTAACGAGCACGGACTAATTTAATTTCAGTTTTGCTGTAACAAAATACAACTCAAATAAACTATTAACTTTTTCTGTATATCTAAACTTCTACCGTGTAAACCTACGAAAAACTTGCCAAAAAACAATTACCTCCATACACGAATATAGGTACTGTGAACTCGTAATACTGCAGAGAAAACATTGAAAATTTGGGGCTTATCAGCTGCTTCCACCTTTTATTTTTAGAGCCCGCGGGCGGTGGTGGTGAGCGGCCCAAACATTTGGGCACGTGAACTTCGTAGATTGTCATATTTTTAGAAATGCTTCTACTATTAAAAACATATAGAATAGCGCTAAATTTACTCAATACAACAAGTAGCTATAAATAAATATATATATTCATTACTGCCTATCAAAATCATTAAGTTAATGAACAAGTAATTCATATTGTAAATCTTAAAATAAGTTGTATATTAATACTTTTCCATGCAAAAACTAACGTCAACAAATTTTAAAATTATGATACACAAAAGAGGTTAGAAACCAAAACGTTTTTAATAAATTTTCGGCCAGTTCTCCGCATTCCAAATTCAAAGCAAGCGCACGCGAGTCAGTATTTACGACTTGTATTTTGGCCGTATGTTCTCACACGTTTACTGATATGCATCTGATTCATTACCATGGTTGGCTTGCGATCTATATTGTCTATGGTAGGAATAAGAGTATGTTACTTGAACCTCTATAGACAACCCGCAGCCCTACAACTCGTTACCGGCTTTATACAAACGTTATCCGTGCTCCACACACATTGTAAGGCTGCCTACAGATGATTTAAGTCGGTTTCTAACGGTGTTTCGATATAAAGGTAGAGTGAGCGTGCTATATGGTCGTGGCGAGTGATATTTTAGCGCTTAGCTTATCTAAGCTTTATCAAGACGTGCTTTGTTATATATCTAAGAGTATTTGCGAGATACGTATGCCGTTTATTTGGGTTACTTACTAACGTATTTTCTTCTTCATAAACCGTATAAATTTTAATATACGAGCTGAATAATATTATATTTAGTGTTTAGTATGAAAAAAGTACCTCTATCACTAAATTCTAGGCCTCGGTTTTAACAAATATCGTCTTAGAGAGAACTAATAGCTGTAATGTAACTATTGTAACCTTACAATTATTCAAAACGAAAACTACCAACAAAATGTCATATGCATGCAACATCCAGCGAAAAGGTACCTATTTTCACAGTTCACAGGCAAAGAAATAAAGTTAGGAAGTGCAGGCGAACTTGCAAACTAATCTAAGTGCTTGGCTGTATAAGTTGTCAGACAAGTGCCGACAGGGTTTTTTTTCTTTTTCCCTTGAGTTGGACGAGCAAGCAGCAACTGATATGAGCATCGCATGCATGTCTGTGAGGGGGAAAATAGAAATTTGAAATTGGAATGTTTGAAGAATATGAGATACAAAAGTAGTAAGCTCGTTTACTCAATGTTTTTTTTGTTAGTTTTATTAATGGCCAGTATATATTTTTTTTTCGATGTAATAAATAACTCTTCCGTGCTTCGGAGGGCATGTTAAGCGGTCGGTCCCGGGTGCTGTATACTTGTATACAGTAGTCGTTAAGGTTTGTCAAAAGCCATTTCGGCACCCTGAAAATTCTGACATCCATCAACTCGCTTTTTTTTATTTTACTTTTTTAGTAGCGTGATGCATGCTGCTCGTAAAGATCTCGAGTCAAATTTAAAATGTAGGTAAACATATAGAATTAAAGGATTTATAGACAGACTAAAGAAATCGTATTTAAACTTGCACAAATAACAAAATATTCCGTATTTTTGATGATTAAAAAATACCACAAAACACAGTGGTTGCAGAGTAATTTTCAGCTTAAGATTGAAATTTTAAGACTAGAATAATGCTAAGTCGAGTCGTAGTTAACTAAGAGAACTTGATTATCCAAAAAAAAAATGGTACGCTATGCTTAAAATAAACATATTCATGTATTTTAATTTGAACTTACTAAAATTTAATAAAAAAATAAAAAAAAACATTCTCCAATAATTCGAACTAAACCATAATAATAAACTTAACTATTGACACAACACGTCATTAAACACTCCTACTAACCCATAATAAAAATTATTATTCCGCTAACCAAATTTTACCAAAACATTATAAACACTCCACAAAATCACGGTGAGTCGCGCATTTCCAAAATCTAGTACAGAAGACAGCAAATCGAGCGTTACAAACCTGTCAAACCCAACCAATTTTTAACTTAATGTCGAGGGTATAGAGTTCAGAATCAACTACAATTATTTGACAGGTTTGGACCGCTTGACCTGCTGCCTTCTGTACAATTACGGCGGGACGATTTATTAGAGGGGGTCAGATCATATCGCGCGGTCACATGCGTCTAATCGACTGGCGATTATTGTACACACGTTGTATTAGGGTACGGTTCGCAATAAAAATATTTTGAATTAAGATAACAAGAGCTAAAGGTTTACAAATTGATGGTAGTTATTTTAATTAGTTGGATTGATATTGCAAGTACTACCAACAAGTATAACACCTCAAAATTTAGCAAACGTGACATCAGATAGTTTTATAGCCTCTGGTGTTCTGCCTACCCCATACGGGATACAGGCGTGAAGTTATAAATGAATGTAAGTATTTACTTAATTTACTTGAGTATGGTATCATTATTTAGGTAGGTACTGATTTTGCAAGACAATCCAGTTCATGATGTTTCTTAAAATTGACTAAAAAACTGACTAGACTACTTGCTTTTAATTAAGTTAGAAGGAGTACAGCTAATTTAAGTCTAGAATTTGTTACATCATTATGAAGTCCGAATTTGTTCTCATTTTACACAAACTACTTATTTTAAAGATTAACTAATTATCACTAAGGGCCCTAAAGATTACACTGCATAACTGTTGAAAAATTTACACTTGACAATAAATAATGTATGAGTCAACTTTTATCATTGTTCAAAAAACGAGCCATATTCAACATGTTCACATTTTTATTGTTATACGAAAATAATCTCATGTTATTAGAACAGGATAAGGATTACTTTTAATTTTGCCTTCATGTTTTGTTTGACGATTCTTGTCAATTATTGTAGTAACTGAATCAGTAAATTTTTATTCTATCCTTACTTACCATAATAACAGTCCACACGTAATGGTAATTCGCAGGTGATGTATGAGGCACGCACGCTAGGAAAACGAAAAACTTTTGAGAGTCCGACAAGTGGGTATCGTTGGGAACTTTGCTTTTTTTATTTACTTGTTCGCTCCATGCTCGAATCAAAACGAGTCTACATACACAAGCAAAAACTTTTTGCAGTAGGTAGTATTCCCACCTGGTGCAACATAAACTTTTTAGTGTAGTTTTCTTTTTTTAAAGAGGGTGGAATAGAATGTTTTTATGTTTTTGTTTTTTTGCGAGAAACCGTATACCGTTTCGATGGTCATTCAATTAATGACGATTTTTAATTAACATCCTATTCAATAACAAGACTAGAAATAAGATTCAAGTCGAATAAACTTAAAAGAAAAAGCCCTGTTCATCCAGTTAACTGTTTACTCAAACAAAGCTAAACTGTTCCAAACGCATACCTAATTACCTGAACACAAACAATCAAACTAAAAACCAGTCAGATCTCATTGTGCGATTGCCACAATCTCGCGACGTCTGAATACCCCGCTGTCAGGCTGACGTCTCAGGCTGACGTCTGTCAAACGCATTAGGGTACACAATCGGAACACATGTACTACTCGTACGTACGCAATTAGGTACACTAGAGTTTGCAGTTATGCAGCCGATTTGTTTCTCGTTTTGACGATGTGTTCGTCGATAACACGCTTTGAATGAACCTAATTTGATTCTGTTTTCTGTTCCCATTTATTTGATGCGTTGTTAAAATAGTTGCTTTGTAAGGATAATAAGGAAAAGCTCTGCTTTTCATATTATTATTTGTACATAATACTATTTGATATCAAATAAGTGACGATTTCCATTTTTTGTAGGTATAAAATCTACGCATTAAAACGTCCGCTCGTATTTGGTAATTAAGGGCATATAATATATAATTGCAACTAAAACAATCCGATTTTGTATATTTAAACTTTGACACATTTTGTGTAACTGCACCTGGCTTTTTAAATTTAATTTCCAAAGTTTCCTTTCAGTTATGGAATAGGCTACAAGTACTATACGAGCTCTTAAACAAGGTTAGAACGGACTGTCTCTTCCCCGATTACTTATATCCAACTATACCTTGGAGATACAAAATGACCTATAGACTATCAATAATAGGTAAAGTTAAGGAGATTAAATAATGAACGTTTTATACTGAATTTCATACATATATTACTTAGCGCCTGTATCCCTTATGGGTAAGGCAGAACACCAGAGGCTATAATACATCTGATGTCACGTTTGACTTTGGAGGTATTAGAATGTTGGAGAGAGACTAGACCTCTGTTGCTTAACTGAATTTTACATTATGCCCGGGAAGAGAAGCAGCTGGTACATTCTATGTTTATCATTCGTTCCCAGTCCGACTTCATGAGTCTGTAAGGACACCAAAACTCAGAGTCAAAACGTATGAAATAATTGAACGCGATAAACATAAAACGTCTAAAGTAAAATATTACCCAAACTTACATATTAGACTAACGAGGTGGTCTCAAAGTAGCTTTTAGAACATATGAGCTACAGAGACCAACAACGGAACTAGGGTGCATACTCGTAACTGCTGCGGCTTAGGGCTATGTGAGGGGAAATGGTCTGGTGTACTGGACCATTTCCTACGTTGGGGGCGCTCGGCTCAGGCTGAGCGCAGTACGGGTGAGGTACACCTGGAGGTTTTTAGTGGGTAGGTCCGGCCTTCTACCAGATCATCCCCACATACCCCGCCGTGCCCCCTTGGGCGGTCGGGGACGTGATTGCACGTTTTTATCCAGTAAAAAAAAAAGGGTGCATACTCGTAGGAATGTAGAGAAGAGCCAGTTTAAAAAACTTCATTTTGATAACCGACCCGTCTCTAAAAACAATTTTTGCTTATTGTAACGATTGTGTACCTTCATTTTTTGAAAATACTCGTAAATAATAGTGGTAAAATAGTGGTTCTTTAATATGATATAGTATCTTACACTCAGGAAAATTTCCACTCTTTTCCAAATAAAGAAAAAAAAGTACAGTTTTCTTTGATTTAACGCCAAGAAAAAGATATGAATAATCGGTCTTGAAAGCATTGAACTTCAATACAATACAGCAGCTCATTTCAAAGTCATACGATTCTAGACAGCTAAGTCTTAAGAAACTTACTTTAGGCTATGTCATGATGTGCAATAGCGTTGTTGTTAAAAAAATATTTACTAGCTGTTGCGCGCGGTTTTACCCGTCAATTTCTCATCCCGCTGGAATTTCGAATTTCGTGCCTATCAGCTATTCTAGGCTGTACACTATCACTATTTTAAATTTCATCTAAATCCGTTCATCCGTTCTCCCGTGATTGAGGAACAAACCTCCATACATCCAAACTTTCACATTTATAGTATTACTAAGATTTCAAGTTCTTTATTTTCTATTCGATAGCTACAAAGATAAATTTCTCTTTCAAAAATATAAATCAGTATAGAAAACCCGCGCTAGGCTGGAGTTTAGAATTAAAGGCCAGTCAGATCTTTATTGCAATCATATTAATGTAATAGGATCAGAATTATATTCATGCTGTAATGATCCATTGTGAATTGAAAATGAAATAATAACTTCTTAGGACGTAGTTAAGTCGATATTGTTTTTAGTTTTAAAAACAAACAGTCAAACAAAAGTTTACCTTATGCTCCAAGAAGTGCACGTATGTTAGACGTTATTTTAAAAAAATAATTATGTAAACTAAAACGGTTTACCAACAGTCGATTGGTCCATGAACCTTTATTGAACCTTTAACTTTTCATCCAAAGGGCTTTTCATCGACGAACATTTCGCCAACATAACTCTACGTTGGTGAATGCTAAACCAACAGAATTTTTTGACAAACAACTTTTCACCCAAAGAACAATTGGCAAATGGACAATTCCCCAACAAAACGGTGCGTCAGTAGGTAAGTGTTTAGGTAACCACTATAAGCAATCAATAAAAGCAAATTACAAACACAATATAAAACAAGCTAATATTCATTTTACAAAAAAAATATAGATACTGCAACTTAATAAATAAAATAAATAAATAAATTTTCACTAAAATATTACCTCTTTTCATTCTGCAGTATCAGTTTAAATTATTATAAAATTAAAACTGATACTGATACAATTTATAGTGCATCAGTGATTTAAACTGATACAATTTATAGTGTTTTTTATTAATTTTAATTATAAAAAAACACTATAAATTGTATAATTTTTATTATTAAATTGATTCGTCTAACCTCTCAACCAGTCAACGTAATAAAATGCCAGTGCAAAAATTCTAATCATTAAAACAAATATTATTTAAATAAAACTACTTTTTAACCGGATTGATCGCGTATAATTTATATTTTTCATTTTAACTCGACGTTTCGGTGTCTTTGCAGACCCCGTGGTCACGAGCGACTGTCGCTATATATATAAATTATACGCGATTAATCCGGTTAAAAAGTAGTTTTATTTAAATTATGAATCGTGAAAACTTAAGACAATACTACAATTATTCTTTGGGTGAAAAGTTAACATTAACATTCTGTTGGTTAAGCAGTCACTGGCGTAGAGTTATATTGGCGAAACATTCGTGGATGAAAAGTCCTTTGGATGAACACTTAATGGTTTAAAGATAATTTTGACCACGGTACATGGACCATTCAACTGGTTGGCAAACCGTCTAAGTTTCATAATTATGCGCCTTCAATGGTAAAGTTCTTTTGATAGCGCGCTTAACTGACTTTAGACACAAACAAAATGGCTATTTCGGGTTATTCTAAAATGACTACAAAAAAATATCAAAGTATGACTGTGAAAAAGTATGTCTTCTAATAAAGAATATCTTTATCTTTATCTTCTAGAAAGAATATCTGAATATATGTAGATATTCTTTATTAGAGACATATTTTTTCAGAAGTCTTACAAATGACACGTCTTTTACACTTTTTTTCAAATAATACACAGTCATACTTTGATATTTTTTTGTAGTCATTTTAGAATAACTACTATCTATATTCTACTATCTATCTATAGTACTTCTACTAAAAATTCTACAAGATCAAAAGTAGTACCTATGCCATCACTATAGTTAATGTAAAAAACAACTTTGTACTAAAATAAAGCAGAATATTTAAGAGTAGGTTTTGTTCATCAAACCACTAAAACATTTTTTTAATGAGACAATAATATTGAAAAATAATTATTATTTTTAATAGGTGTGGAATTTTGAAATCAATAAATACTTAGTACTTATAACTTCTTCAATAATCCAAACTTAAAAACACGATTAAATCAAAGTTTCGTAAGACAATAAAATCAGTATGCAAGACAACTGTCACATTATGACAGATTTAAACTTTTTTTCTATTTCTGGCGCCCTTCTTCTCACGAAAAAAAAGTTTAACGATTCGCTCTTAACGGTTCATTCACAGGTACTTGTCGGTACTTCATAAAGCCCTAGTCACAATAGATAGTAGGGAGTGAGTAATATTGCCTTTTAAACTGAACTTAAGTTAGTAAAATCATAGATATCTGTTTATAATATTACTTTTTGAAGATTAACTACTTACTAAAGTTGTTAGTAACTAGAAATTGTAGCAAGATAATGTAATATTTAATAGCTCATAGGCTGTTAATTACAATTACATAATGAAGCCTTACTTAGATTTATCGAAAAAATATCCATTTAAATAGGTATATAAATAACTAATAAATGACTACACTTATTGCAAAGGGTTTCCTATTAAAATCAAAGAAAGGTTTATGTAAAGCGTTAGTATTAAGCAAAATTGTGTTAATCGAAATTATGTAGGTACCTAATCTACTAGAAGATCCTCTTTTTATTAAAACATTCCCGCCATTAGTTCTGTAAAGTGTTGTATTTAAATCTTCCAACAATCGATTCAATTTAAATAGATCGGTATGTCAAAATATTTTTAACTTGATATCATTACCTAATTATACCTAATAACTATTAACGTACAACAAAAGTACTTACCACATAATTATATAATTATTTACAAATTCATTTGCGAAGCACCACAATATAAGCCCGAGATATTCAATGTTCATACTTGAATCAAATGTTGTTTAATATTTTTCTATTATCGTCATTGTTAGTTGACCTATCAACTCTCATTACGTAAAACTTACATTTCGTTTTCCACAAAATTGTAACGTAATTAGAATACAACTTTTCTAAATTCAATAGGTACGCAGTATTCGTCCTTACAGTTCGCAGTCTCGCAATATTAGCTTTTCGCTACTAAAATAAATCGAGTCTTTAAACTGGAGCGCCCTTCGGACCACTAGCTCCATCTATCTAGCGACCGAGGACGCACACAACACTTAACTCTTCTAAACACTAGCGAAAGACAACTTATACCGTTTATAGCTCATCTACAGGTCAGTTGTAAGGTTAATAGTCATTTTAGTCTACTTATTCATAAATTGGTACCTCATTAAAATTTCGAACGATTTTTAGAAAGGGAACTTAGCCTACTGAGTAACATTTAGCCTTAGTTGCATATATTTATACTGAAACAAGTTTTAAATGTATGATAAGAAGCAACACGAAATCCAGTAGGTATCCACTGTATATAGGTGCTGGCGTCAGTACATAAGTGCCGGTAGGCGTCACATGTGAGGTGACACATGTGTGCTAGGCGTGGCGCGGGCGGGCCCGGGGGCGGGGCGAGGCTCGCGGCACTCGCGCCGCCGAGCGCGCGCTCACTCCGCGCCCGACTCCCGCCAGAGACAGCCGCGTCTCTTCTACCTTCGCAGTGCCGCGCCGCTGTGTCCACGAAATCTCGAATCGAACTGTGCCATGCTCATAGGATAGTGATCCGAACTGATAGACGTTGAATTTTCGCTAAGTGTCAGGGAGTCGTGTGTCGGATCGCGAGTGCCGCTTAGGCGGTTTCGTCGCGCGTTATGGAGGATAAGGCGAGCGCCGCGCCCGGCGAGGAGCACTACAGCCTCCGCTGGAACAACCACCAGGCGCATCTGCTGCGTTCGTTCGAGGCTTTGCTGCACGCGGAGACGCTCGTGGATGTAACTCTAGTTTGCGCCGAGCGCCGCGTGCGAGCGCATAAAGTTCTGCTCGGAGCCTGCAGTCCGTTGTTTCGTCGGATCTTCAGCGAGAACCCCTGCAAGCACCCGGTGATCGTGCTGAAGGATTTCCAAGGCTGGGAGGTGCAGGCGGTGGTGGACTTCATGTACCGCGGGGAGGTGTCGGTGGCGCAGGAGCAGCTGGGCACGGTGATCCGCGCGGGGGAGTCGCTGCAGGTGCGCGGGCTGGCGGAGAGCGAGGCGGGCGCGCGCTCGGCGCCGGCCAGCCCCGCGCGCTCGCCCGCCGCCAGCCCCGCCAGCCCGGCGCCGCGCCGCAAGCAGGCCCGCCCGCGCCGCCGCTCGGGCGAGGACACGCCGGAGAACCTGTCGCTGCGCCGCTCGCCGCCCGCCAGCCTCAAGGCGGTGCGCCTGCCGCACAAGCCGGACGCCGAGGACGCGGACGAGCCGCCGCCGCGCCTGTTCCAGCACCACCAGGACATGTTCCCGCCCGTGCCGCCGCCAGCCGTCTCCGCGCTCTCACTCACGCCGCCTCACAGTAAGTACCCTTCATCTGACACACACATTACCACCTTCATGCAGTTTTGTTTTTTCGGACCTTTGTAAAATTTTCAGTTTAAAAGTGATGAACCTAAAGTTACCCCTATTAATTAATAAAATTGGTCAAACCTGCTTAATTTGTAAATTTGTATCCTACAGTCGGGTAGACCGAACGTAAATGAAAACTATCTATGAAATTTAGTAAGGGTTAGAAAAACTCGACTAAAGTAAACAAGTTATTTACATCATTCAACTAAGATGTAGAATTAAATCTGTTTTACAAAAAAAGTAACATTGAAATCAATTGTTTAATTTTCTGTATAAGCACATTCATTTTACCTGTCATATAAAAAAGTGAGCAAATAAGTACGAAATAAAGTTTCTATAAAAACTAAAGGCCGATCAAATCCATAACAATGTCGTCTTGGATGAATAATTGCAGTAAATAATGATGGAAGACAAAAAGCTGACCTCCCTCTCATTGTCACGACTCATAATTTATTATTTTTCTACCAATTCATCATAAAAATAACATTTACTGGCGCGACGTAGCATTGAAGATTGTAATGTAGCTATTTCTACTGACTGTTTGATAACCAACTCGAAATGCTTTCTGTGAATTAGTTCTTAAAAATATTCAATACTTTGGTTCGCTTATAAAAAATAAGTACTTAGTTCAAATATACATACTTAAGTTTCCATGCTTATTTTTATAATGTTGTCTGCGCGAGAAATCGCCTATATGATGAATGAGAAGTGTAATTAGTTTATTATTTATTTATAATAATGCCTAGGTTTTGTAGAATTCTCAAAAATTGTAACTCTTATCCACTTTTACAAGGTATTTCATAAAGCAAATAAAATCGGACGTAATAAAATTTATTATACAAGAAGGCAAAAAATAAATCATCAATCAACGCCCGAGCCATTAATCCATTGTAATTCAAGTGATCTTTAAGCGATTTAAAATAATCGATTTCTTATCTCAGCCGGCACTATCGATATATCGTAATTCGATTATCAGATGTGTAGTGTTAAAGCGATGCCTTTCTTACATAAATTAAGATCACCTATTCATACGTCTGAAGTATTATCTCGTGTGAAAGCTTAGTAAAGTCCATTAAGAGAGTCAGTCGCAAACTCCTTTCAAATGATATAGAACCTTCTTAGGAATTTATTTATGGCTAGTGTTGTATAGGGTGGTTGCTAAGACGAGAAGCATATTACGCAATTTAGTTCTGCGCAGGGTATTTCAATTCATTCTTGATTTAAAAAATAAAACAATAAGAAAATAGTTCTTTTTTTAAAAAAAATGAAGAATGAGATTGATTATCGTCTAAAAATCAACACTTCTACTAGTAATTCAAATGTAAACTGTAAATTAAGTGTAGTCAGTTTTAATTTTACACCTTCTTTATAATTGCCGTTGGTCCTTGTACGTGCATGGGAGGAAGCAATCTCAACATTCATCTCATTTACGATTCCATTTTCGATTTCTAAACTTGTTTTCTGCGGAAACGGTAACAATTGTTGATGATGTAATTACAATACTGCTTGTTGGTTGTACAAAGTCAGTGAGCTCCTATATTGCTAGGTTTAATTAATTTTACTTGCCTGAACCGTCGTTTGTATGTTATTCCATATTTAAACTTATCCTGATATAATTCTAGATTGATACGCTGTGTGGTTCGATATATAAGTGTCAAAATTAATGAAGATCTGAGAAACAGAACCTTAGATCAATGATTGAGAATGATACGAAAAAAACAAGATTAGAGCGAGCTTGACTGATAAGCTTAGTGATTATGATCAAATCATTTTTAACCGTTTTGTTGCGATAACATTTATTTTTAAATTCTTCTGATAAAAATAAGAACCAGTTTTCTATTTGTAATAAAAATAAAATTTCGGGAATTGTTAATTTTGTTTTGTTAGGTTTATTTTTCTGTTACACTTTTTTCTGAAAGCGGCAAGTTTTCCAAACATTTTGCTTTTAAACTAAAAATAAGAATGTCATGTTTTCATTTATGTAAACTAAGTATTTGTCGTTAAAGATAACTCAAAAACAGCATAGGGTATAATAATTGCAAGTATATAGGTAGATAACCAATTAATTGCATACCTTCAAAGGAACTGTAAAATTTACCGGTAACTTAATTATTATCGTCATACGCTTTTAACACTTTACGATGTAGACACAGCGCTCATAATAAACAAATGGAAAAAAGCAAACGTTTCAAAATACGCAGTAATGTATTTTATACAACAGGCGTAAAACCTCAGCTCGGAATTAGTCCAAGGAGTGGTTTTATAGGTACGTCAATTTTGTTTTATTGTTTCCTGAGTTTCGCGTATGTGCGGAGTGGTTGATTGCGTTGTAATAGTCGTAGGTTGTAATGAGGGGTTGCACGCATTCAACATGCGCGGGAAAACGCGAGGGAGATTGGCGAGGCAGACTTCCCTAACCTTGTTTCGATTAAAAAGTTTACGTTCGTAATTTAAATCGTTCGAATTTTGTTTTTAAATTTGAAATCTGCGGGTCTTTTTTTTATTTCGAGACAAATGTTCCGTATTAGTGTCCAAAAAGTTTGGATCACAGATTAATGATTTATTTAGAGTTTAGAGCATGATTACAAAGTCGATTCTTCCTTTTTAAATTCACAAAGAAATGTCAATCTTATAAAAGACCAGTATTAAAGTTCCAGCATCATATTTTAAAAGTAAAAATTAACTTCGGTAAATGTAAAGAATTAAGAATAATCTTTACTAGACAAGCACTGGGTGGTCTTAAAAATAAGAAAGGCCGTTGTCTCTGCAGTAAAATAATAATAAAGCTAGACGGAGAACCTATTTCTAGAGCTGTGATTTAACTTAAACTCTCGTTTTATTGTTTCCTTCATTTCCACGTATGATGGTGTCTTGATTAACCTAATGACAGCGCGTAAAACTAATAAGGGGTTGCCAGACTCGTAATCTCTGTTGAAGATTTCCGGTTACTTTCAACCGCTCGAGTTGTCAAACGATTTGCCCTTCTGCTCAGGCTGTATGATCTCAGACCTTTGCTGTAAATTACTTATAAACAAAAAGAAGAAGCGTTTTTTTTTAATAAAACGCTAACAGATATAGTAACTCAAATACTTATTAAATTGTTAAACTGGAATTAATTGCTGTCTTAGTAGAGTTTATTTAAATCACTGAGTGTAATTGTAGTACAATAATTGAATGATTGCACGCGTATTATAGTCGGTAGTAGTGTGGCCCTGTATTCTTATTTTTTGTAACTAAAAAACAAAAGTTTATGTACAGAAGCCAGCAGATCAAGCGTTACATTACCTGTCAAAACTCCCTAACCATTTTTAACTTAATGTCGAGCACACAGGGTTCATATTCAAGTAATTTTTTTTGACAGATTTGTAACGCTTGATGTGCTTCATTCTGTACCTATTTACTTACTTTTTTAAAAAGATTATGAGTTAAATTATTTGTTTAATTAGTTCATTGTAGAAAAAAACGTTCCGCTAGTATAGACATCAACGTTCATGACAATGTGTTTAAAACTTGTTCATTAAAATCTGTTCTAAAAAACATGGAATCGTGGATATTAAATTTATCATACCTCGTATTATAATTAAATGAGAATAACAAGCTGTATCCGCAGTTTATTCATTTAATTAACACACACTTAGGTATAGCATTTCTTGATTAAAGGGCTGCTTACTATCCCACGCTCAAATTAAGATAGGCTGAATTTCGTAAGCTTTAAGAAACGTATCTACAACTAAGTGTGAATGATGTGTTCCAAATTTAAAATCCACATCATTATATTATAAAGAATTTAAACACATTTTTTTAGTATTCGTAGGCTCTATAGTCCATTTGGGTTTTCCAACTATAACTGTTATTGAAAAGTAAAATGCCAATAAAAGGGTACTAATTAAACAGACTTCTCCTAAATAGCATTATTCCGCTCTAAAAATCTAAGTTGCCTTCTAAATTACTATGTCAGCCACAATCCGTGCCACAAACCACGTCGGGGTTATTTAAAAAAGCTTTAGGGCTTATGGCGCTTCGCCGGCCGAAGCCGCGGTATCGCTCGCTTCGCTCGCTCGGCTCGCGCACGTACCTATATTACTATATGCAACCTAACTGCACCTCCTCGCTGCGCTAGTAATTGAAATTCGATATATTTTATTTTCATATCTATGCATTGAAATGAAATAGGTTGCATAGTTAACCTGGACATTATTTTTTCTAAAATAGTATTTGCTCAGGGAGTTTTGTAGTCCTATGCAATAAGATATTATCCCATAAACTAATAAAAAAAAGTTGCAGAGTTTGTTAAATACTAAACTTCCGGGCGGTTGTAAGTGCAAATCTACTAGAATTATAGTAACCCTGTAATTCTTAAAAACAAAGTGATAGCGTATAATACATTGATTTATCCAAAATAAAAAAAATTCAACACTAAAAACAATAAGAATATACAATTTCTTAAAAACAGTCTCGCGTGTATCACTTATGAACACACGCACACACATCTAATTAAGATTTTCCCATCAACTTCAAACAATCAATACATATTAATAAAATTATCACTGAATAATTCGCTAATCGATGTTATAATCGATCTATAATCGATCGTGTGCGCGAGGTCTCAACAACCTTCAGGGGTAAACAAAAACATAATGACATTGACATAAGCACACGCAAGGGTTGTCAAACGATGATGTAAAGATGACTGTCATGCTTGGTGCACTATTGTTCTGATGGTCATTTTAAGATGTTTTTCCTTTTCATTTTAAAAACAATGTTATCTGTTGTGTAATTATATCTTTGCGATAAATACTTATTCAAATTATATAATCATTTGAATTCATTAATTTATATTTTTAATGATACTCTATGAAACCATAAATTATATCTGAAAGGATTTATTAGGTAAACGTTATGATTATATTACAATCTGAATCTTAATTTGTTTGAAAGTAATTCCTAATTAATTGATTGCCGATTCCCAAATTAAAAATACCTTTTGCAAGCTTAAACTCAAAACAACTTAAATTTTGGGCGGACAAGATGCTTTGAATTTGTGTTTTAGTTATGTATTGTATTGTTATCAGTTCATTGGCCTACTGCCTAAAATAAATTAATTATAATCCGTTGAACTACAGCACAGAGATGCGCTAACACATAATATTTGCATTGAATGGATCGACGCCGCCGCCTGCGCCTGCGCCCCGGTAACCTAATGTTCAATGCGTTCACACTATCGTTTGCGTTATTTGAAAATATAACAAAAAAATAAAGCAAGGCGCGGAGACTGCATTTAAAACTGACAGTAAAATAGGCAGATAAGACCCCTAAAAAATTGTACAAAATAAACTAATTTACCGAAATATTAAACCAGACAGACTGTATCTGTATAATTATGTTCAGTTACTTTGAAACCGACCACTATATCTTAAGAAAAAGAAAAGTAAAAGCACTGTTTCTAAAACGTGCATGCAATGTCACAGTTTGCCCATTTGACAACCCTAACGAATAGTCCTTAAGAATGCCGCTTGGTATAATCAAGACATTTTCAAATCGATAAAATACTGTCACAAAAATGGACATCTCGATTTCAGTTCAGAAATTATAGTACCATTATCCCGAGGCACTAACACACGAAACCAATTTGCAATAAAATCACAATACAACCTATGCAGTCCAAGGCAAAAACTTAAAAAAAACCGGAGCGCCACACGTCATGCAAGTTTAAAGGGTTACCTAGCCAGCCATTGTCAGAAGTGCCATAAAAACTAACAAGGGCTATTATAATAAGAAACACACATTACTATCCCATGTCGATTATACTACATAACGATTAGGGTTACTTCCGACACAACCATTCTGTTTGCTATTCAAGTAGTTAGATAAAATGGTATCTTGTTGTCAACAGTGCTTTGTTTTTGTTGGATGAACATTTTTGTATTGAAATAACTAAAACATGACGAATTCTTCTGAAATTTTAACATAGTACCTATGTTGTATAGTATATATATTAATGGCATTATAACATAAGTTTTATTTAATTCCCTCGAACAGTCGTAGTCACAAAAAAATCCAACAAAAGGTACGTGTGGAAATCAAGAAATTAAAAAAAAGTTTATAAATAAATACTTAAAAACCGAGATAAAAATATTTAAAAGCGAACAAAATGAGCAAATTACCATCTAATAACAGGCCAGTACATTCGCGGCCGCGTTAATTACTATTCTAATCAGCCATTGTTGTTATTACTTGCACTTTTTTGCGGCGCCCGCGCACTCGCGCTTGCGCGGCATAATGTGTGACGCGTGCGTCAGCTACACCTAGAAATTCATTTATTGACAAAAGTATTCGGATGTTGTTGAAGAGAAGGTTTTTGCTGTAAAAAATTGTCATTTCAATCTCCAAAAATTACGCTGAAGGTTTCAATGGATCCCTTAGACGATATTTTACAATGAAAGATACTAGGGAATTAAAACCTTAGTAAGGCAAGAAATAGATAAGAAATTGGAACGGGGTTTGATTTTTTATTAGTTCTTTTACTCCTTTTCTTGTCCAACGAATTAAATTAATTGTATTACAAAAAAGCTACATTTAGTGGTTTCTTGATGGCTCGATCCTCTAGTATGAAAGTAACTGATATTTTTATATAGTTACCTACATTGATATAAAGTTTCGCGAAATTGCAAAACAAATCTTGAATATAGTTTTTCCTTCTTTCTCGTTAAAGATAATTACTACTCCCGAACGATTTAGGGTAGTTTTATCAGAATTAAAGCTCATCAGACAAATACAAATAGAATACTTCTTCGACACTAGTCCATGGTGTTTAGGTACCTACTAAACATCAGGTTACCCGTCTGCTAGGTCTTAAAAATAATATCTCACAGTTAATTAAAAGTTAATTTTCCAATTCGAAGCTAAATTCAAACTTCATCCACCGTTTAGACTACTACAAACTTCATATTAAGTACAAGTAATCAAACGTCAAAAATAATCTAATCCGCCATACCAAGGACAAGCTACTAAGATAACTCTCCTCAGCAGTCAGGTTTAAATACACACAAACAAACCGCTGACAACAAAATAAACTATATATAATACGCCATCAATATTGCACGAACCCCCGGTGTTATCTCGGAACACAGGCGAACCCGTGGGCGGTGTATTATAGTGTAGAATAATCGCAATTTATGCGAGTGTGTGCCTTCCGCAATGCCGCGTTGTGTGAAAGTGGTGTGGCCGATTTCTGTTCGATATTTGAAAATCTGCGCAGGATTCGGTTTTGTAATGTTGGCGATTTTCTGCAAATATTTATTCTTAGTGTTTTGTTTTTATCAAAAGTTGTCTTTTAGATTAACAGTTCAGATTTTTTGTATTGCATTTACCGAAACGATTTTAATTGGAATAAAGTTCTTAGCAAAAGATTTCAACGAAATTCTTTGATAGTTCCTTAGTACTTTATATTTTGCTTGGAAACTACATTTAAAACTAATATTGTCAATCTAAATCTAAATGCGCGTTAGAAATAAAGCTCTAAAATAACTACGTCTCCCACAGAGTAAAACTATGCCACCCAACAGTCCTAGGTTCGAAGCTCGGCTTGATTTATTTAGCAGGTGACTAGATCGTGAAATGTGAGAGCTTTAGTGTCGTGAACAGACACACATACATACAATTATATTTGAATACGCCGTCCCTGATTGTATAGGGTCTGAATTACCATAAACTAGAACCTAGGACTAGAAATATTTCATTCTGTTTGCATCGTCTGTTTGTTTATGTTTTTTACTGCTATGTGAAAAACGGTTTGAGCAAAAAGGTTTGAATGATTTGGCAGAAACGGTTTTCCGTTCCATTTTTGTAATTTTTAGAGTATTTCACACCAAGAATCTAGGCTGGCCTGTTATTGTTTCCTAACCATTGTTAAGAAAACACATGGCTTTTAAAATACAGTCTTTTTTAAACATTTTGAATTTAGAATGCTCGTTGATATAACTTTTATTTATGGCCATACTTATAACAAATAAAAACTCTTACCAACATAAATACACATAATCTATAAAGTATCGTATTAAGGCTGTATGAGTATGATACTTTGACAAATATTCATAAACTTTCCGTATCGGTATGATTTCTGACATTAAATCGAACGGGCTGAGCTTTCCTTTTCAAAAGCTTTCGCTCATACTCAAACAATGATAGTGCCTATAAAAGTTGCGCGTTCCAGTTCTGCTGCGATTTAGTATTTTAATAAAATCTATATAATTATCAACGGTTTGATGTGCAGTTTAAATGATTTTTATCTGTTTTTATGACGTTAGAAAGAAAAAGAAATGGTTTGGATTTGAATGTGGACTGTGTTTTTTGCAGATGTTTTGAGCAAATTGACGTAACAACATAAGTAATATTAGATTAGTTAGAAAACAAAGATTGTGTTTTATGAAAAAGAAAAAGAATCTTCATTATATTAAATTCGCCCTGACTTTAAATTATCTTTTCGGGCGAGTTTTATTAATAATAATTAATCTTAAAGGCACAAAAGCGTACTAAACTATAAAAACTACTTTAAATTTCATTGAGACTTTTTGGACAGAATTTTAATATTTTTAATACCCTCTAATGAGTTTGCTATTCGTAAGCGCTTAGAGATTTAAGTCTACAATTTAAAATAACTGTTCATGTAACAGTTAATTGATTGATAAGTATATACACCCAATTTAAATAAGAATGTACATAAAACGTGATTTAAAAATGTAAAGGAAGAACATATACTTAAAGAAAACTCTTAAGAATTGCTTAATTTGCCAAAATATTTGCCGACGTTACTTCGCTACCCTATTCTATTTTCTACCACTTAAGCTTGGTACTCTCAAAGGTACCTTTTACACTTAACACGTATAACTGCTGAATATTCATGGTTTTGTAAGTAATTGCACCTTAAGTGACGGATTTAAAATCGAGTTTAACTTAAAACCAGTAATGATAATATGTTACGGGAATATTTAGATCTAATTTTGTTAAAGCTGTAGCGTCGATGTAAAAACAGCTTTATTTACTGCGTTATAGGTGTCTTAATTTCCGTTTAAACTGTTTTCAGTGAGCAAAGGTCTCCCCTGGGTAACGTGGAGGTTTAGGCCGAAACCATAAATAGTGCTGGTTGTTATCAGAATTTTAAGGATACCGAAATAGCTTCTGATAAATCCTTATAACCGCGGTACTGTTCTACAGTAGCTACCGACAGCTTCACGTGCCATCCGACCGGCTAGTGTAGGTAACGTACATTGCCTTCTATGCCAGAGGTCCTGGGTTCGAATCACGGCGGCGACGGATATTTGTGTGATGAACACAGATATTAGTCGTCAAGTCATGGATGTTTATATGTTTATTTAAGTTTATTTTCTTATAAAAAATATGCATTTATTTAATATGTATGTTTAAATATTTCTTAAGTATATCAGTTAACTAGTATCCATAACACAAGTTCTTTAAGAAACTTAATTTGGGCTAGATAATGTTGTGTGAGTGTCAGAAATATTTATTTATTTATCCCTGATACAGAATTCACACATATAACTGATGATCGGTCGTCACCTATCTTTGTACCAATCGGGCTGTTAGATATTACGTAGGTACATAGACATAGTTGATTGGTTAATTCATATTTATATGATACCAAGTAGAGCATCTGATCGTTTTTGTGAGCCGTTGTTATAAAGCCTACTATGACAAATGCAGGTTAGCGCACAGAAAAGTTGAAAAAAAAATATTGATATTCAACGACATCATAATTCTCTTTTTAAACACATTCTATTTTTAAATCTAAAATCTACACCTTATACGTGACGTACAGCGGATGGACCTTTTACAGTACCTACTCTATCATGCGCTTTTAAAAATCCTAACTGTTACTTAGGTATAATTAGGACCTTAGATAATGTAGATTAACAATTCTATAAAATATACTTAAATGAAAAGTGACTGAAAGAAATGCTGTCATTATTGACGGATCTAATCTTTCTGCCTATAGTATGACCCATTTCTTGATCTAACGAAATGGCAGTACCTAATCGTAAATATTGCTAAATGCCGATAGTTTTCGCTTGTGCTTAATATACTCGTATAGTATGATAACTTGCATCGTAATACTTTACGATAATATTACTAACTATACGTTATTAGTACGTAGATAGTTAAATAATGATTGCATTATTTTTTTCTTTTTGTAACAATAATTTAACTTTCTTCTAAGTTAACAAACAAGAAAACTAGTTAAAAAAAGAACGGCATCACTCAAAACATAACCAAATTAGTTCGCGCCTAGCAAACAATGAAAATATTAATATATTTTATTACGGCACGAACACATAGGAATTAATTAGTTGTTACAAAATATTTACCAGAACCCACATTCCACAATACAATTTCTGTGGAATAGTAACATGTTTGGCAACTAAAAATTAATTACTTCATGTAATATATCATAAGAATGCGTCATTTACAAGCTTTTGCTTGTAAACATAAGCTCACTAGGTTCATTATTACATGCAGATTGCGCAAAAATTGTATTGTATATGAGTGTTACGCAGAGTGACAGGTACAAGCGAAAATAGTCTATAAATTAGTATAAGTCGCTGGCTCCATTAATGGAATGGTATGCTAGGTTAGGTTTTAAGGTGATATTACACTTGACTTTCTAATTATTTGCAAGTGATTAATTTATTCGGATATTGGTATCTACTTTACAAACACGTTATAGATACATATATTAAGGAGTAATTTGATCCATAAAGTACCAACACTAGTGGTAGCGACTGCCGACCGATAGTTATAATTATAGGAGAAGTAAAATTGATAAGGGCTTTTCAACCTTTATTATCTAGATTTTTATATATTTTTAAGGTACTAATAATGAAATTAAATGGGTTAGCTTCGCAAATACTGCCTTGCAGCTTGGGTCAAAGTTTGTCATAGTCAGTAGATAAAATAGCTGAGACACGCCCAACATACCAACCTCTAAACCAAGTTAACATATAAATAGAATTTAATGTAGAGTTTAACTCAGAATATCAAATTTTGTACAAATAAAAGATTATTAAATTCCTTGCCAACCTAAGACTCATTTGCACAGCGCCATCTTTTAAACGGAGTACAATAAAAAATCATCTTACATGAAACAAAATCTCACTTATAAGTACGCACGGCACAGTTCCATGTTTAAAAAAAGACAATCGCCAATCATTCGTTCGCTCATATTGAAATATGAATAATCATTACGACCATAATTTGATTATAAAAAGTCTTCGAATTTCAAACCTAATTTATTACGTTATGACTATTTCATATTGATTGATTTTGAGATCTCAATAAGTAAGTATGTGATTATTTTCTTACAGACAAAAAGATATCGAATGTGATGTTTTTTTTATATTAGTACACGAGGAATTACAAGCTTCTATACAACATATAAGTTCACTTTTAAGCTTTAGAGAATCGCCATCCATGAGTGATGTCACGATGAAGTATTTTCAACAATCTTTCCAAATAATATTATTATAATAATAATTATTAGTTTTAAAGTAAGGTTTCTTTTGCAAATCAAATCAAATTTAAAATAGGTACCTAGTCATTTTGCAATAAAAAAACTTATTTTTCTGAAATTTAGGGGGAAATTTATATAATAATAATAATTTGTTTTAAAGTAAGGTTTATTTTGCAAATCAAATCAAATTTAAAATAGGTAGTCATTTTGCAAAAAAAAAAAATATTTTTCTGAAATTTACCACAATCCACAGATTTTTAAACAATTTTCTGACCAACTGTATCCTAGTTTCGAAACACCAAAGACTGAACTTAATAAGTACAGAATATGTTGTAGGTATCGTAAACTTTGAAGATTACTAAACTGCAATCAACACAAGCCTTTAACCTAATTTATTTTAACACATTTGTTACTAAGTAATTACTTTAGTTACAAAGTTATAGTCAAAGCTGACCAAAGAACAGTTTGTAAGTTATAGTAATGCTTATTTTATTTTTTTATTAACGTATTTTATATTTAACATATCCCTGTTAAGATTTAAATAAAATCTTTTATCCTTGCTCCGTTGCATCATGAATCATATTAATTTGTGCTTTGTGCCTTTCGTGATTTCGTCTGAGCGTTCCTGTATCCCAATCCCAATCCCGTTAGATTACCAAGATATTAGTTCGCTCTGTGTTATTCCAGACTATGCTTTACCAGTGGTAAAAATTTCAACTCAATCGGTCAAAGCAGTTTCAGCGTAAAAATAACAAAGATCGTTTTTAAATTTAGAATGTTTGTTTTGCACGTAACAAAACTCATTCCTCACAAGTTTTCACGTTTTTAAATTTAGAATGTTTGTTTACATCGTAATTTCAGTCTTGTACCTCCAACATCAGTCTGTATAACTTAGCCTCCTATACAAACTGCAAGAGTGAACAGTACCTCGTTATTCAACACGCACTGACAAATACAAGCGAATACAAGCGGCTAATTGGAAGAAAGCCGCATCACTATCGGTTCAGTAAATTACGCGTTTTACGACGACAAACACACACATATCAATAATCGCATTGAAAGCTTTATAGCTCGAGTAGTTCCAATGGGAAATTATTGTTTGAATATTTATTACTAAGGCAGAGTATACAAAATATTGCATACTCCAATTTCGATACTAAAAGGGCTAAAGGGTTAACCGAAGCCTTCAAACTTTTTTGATTCCTACCGGTACAGTGCCCGTTAATCAATAAGATACATTGATTGTTAAAAATGAAAGACTTGACATTTAAACTCGTTTAGATAATCTTTATAACCTAACAGTTCCAAGCAGTCCGGTAAAATTGAGTCATAATAAATGGTAACTCCACAAAACAATAAAGAAACCGAACTTTCCAATTTTAAAAAGATGAAATAATATCTAGGCATTCGTGTCGGTACTCTATATTTGCATTGAACCTCAGCAATCATCAACTGATTTACGACCATATCAAACCATCAAAAGCAAATTTAAAAGTTCAGCTCTGCAATTAAAAATCATACTTGAGTAGGCTCCAGTTTTGATCACGACCTTTTTAATGGGCCAGATAACATCGGGCAACCTTAACATACCGATTACCGGTACCGTAGTATGTAAATCATTGCTATTTCCAAAAGCAAAGATCACTTTTCTCAAGACTCATAAATAAAGCACTGTTACCCGGTTCCCATCACGCAACCGGAACTGAAATCACACATTACATTTAATTTTATACGAATTTAATAATAAGTAAGATGCGCCATTGTTCCACGGTCATGAGAAAAACTAAGTGCCCGAGTTTTTTGTGGCCGATAAAGAAGTGCCGACGCACAATTGGGAACAAGATTGATGTCCATGCGTGATCGTATCTGCCCGCTGTGCAACACTCGATAATTAATATTCCATAAATCCATTCAACCCTATAGAAACGCGGCCTCTCTCCCGGCGAACACCATTTGTTACTCGCGATATGTCATGTAATTGATTCCATCCGTAAAATTTGAAATCAGAATGAGCGTACTGTCAGTTGGAATAAGATCACGAACGAATGGAACCTCCGCGCCTCTCACTGCGTGGCACAATAACCGACCACAGATAAACACAAAAACGCAACGAAAAAACAACATGTCATGCATCTATGTGTGCTAGGCAATTTCACAGAGCTCGTCATGGGAATCGACCGCCGAATAGATTTTAGAAAGCAATTAAAATTGGTGCGCACGGAAACCAATAAGACTACAAAGTATCGATCGATACTTTGATTCGTATTATTGGACACGATTTCTGGGAACTTGTGACAAGTATTTCAACTACAGAGCTGCCGTTTCTCTCTGTAGTAATTATCTTTGCGTATTTATTCTCTAACTTCCTCTAAAGTATCTAATAAACAAAAAGACTTTCTAACTAAAAAATAAATCCTTCAAAACGTTCAGACGTAACCTTTCAACCACAGGGGTCCTAAAAAACCCGAATGACAATCGAACCGAACGCGTTCCAAACTTTCGGCAACTTCATCAAAGAGTTCCAAACCACAATCATTTCGGCAGAAGTTTGACCACATCCTTACTTATATGTGCCTTAAACGTGACTTCCTTTATTTAACTCCTGTTTTAAACTGAGGTTAAGTCCCTTAGGAGCTTGCGTTGTTAAATAAGGTATCATATTGAGTATAACGGTTTAGCTCGAGCAAAATTTATAACAGTATTAGAGGGGCGTTTAACTACTTTTTTTACGTTTCTATTAAGGGTAGCTGTAGTTATGATAAAAACTATAATAAATCGGTTTAAGTTAGATACTTAGTTTACTTTAGAAAAAAGTCTTCTAGGTATACTATTTATAGTATTATGAGTTAGAGAAACAATGACTCAAATCCTACACTTTAGACATAAAAACTGTAACTTAGTCAGAACTACTATTTTTTTTTTAAACTCATAATTGACAGCAATGCGTCCGCTCTCAATACAATCCCTTAAATTTGTTCAAAGAATCATTACTGTCATTGTTACATTCCTAGTAATTCCATTACAAATTACAGACGTACTAGCTTACATGACTCACACATATATGAGTAACAAAAGCTCGGTACAACTGACAACAATATACTTAACGTTGCGAGATATCGTAGCTTTGGTAAAAAGTGGACTGAATTTGTAGGGACTACAATTTTTGCGATTTAAAACTGGGTTGGAATTGTGAAATAAGTCACAGCGAGATCTTGGCCATATTGGAAACTTATCTTCTTATTTAATATTCTTGAGGAAGGAAACAATATTTTGCACGGGGACTTTTAAATTTCCATGTCGGAACTTTAACTTCTTAAATCACTTTCCCAGAAGATTCCTTTACTAAAAAGTTTTAGTCAGTTTTCTGCTTGAAAGCAATGAAAAATACTTGCTAAAATGCAAAATAATAATTTCAAACGTAACCAATTATATTATCATACAAAAAACACATAGGTACATACATACCTTTTAAAAACATAACCTGTATGGCTCATATCCATTACCTGCTACTAGAATAAAATTGCACCAAAGTTTTTTTTTCTCTCGAATGCAAGGATGTATGAACAATCGCCGCGCACCGTACTCACGTGTCAGTAGCCTGCAGCGAATCAGTATTGTGGTCAACCACACACGTAAACAACAATTTAGAACCAATCAAATATTTTTTTTCCTACACTGCTCTACATATAATATCGTAATATGCATGCAGTATGCAATAGATATATTGCGTGATACTATTAAGGTGACCAATTTTAAAGTTATTAAGAAAATAAAATTATGCCCTGCGTTAATCTAACTTGTATGTACTGATTAGCCTGAAACTTATATTTGAAACTGAAACTTGACGGTTATAAGATTTATAAGACCCACTTTATAAGATTTTTTTTTAAATCTTTATTTAAACTTTTTAGGATATTAATGTCATTATAAATTTAAACTCTTGAGTTAAGGCAGCATCCGTATTGTATCAGCATCAGTATTTTAGATATGTCATTTATTTTCCAAAATTGTGCCAATAATTGCTCATTCAAGTATCGATATCTGTCAATTTTGGTCACCCTAATCATTGGTAGGTACTAATAACAAAACACACACACACAAGCACCAACTCACAGATAGAGGCTGCTCACAACTCACAACAAAAGCTATTTTAATTTATTATTACGAATAACTTTCGCTTTTGATTATATAAATAATGTAATGTTAACTTAATAAAAATCTAATTTGCCAGTTTATTAGACTTCATATTGGACCGAGACAGTACAATAGTGAACGGTCACCGTCGGTGGACCACTCACGTAGATATGTCTATGACGTTTGTTTTGGAACTGTTATTGTTAATTAAAAATGAATATGTGTTCTATTTTTAAAACTCAATGTCACATTTGTTTTCAAATAAATTCTTTTACATCCTGTATGATTATTTTTAAAATCCGAATGGAAATTAAACTTAAATTGCCGTCCGAATCGGGATCTTTCAAAAAATTACTTCAAACCTTTTTTGGAACCTTCATAGACTACAAAAAAAAAACAAAACGGCTGTTTTTAACCTTGTATGTAAAGAAATATAAGATTTGTTTTTTTTTTTATCCATAACCTAACCAGTTATTTAAATACATAGCAATTAGGTTCACTTTAGTGTTTCTAGGTTAATAAGGGGTGCGGTCTATTTGGTAGAAACTTGATACTCCGAAACCTATTTGGGATAACTGACTTCGCAGAAACTTCTTTAGTCGATCATTAATTAGGCATAAAAAATATTTGACATAAATATTTTTAGGCATAATGTGCTTATGACCGAATTTAGAATGGCATACATTTAAGATAGTAGAATTTTTATTGGCATATTTACCTTTGGCATAGTTAAAATTTTGTATAATATCATTTAGCATAACGTTCATTTAGAGTACAGATTATTTGGCATACTTTGACTAGGCATACTATGAAGATCATAGAATTTCAATTAGAATAATATAGATTGGGTTACTTTCTTCTTTAAAAATGCGTAGGTTAGGTTAGGTTAGTTTTGTGACCCTAGGTGAGTAGTGAGAAATAGGTGCAGCCGCACACCGGTGGCTAAACCTAGGTGTAGCCTAATCACAACCCCCTTAACCACGACCCCTTAACCTGGCTTTGCCATAGTTACCATCGACTCAAGAGTGTATATAAAAAGCCGAGCGTAGCGAGGCGACGATCATCCGAGCGCAGCGAGGTGATCGGCCACCACAACCCCGAAATGGATACACCTAGGTTTAACCACATGTGGCCGGCTGCACCTAGTTTTAGCCGGCTAAAAGTATAAAAGATGATTCTTGCTGTAAGCATTATACGAAATGATGGTTCTACTTTTAAATTGTTATGGATAAGAAATATATGCCATAAGATGAATCTGGTTTTGAACTTTCTGCGATGTGATGATTATACATTGTGATTATTATGGATACCAAAATTATGCGTACAGATAATTCTGACTTACAGAATTATGGGTTTCAATGTATGCTAAATGAGTTAATGCCCAACGATATTCTGCGAAAAGAGGTTTATGCTATTAGTTGTTATGCAATAAAAAATTATTACTTAAAAAGTTCTACTATAATAGGTGTACCCGTTAATAAGGCTATAACTTAAGTGATTTAAACTTTGTGTACACAGAGGATATCCGATTCAGTTAAAACGTATACCGTTTTAATGTCAAACATTATTTCCAAAAGAAAAATATAAAAACGGCTTAAATTTTGATAGTTTTTTTTTATCGATGTATTTCTAAAGACGTAATAAATTGAAGTTGTGGAGAAAGTTGAGGACAGGCAATTGTTATCGGTTTTTTTACATCGGTTTTGAATCGATTCTTGCAACCGCAGTTAGATTTCACGTAATCGATGGCAAACACATGGGCTGTGCCTAGTGTTGCAGCTTGCTAACCACGTTATAAATAAAATGGAAAGTAGCTAAGTAATGGTAAGCAAGTATAGGAAATGTGAAAATGAAAAATAACAGTTCAATTGTTGGTTGCTTTCCATTTTCATTATGCGCGAATATACGTTAGAGATGGTTTTACAACGAACGGTAGCTGAATGAGTACGATTTTTCAAATTAAGTTTTAAAACGCAATCTGCGCTCCTAGCGTTCACGTAGAATAACATTTTTGTCTTCGTGCAAAATCTCACAAAGCACCACTTTTGAGGTTCGTCGAAAACCCACTTCATTTGTTCAAATTGGACTTTTATTGAAAATGCTTTTAAAACTGTACTTGCTAAATTACCATAAGAATCATCTATCTAAATCTCAAGATGATAGCTCTTTAGTAATTCGTACGAAACCGCTGACACAATGGTTGATTCCACGTCGAGTGTGAATGTCACGCGCTCTACAAATCAGCCATTAGACATCTGATATTAAAGCGCCATCGTCGTAATGGCCACAATGAACATGCCCAACTGAGCGCTTCCAAAAACAATGGCGACTCTCACGGGACGCCGTGGAAAGTTAACGAAAATACATTTCAATAGCCAAAAACCCGAATTGGACGCGAGCTTACGAAATTAACACGTTGCTCTGCAGTAATTCATATTATTTGTATGAATTCTCCCAGACATTGTGCACCGTGTGTGATTCACCTAATGTGCTCTTGTTACCAATTGCCCGCTAATTTGGAAATGCATTGTATTATGGAATCCGATTCTTTAATTATGAGTCCGAGTTAATGTGCTCGTTAGCCGCGAGGTGGCGCGATTGTGTTCCGCTCCGACACAACACCTACCTCCGACCATCAGCCGCCACTCAAGGTTGCATGTCTTATTAATGTTAAATTGTGTTTATGACCATTCGAAGGTATTTACACTCCATATTATTTATGTAATGGGGACTTATATTTGTCACGCGATCCCTCGAACAATGCAAGGATAGTGTGCCATCCGCGCCGACCTAGACTTTTTTTCCACTATAATTGTGTTCCCCACATCGCCACAACTTGCCGATAATTCACTGAAACAATAGATTAACCCAGTTACGGCATATTTCATAATGGTTATGGCGTTTCTTGTCCGTTATTATTCCTTTCGTATCCTTGGCGTGATCTATCTATCATGTGATCTATTGTACGTAGTCAACATCGGTCGCAGATTAGAGCGATAATTAATGCTGATTCCATACGACCTACATTCGGGTCCGCTCGATAAAGTTAATTTACAGTTTAGTTGTAAATCTCGTTGCAAAATAAGCGGCGAGCACGCGCGGAGCCTGACCACGGACAACGGAGCGGGCGACTCCTACACGCCCCGCGGAAACCTGAATGGCCGGAACACTTGACAAATTCACACACGTAACCCTATTCATTCCGAGCCACCTCTTTGTGAATGTAGTTCGGTGCGGTGTCAGCACTTTTGCTCTCGACAGGGTTAAACCGACGCACGCATGTTTAGAACGAGACATCCACATATGCGTGTAAGGGCAGAGGGAGACGGACGACCAACTTTTCCCTCAATGAACGGGGTGAAGTTTTGACGCGTTGTGTACACATGCTCGTAAGGGTGAACTTCACAACAAAGTTTACGCTTTCGGTTTCGATGCGTGCATGTGCTCATCGATCGGTTTAAACTTTGTTGCCAGTTCGTACTCCAATTTCAAATGAACTAGGCGTTCCACGTGTCACATTTGATGATTTAACTAAAGTTAGGTAACCCGAGGTAAAAAGTTGCGAAAATTTGAGGAAAAAAACGTGTCTAATGCGTGCTTTGTAGCTGAGTAGTTTCGCAAATTGTATGGTCTGGTAGCTCGGGAGGTATCTGATTGGATTTAGAAAGCGTCAGGCAACGTCGGCGACACTAAGCACTAATTGACCGCAAGGTTTTCTTTGTTTTGCTTCGAAGTAAATTAGGTAACTGTCGATATTAACACTTAATCAAAAAATAGGTACCTTCTAGTCACTACCTTACGCGTTTATAGAGTAACTTAAAAAACTAAGTTTGAAGGAAATCTGCATTCCCAGCTGTGGGATATAACGGGCCATTAAAAATAGAAGTTGGTAAACCACATTAGACATATTAAAGTACAGTAACTATCAATTATGTTAACTGCAAAACTATCGGCTAGTTATAACCTGTATTCGCTGTATCATAGTTAATGTATAGGTAAATGGGTACTTTGTAATGTATTCATTTGATGCAAATATTAAGCAACCAAAAAACGACGATCTATTTTCATATTTTTTCAGGGAAAAGATAAACAGAAATAAATTTTGGAATAATAAAAGAACAATGCTTTCATGCTTTTAAAGGCGTTTTTGTGGGCGATAGGCTGACCCCCTGTCACTACAATAGTCTCTTTCCATCTTTATAATACCTCCAAATTTATCAAACGTGACATCAGATAATCTTGTAACCTCTGGTGTTCTGCTTACCCCATAAGGGATACAGGCGTGAAGTAATTATCCCTCATAATCAAATTTTCAATCAAATCTACACTCGAAGGACATAAACTACACAATTATACCGCAAAATTCGTTTAATCTCAGCCCTCACATCCTGCAACATAGAAGACTTAATAAATAAATTCTTAAACATATTGCTACTTAAACCACTCTATAATTAAACCATTTATAATTTCCCTGAGATATAAATTTCCCATAGAAAAGCACTAAGTTGCTAATATAAATAATTTATGATACTACCGCCGTATCAAGTTATTGATCTAGATTCTAGATATACTCTGTCATTTTTATGTGGCCCTGGTACCAATGTAGTCCGTGATTACGTTAATAGAATGTGTGATGTGTGTGAATTAAAGCTCTGTGCACATTATAAATTTAATTTCCTTTACAGAACTTTCAGAATTATATTTGTCATTAAATAAATTGCCAGTTTGAGAAAGTAGCAGTTCTTTCAATTGAACTATATTTTTATAAAACTCATTTTATAGTTACAAAGTTACATTATAGCAAGTGGCTTAGAACTAAAAGAAGTTACTGAAATTAGTTTAGATAAGTCAAAATGATAATCCTATACAAAATAAGAGCAGCTCAAATTGAATTCTTGTTTCTTAATTTGCAAAGTTCATAATTAATATTGTGGTGCGTTATGTTACTGGCTTAGATATACTAAAAATACATCAATATTCCGGAAAAGCTTATACTTAATCTAATCATCTTATTTATACTGAAAAAATAGGTGGTAAAAAAGCAAAACTGTCATCATAGAGTAAAATAAATCCCCATTATAATGAATGTATGATTCCATTCACCTTGTAACAATATATTTACTTGAACCCAATTCAATCATTAACTGACGAAGAATTTTATGCCAATATCGTGTATCAGTAATTGAACTTAATACATGAATATTAATAAATTGACTTCTAATGTCACTTACAAACGACTATTCAAGTAATTAACTTATATTATGTGAGTGATTTAAGTAAACTTTACTTAGTTGGTTACTAATTTGTCACAAACACTGCCTGCTTGTTCCTTCGTTTTATAAGACGGGAGTTTTGGCGCGTTAGAACATACTAAATCTTTCATAGATTGATTATGTAACTTAGTATAGATACTTATTAATCCATGTCCAGGTAATATCAAATAATGGAAAAGTTTGCTTCGATGATTCGAAGTTTTTGGATGTGTGAAGCTGTATCACGCAAAATTATTAAACGTTTGAGTGAAACTAAACAATTTTATATGAATTATGTGGAAACTCTATAAATAATGAATTTCAATGAGATCAACTCTAATTTTGTGTTTGCGGCGTATTAATACTGAAAAATATGAATATAAGAATATTTTTCTTCTAAAACATACATAATATGCACATACTTACATTACTTCACACCTGTATCGCTTATGGGGTAAACAGAACACCAGAGATTATAAAACCAGCTGAAGTGACGATTGACAAGTTTGGAGGCATTATAATGGTGGAGAAAGACTCCGATAAAACCCCTGTCCCTAAACTGACTTTTAAAGTATGCCCGGGCAGAGAAGCAGCTGGTACATTCTACGTTTTTCCTTTGCTCCAAGTCCAGTATGTAAGAAGATTTCTTCTAAAACGACCTATAAATACGAATGATTTGAAATTGTCTAATAAATGATAGAAAACGGCACGTCGGCAAAATGCCAAACAGTATCTATGACGTCTCTCAAGTAAAACACATTCAATACTAAATAAAGCATGCAATAAATATGCCGAAAGAAAGCCTCCATTCATCTTTAAATAAAGGTATAAATTAAAACTTAAATGTTATCTAAGGATTCATCAAATAATATATCATATTTTATTACTATTAGCCTTTATTCTTGAGTTATTCAAAACATATCTATCAATACATATGCCGCATTTTTGTATTTCATCGTCTTCTCCAATACTTGTATTTGGTGAATAATCTTTCCTTGTCGTTGTAGCGCATTTTTAATTTAAAACAATAATAATCAAGTATATTTAAGTAGGTATTCTACTAAAAGTATACCATACTGAAACTTTTTAATCTACTCGTAGCATTTGTTTATACACGTATACGTTTTTGGTTTCAGCATACGTTATTTTTGGAAAGTAATGCCACTTCAAATTTAAGATTATTTTGTTTTAACTTTAACTACTTATATAAAGGTTATTGTCACATGTAATTTAGACCCGGAGTTATTATATATATATCGTTTTATATCGTTTTGCTTACATGGTGTAAGCAGTGTAAATACTCATACTGAATAGAATAAACTGCAAAGTTCAAAGGATCTTTCACAAACAAACAACATTATAAAAATAAAAATAAAACTGCCCATTAATACAAAATATTTAAAATGCTTTCCTTATTCGAAATCCTATAAAAAATATAAATAAACTGTATGCGACAGTTAATGAAAGTCGCGTATGCAAGAGCCTTTAGGCCGCAGTTAAACGTTAGAGGCAATAAAAGCCAGGTCCAAACGCTCCATCTGTCGTTAGCTTTATTACAAGGTTTAACATGGGCCCTAATCACTGGCATCCCTGAGACCTAGACCTAGTTAGGACTTGGCCTGTGAAAGGCAGTCATTTTTGTTTTATTCATATAATTGACCCGCCCTGGCTTTACGCGGGTCAATTTATCTTAATCAGCAATATACCCAATACTTCTTCATATCTCACTACGTCAAAAGGTGAAAACCAAATAAAAATCCGTTCTTGAGACAAACTCTAATTTGGAGATACATACATACATACATAACTTCACGCCTGTGTCCCTTATGGGGTAGGCAGAATACTAAAGGCTGTAAAACCATCTGATGTCACATTTGACAAATTTGGATTATTATGATGGTGAGAGACTATTGCAGTGTCAGGGAGTCAGCCTATCGCCCGCAAAAACGCCAATAAAACCTTTGTCTAATTTGGAGATCTTTTTTTAATATCTCTCATTAGAACACACGGCCTTTGTTTTAATATACTACTACATATTCAATAACAGCATATATTTTATGGCAGCATACTGTAACCTTTTCATAATTTCAAAACTGCACCTTAAGCCACGGCACGATTATTTTTCATAGAAAAAAAGTCCACCGTCAAATTTAAACGAAATGAAAAGACTCGGATTATTTTTTATTGTCAAAAATCAAGAGCCGTAATAGTTTCGTCAAATAGTTTAAGTCTGCACGATTAAAAAAATCTCGTTAGTATATTTCGGGTGTTTAAGGGACATTAACATAAAATTTTACTAATCAAACACCAACAATAAGGTGTTAACAACGTCATATTTCTCTAAATTATGATTAACATTTGTGAAAATACCTATAGTCCCTTGTCTTCAAAATACGATAACACCTACCTCGGAGAAAGGCCATACCAGGTGCATTCACGTTTATGGCTAAACAAAAACCGTTATATGCAGTTTACTTTCCTTCTAGTCCAGATAATTGTTCCACTAATGAAAATAGCGTAAACTTAGCTTCCTGCTTCTCTTATTTTAAAGGCAATTGTAAAAGCACTTACATATATTAAATATCTTGATGGGATCAACTTTGTTTATTATATTTAGTTGTGATTTGAAAGTCGTAGATATTTGGGACGTACCTATTGGTAGATTATTATAGATTTTTTAAAAGTTGTGCCAAATTATATTTATAAAATAATACCTCCTAAACAACAGTTACGGCAAAGACGAGATACGCGTCTATACTTATTAGTTAAGTACTTACACTACCTATTAGTCACTCGCCACTTAAAATCCAAAACAGGACTATATGAACGAACAGGACAACCAGATATTGTTAAATGCACTCCTTGTAAATCAATACCAAATAAGAACCGTCTATACATTTTTTCCATCTGACGTTTGTGCTAAAACCTATATTAAAACTCTACAACATTTCATCAAACAAAAAGCAATGCTCTTAAACATTCGACTGTCACAATCCAGCTGAATAGTTACGACCAGCATACTATGAAAGTCCTTTGAAAGTTCAACTGTGTACGGTATCTCGTGCAGAATCAGAAAATCGATATATCCTACACAGAATCTTCTTTACAATAGTATATAGTATACAGCTATAAAGTATATAGAAAGCACAGATCCAGATTGCAATAAAGCAAAGCTGAGACGAGGTATCGATTCGTCGCTTCTCTTTGGTTCAACGGACTGACGACATTGCTTATTTACATACACCTGCTCAACTATTACATTTATATAGATTATGGGTTAGTATTCATGGCTGATGGTAAATTGATGTGATTACTGTTTTAGAAAGCGAAAGATTTAAATTTGTTTCTAAGGTTTATGTTATTGATAGCTACTTAAAGCGCTTTTATGTGCTTCAATACCTATAACAAAACAGAACGTAAACATTTACTTGAAGCGTTAACAAAGTTTGTTTTTGTATTTTCGTAGATTTTTAATAATTTAACAACAGAAGACATACAATAATATTCGGTAAAAAGCTCACTCCTTTTTTGAACAAGCAATGTACTAGCAACGCCATCTGTTGTCGAATAGCAGAACTTGCAGCTTTAATGTTCGCATTCACTTTTAACTGTGAAACTACGCAGCCAGGCTTCAATTTGCAAAAATGCCCGCGATTAATGACCTTAATAACTATTTGTTTGTTCTTTTCCGTTCTTTTTTTCCTTTTTAGAAAGCTTAGAAGTTCAGCCAGTATATGAATATATATGAATGTTTTCTTTGTTTACAGTGTTTGGCATGGATTCCCCGCTGGGACTGTTCCCGCCCGGGATGGACCACAAGATGTACCCACTGATGGATATGGAGCACCGCGCGCCGCCGCTTGATTCACAACTCTTCACCAATGTCAAGAAGAAATGTAAGATTTACAGCCTTTATTTATCTTCAGGTTTAGAAAGGATTTCAAAGTTTAGTCGTGACTTCGTTTCCGTATTTCGTTGACATTTTCCCACCTGAACATATCGATGGGCTAAAAGTTATCCAGGTCTATCGAGATTCAAGTTTAGAAACTTTAAATAGAACGAATATAAAAAAGAGACAAATAAAAATCAAGTAACTTACTTTTGAAAATATGGCCAGTACAAGATTTTCTGTTTGATTGCGGAATTAGAGCCAAAATTTTGTAGATTTATAAAATTTTGTAGTGACTGGAAAGTGTAGTATATCAACCATGTTCGGGTGAACTTCCGTTATCGGGCTATTTAATTGAAAAAGACTTACTGCAGGATAAATAAATTTAAAAAAACTGACTAAAACTTGATGAAACTTGACAAAGTAGATTGAATTATAAATCAAAAGCATTTATAATAGAAGACATTTCCGTCTCAATAAACAATCTCTCGTCTGGCTACAGCATCCTACACACGGAGAGAATGCAGCCGCTGGCGCCGACATGTGTGCTCCAATTCAAAACTTATCGCCGTTGCATAACTAGAAACGTTATTGTGAAATAAAAGTTATGTGACGCAGAGTATTGTCGCACCAGAACAACCCCACACGTCTCGTGGAGTTGCTCTCGAATGTTAAATGCCTATTGTTTCCAACCAATGTTTATTAAGACGATCTGATAACGTATCGCATGGGGACTGACGCCGACGCGTATGAAAGCCACCACTGTCTCGATACACACAATACATTCCTGCATCGATCTCCCAGACATGCACGCCGTATAAAGAAACCTAGAACGTGGTACGAATATAACTTTCAACCCCTTCCTAAACGTTAACAAGCTACCATTTAAAACAAATCTTTTTAATTCTCATCGGAACCTCGCGTGACCTACGACGACTATTAAAAAAAAAACTAATTTCCATAATAAAATATCATTCCGGCTGTAATCCGAAATGTAGGCAATACGAATTATCTGATCGGAATCGAGTTAACGTGCTCGGCTGAAATTATAAAACTATAAAGTTACATGGGGCGACGTCGCCGGTGTATGCACGTCCGCTTTTATTTTTGACAAAGTAGCAGTAATAGTCGCGTGCCCGTGGCGAATTAATGACGGATCCGGCGTGTCGCGCGCCCGCTCATTTCGTGTGTGCCGCGCGGGCGGCGGCGGCGGCCGGGCCGGGCGCTCCGCCGAAACACGGTTATTAGATAGCTGCAATCGCTAATGCGGCCGCGGCTCACGGCACATGTCGTGCTGCACCCCGCCACACTGCTGCCTCGTAAATCACAACGACTTGCCTGCATCTAGCTTATTACAATTAGAAGGAATCGTAAACCTAACCGCGATCATAGAACTGTCAAACTTTATACTAATTATTGTAATTTTCCCTAGGGCGACCCAAAGGCCAGCACAGCGCGCCGCGCGGTGGCCCACCTCGATCATGGACAAACGCAGAACTAACCGAAGCATTACAACACGTGTGGAACAAGAAGATGACGACGAGTCAAGCATCCCGGATCTTCGGGATCCCCTACAACTCGCTCCTCATGTACGTCCGCGGCAAATACGGAAAGAGCCTCAAACTGGAACAGCTGAGGAAGGACTGCATCGGCGGGCCCCTCGACATGTTAAACTTGAGCTCCGGAAACAACAACAACAACGCACCATCGAAACACCAACACGTCAAAGAGGAACAGCATCAGAATATGGGACAGAGGCCGGCGAGTTCCGAGCCGGACATATCTTCGAATCCGATGTTCAATCCGTTCCAGCAGGGATTTTATCCGGAGTTCCCGCCGGGTTTTCCAATGCCACTGAATATGCTGCATCTTTTACCGCCGAGTGACAAGGCCCGCGAGCTGTACCAGTCGATGCCGATGGCGCTGGACCAGCTGTCGGGCGGGACGAAGGACGAGGACTGCAAGAGCGATCGGTCGAAGGAGAACTCGGCGGACGAGGAGGGCGACTCGTACCGCGCGTCGCTGCCGCCGCACCCGCCAGACTCGCGCGCGCTGCTGCACCACAACGGCCAGGACTAGACCCACGACCCGCCACGCGCCACGCACACAGCTGCATTGGTAGATCTACTGTGTTACCAAACTCGAAACCTATACAATGAGGCGAGCTAATTCTTCCGCGCTTTATTTATTCGTTCTCGATCATCAGATTAAGACGCAATTAGATGTTTTATCTACTTACCTTTGTCTTGCGATTTAATTTCTTCTTAAAATAATAATCTTAGATAATATTTAAAGCGAATAATTCGCATTTGTATAACGATTTGTCAACCCTACGTCTCGCCCAGGGAGCGACGTCCAAATTGAGAAATTAGTTAAATTTATATTTAAAAAGATGTGTTAATATTGTATATGTATATTGAAATTTCGTATAAGTGATAGGCGATAATTTATTATTCCGAAGGAGTGCAATAAGTATGAAAGGTGTTGTGATTGTTATTGTTGTAGCTATTTTATTACGTTCGAAATATTATTCCATGACTTTACTGACTTATCTAAACAAAGAATTACGTTTACCAGCGTCGCCGAATCTTTTCTAAGATTGAGGTTTTAAAGGAGTAAATCTGTGAAAAGTAAATATAACATGACGCTTAATTTAGCGTCCACAAGAGTATTCCTTAATTGAATGACTATGGTTCTTTGCAATAAAATCATGGTTTAATATAGCGTCCTGAATCTCAAGGTGTAATTTATTTGAACCGACATTCCATCTTTACATTCGATTAAACCACGATTACCTGTTGATTTTCTACTGTATTTTATCGCTTTTATTATACTTTACCTATCCGTAAACCCTCTGTGTTATATCTAATGCCAATGTAGATATTATGTGTTAAATGTGCAAGTTCACTTCTGCATTTCACCAAAGTTGTAATATATTTCGTATTAATAAGTATAATCGATGATAAAAAATTTAATTGTAAATAAATTATCTTTAAATTAAAGGAATTAAATTAAATTAACCATTGAAACGCGACGTAAGTGTCTAATGGTAATTAGTAGTGTAGGTTTGTAATTGTTGTAGTATTATTAGTGAAGAGATAGGTCGATAAATTAAATGTCGATGTATCGTATGTCGACATCCGCAGGTGCGAGCTCGAGGGGGCGCAGGCGCACTAGTCACACACACTCACACTGTTTGTCTAACACGCGTTTTTGCTCCATTATAGTCAAAATAGTATCATTGACAAAATATCACTATACATACTTTAGTTGAAAAAATACAAAAGGTGTATCAATAATTTTATAAAATTATTAGACAACTGCTAATTGTATCCTTCAAATTCCGAAAGAAATGACTGTGCGCGCCAGGTTTAGACAAATAAAGTTTCTGCACTCAATGTTCAAATAAAAAGGAGCTTTCTAAATCTTAGTAAATAAATATGAAAGTTAGAATAAATCAATACACCTGGCTCTAGGTATCATATTTAATTTGTAAAATATAAATGTTATATAAATAAGTTGTCATGACAACCGATGTACACCACATGTACATAAATTTATGTTTTAATTTATCTATGTTGACGTTAATTGTTCTTTACATTCCATGGGTTATTGCTATGATTACTATATAAAACGTCTTTCTTATTTTCGTCGATACTTTCAAGTACATCACTATTTTTGTTTCTTTAAATCGACACGTTTTACGTAACAGCAAACTCTTACCAGAAGACTGAAATCTATTTACGATTCTATTTTATACAGTTATTGTACAATACACATTTATCACAATAAAAAATACAGATTTTTCTTAAACAGTAGCTCGACACGGTAGTTCACGTCAATATTACAATATTATCATTACAGGGATTTTATATAATTATGTATAAATAAATTACGTATATTGTATAATTGAATATGTATGTATAGTTTAACAGATGCTTAGTTTAATTTCGCATTCTTTTGGTTTTACAATTTTTGCAATGAGAAATAACATCGTAAAGAGCTGTGTCTTAAACCGTCAGCAGATATTTGGATGTGCCAAAAGAATATTGCAAGTTCTTCTCTACATAACGTGTACTTAAGTTTGTGCTACCGTACTTATTTTCTTCGATCGCGTGATATCGCGTAGTTAATTTTCTGTGTTGTGACTAAGTGATCCTAGGTTATTACTTAAAGTTTACCTTCTTCGTACAAATCAGCAGTATTAGAGTGATTTTGTTAAAGTTTAATTGAAAAATGTTTTTAATTAAGTTTTGTTATTTGTTAAATTGATATTGTATTATTATTGAAACGGGCGTTTGAATTATTTGACGGCACTTGATCAACGTGATTTATTGAACCGCAATCTTTGTTTTTGTCGTTCTTGGCATAATATAGTACCTTCAATAGTTTCTCTCACAGGCGCAGGGTTCTTGTGAACCAAACCATTTTGACATAAATTACAATAATGTAAGCGTTATACTTAAGCTTCACTTAATTTTAGTTACTTAATAAAATGTGATTGTATTTCATTATTAGTATCAAATATTTTAGTTCCTTCAGTTTTGTTACGACTATTTATAAATTGTAATTGCAATGATTTTAGCGTTTAGATAATTGTTCTATACAATAAAAATATAATTATAAGTTTTGTAATTTAATTTGTTGTATTTTACTTAATTATAATGACAAATTAAAAGATATCGTTACATTAGGGTGTAAAAAAGATTATCTATTTGATCTTAAATAATGTGAAGAAATATTTATGTTCTAGTATCGATAATATCGTGTAATTTAAATTTGGAATGATGGAGCGATGTAGTGAAATTCGTTTATGCGTCACCAACGTAAAGTGTAAAAAAAATTAAAATATGAAATACCAGTTCCCTGTTTTATTTGTTAACCGATACTACCGATACTTGTTAACCTTGTACTGCCGATATAGGCCTTTAAAAAAATGTTCATGTAAAGGCCTACCCTGGCCTTCCTTAAGATCGCCGATTAGTATCCTACTTATATCTAGTGTTAAGTGTTACTATATCTAGTGTTACCCCATCGCCAAAGTAGTCATCTAATAAAAAAAAGACGTGTGGCACTCGGAGACTGACTTATGCAATTATAATTATTTATTTATTTTATTAATGCAGTAATGTTTGATCTAATATGAAGTTCCACAAGTTCCTAGTAGTTGGCGCTGATTGTTTATTAAAGCCCGCATGTAAAGTTATGAAATCAAAGTATCACCGCTGTGCCGGTCGGAGTGGGGGGTGTTAGGTTTTTTTCGTTACGGAATTTTTGGATTCGGTCCCCACGCTCAAGGCCCGCGATAGAAGCTATGCAATAGCTTAAAAATGTCTAGTTTTATCAATGCTTAAACAACAGTCGACTACGCGGACTTATCGGCCAATAGGAGATAAATTTGTTCTTAATTATTCATATTTTCCTTTTCACTCAGACCTTCAAGAAGCTGTACCTACCTAATTAGTATTAAAACAGGGTGGTAGGTAAAATTTTGATCTAAATGATGAATATGCAATAGCAATACCTCTTGTCTTAAGTTTTCGCGATTCATACTATTAAATAAAACACTTTTTAACCGGATTTGAAACTCAAGATACTGTCAGCTCGTTTTGTGTCAATCCAGAACGCTACGCTCGAAGACTGAGAAACAGATGGAGATGATGATGTATAACTTTTTCAATCTATCAATCCGACGCTTGACACCTCAGTCGCTCGTGACCACGGGGTCTGCAAAGACACCGAAACGTCGAGTCAAAATTTAAAATGTAAATATACGCGATAAATCCGGTTAAAAAGTGTTTTATTTAATAGCAATACCTCTGTTATAAGCATCAGATACAAGACCTCTAATTAAAAGCTTCAGATGTATGAGACGAAACATTTCTGCTTTAGTGAAGTGTAAGTTAAGTAGGTAGGTATGACAGAGTTAATTAGTTCATCATGAAGAGCAATTTCTTCAGCAATAGTAACATTTCTTTGAATAATACATACATACATAACGTTACGCCTGTATCCCTTATGGGGTAAGCAGCACACCAGAGGTTACAAGACCATCTGATGTCACGTTTGACAAATTTGGAGGTATTATAACGATGGAGAGAGACTATTGTAGTGACAGGGGGTCAGCCTATCGCCCACAAAAACGCCTTTAAAACCTCTGTCATGCCAAAACCTCAGTATGCCCGGGAAGAGAAGCAGCTGGCACATTCTATGTTTTTCTTTCGCTCCCAGTCCAGCATGGAAGCTTTGAACAATAGTTTTAAATTATTCATCTAATCAGACTCTTCACATCTTCAGGGTTTTACGATCACTTCAAAACCCGATTTTGAATTTGTCGTCCCGTGGTGTTTCCAGTATGTTAGTAGTTTTTATTGCAATGCTTGCGTCTTGAGGGAGGGAGGGCTGAGCACCATTTTACGAATATTCTACATCATCACTGTGTTATAGAGTCGCGGAATTAGCATGATAACTTATTTATATCATAGGTTACAGTAACTAGTTAAAATATATACAACATGTAACAAAATGAAGAGATAAAACTTAAGGGTTAGCTTCTATACCATACTTAGAATATAGGTACTGTAAAAGAATTAGCATGATCAGTGCTGGTATAGACTTTCATACTTTATTTAATTATTTTACAACAAAATATTTTGACAATCCTAGTCAACCTAATAAGCTGAAACAAGACTTGTGCCGCAGTCAGTGACCTTATGACCTTTCCCGCACCGGCTGAACTTTGATATCTGTCTTAGTTACCCATCACATTATTTTTACGCCATCTGTTATCAAATAGATTCCATCAAAAGCTAGCTGTTTTTGAAAATCTTTAGCACCGTAGATCACATTCATACCCTGCGGCAGGTTATAGAAAAGATGGAAGAGTACCAGCCACTTTGCTTGGCCACTTTGTGGACTATGATTTGAGAAGCCTTCGATTTGATCGAGACTAAGGCAAAGACTGTACTCCAGTCTTTGCAGCGATACCAAATTGACTATCGATACATCGACACGTTGAAGTTTTTGTACAAACTTAACTGCCACTATGTCAGCCATCTTCAGGATCAGAATTCGAAACCTTTCCAACTGCAGCTGGGCATCAGGCAAGGCGATGTTATATCACCTAAGCTGTTCACTGCGGCGTTGGAAGATATCTTCACTCACCTTCGATTCGCGGATGACATCGTGGTCATGGCTGAGACCCTGCAGAACCTGAGTAAAAAGCTCGATGACCTCAGTGGAGCTCGCAGCGATTGGGTCTTAAAATGAACACGGCTAATACGAAGTGCATGTCAAACGTCTGCCTACGCTGGGAATAAATAAACGTCGAACTGTGGTAATTGGATGCACCCCGCTCGAAGTTGTCGACTGTGGTGCCGTTATAATGTGTGTTAGTGATCGGATTTCCGACACTTCGACGTATAGGTACTACGTTAAATTTATAGACAAAATACTTTACAAAGGGGGTTCGCTCGTATATCGTACGATATAAAATCCAGGGACATGGCTCGCAGAACAGATGGCCGTTGCGCGTTGCTAGCGACGTGGAGAACCTTGGGGGTCCTATGTCCAGTAGTGGACACCTACAGGCTGCTGATGAGACCGGAACCATTTAAGGTGACGTAGGAGAATCACTTGAGCCCAAAATTATGTAATCCGAAAATGTACCTTCCAGTTTTAAAATATTTGAGTTTATCCTGTTTTTTCTGACATTCAGTTTTACTCATTCAAACATCGATTGTAGAAACAGTAACGGTCCGATTTCAATTTTCTTTTCAGTTTTGATTTTGTTGTTAATATACCTACATCAATTTTCAATGTGATTTCAAACAGAAGCTACAGGACGTTTAATAAAATAAAAATGATTTTTTTTGAGAACATTTACAAAAACCTAATTTTCCGTGCATTATCATTTAACCCTTTACCAGCCAGACTTTATATCAGTTGTCGTGTTCCCAGCGCCAAGCACAGCAGAGCTAAAAATACCTACAACAAATAGGGATGTTCAATGGTAGATCGATATGACGTTTATGACGTCAGAAGCGGTCGCCTATTTCCGACCGTGGTGCTGGGTGTGCTAGCAAAATTCGTGTCTAAACATGCACGCTAGGGATGGGAATCATCAACTCAGTCACTGACATTTTTATACTTATTTTCAAAGAAATTAAACATATTTGTTTCTATAGTAACAATTGCTTTTAATTTATTTGTAAAAAAATAGTTTAAACAGAAATATTTTTACTTTAGTGGATTTCTGTATCAGTAAATCGTCCCGTCCCTATGGTCGGATATATCCGACAATGGGGCTGGACATCAATGCAATTTTCTAATAATAATATCAGTAATTTATCTAACTTCTGACATATTTTTAAGGTTTTCGAATTAAGAGACTTAAGTGTAATCAATTGTAATTGATTACGTGATTTTACCAAATATTAACATTTTTTTAATATACTTAATACAGCGTTATGAAATAAAAAAGCATATGAAATGGACTCGAAAATAATTGTAGGATATATCCGACCGTGGCGGTTAAAGGGTTAACTGCAAAGTTACAAAAAGAAAAGCAAAAATAAAATCCTCTGAAAGTACTATAGGTACTAAGGCGCTTTGCACACGTAGCAACTTAAGTTTAGAAAACTGACAACTTAGTTGAGGCAACCATCAACTTTTTTAGAAATTGCCACTTGCTACAACTAGAGAATCTGCAATTGATGCAACTGGTAACCTTGTTGAAGCAACTATCAATTTCGTAAATGTTCTAAAGGTTTCCAGTTGCAGCAACCACAAATTGGCCTTTACGGTTGTCGCAATTTTATGTCAACCTGGTTTGTTAGGTGAGTCCACTCAGTATTACGATGGACACCGAAGAGACAGCCCTCGTTTACATTATATTACGTTGGCGTCGCCGACACGGTGGCAACTACAACAAATTATTCGCAGTAATCGTCGGTTTTGGATTCATCCCTTCTTGCAAGATAGGACTAAATTTATTAACATAAATGAGCTTCAGAAACATAATGACAAGTTTAAACAATATTTTAAAATGTCTGTTTACATATTTAATAAGTTGCTGGAAAGTGATTTGAAACGACAGGATACAGTGATGAGGGAAAGTATATACCCCAAAGAACGACTTGCTATTGCTGATTTTAGAAACTTTTGTTAGTTGCGATTGTCAATTGAAAAAACCAGCAACTTAATCAAAGTTGCTAATTGCGAGTTGCTGCAATCAGAAACTAACTCCTAACTAGAATTGCTGTGTACGCAATTCCATTGGAATAATATATGAACAGGGAGTTGTCAGTTGTCGGTTGTCGCAACAAGGCGCATGAAGTTTATCGTCTGCTAAGCGCCTAAGTGTCCCCGTCATTAACACGGTAACTTTTCGCAGTCAAAATCTTTGTAAATCATGTAATTTAGGGTTTTATATCAATATTTTTTGACTAATAACAACGGGAGGCAAAGATAGACTGGTCGGATCATGCTATTTGTATTTCTAAGAGGCTGTCTTGTAAGTTCCTGGCTTTAGTAATTGTCTAAAACTGGCTAAATTATCTAGCAGATTCTTTTCAAACACAAGACATTTTCAGTTCTCATTGCCATTAGCTATGTCAGACACTTGTTCGCCTAAACATTGTATTTATGTCTCGTTCTTGTGCTTATCTCTTTTCGTATTAATAAACTTATCTCTCTCAACTTTTAACACAAACACAAAAGAGGATTGTTATATATTTTGACATGTACAACTGTATGTACGGCATTCTCGTTCTTCGTTCTACGGCGTCGAAATTCTTAAGTGGAGAGACTTTAGTGTGATTTTAAAAAAACAATGCCTTGGGCCTGCTGCTACCTAAATCGTGGAGCACTGGGAACTTGCCAGTCCTTCATATAAAATCTGCGGCAAATATCACCGCTCCATTAATCTATACTAATATACCTGAAGAGTTTGTTTTTTTGTTTGTTTGTTTGTTTGTTTGAACGCGCTAATCTCAGAAACTACAAGTGGGATTTGAAAAATTATTTTTGCATTTGATAGCCCAACTCTTGAGGAAGGTTATAGGCTATATTTTATTTATTTTATCCGAAATTCCCACGGGATCAAAAGTTACGCGGGTAAAACCGCGCGCGGTGGCTAGTATTTCATGAAGAGCTTGTTTCTTCCTAAGCTCGTGTGCTGCCATCTTCAACCTCATTATCACTTATCATCTGGTGAGATTGAGGTCATACGCGAGCTTGACCACAAATAAAAAAAATATCCATATACCAGGAACAGAGGAAATTCTAAGTCATAAACAATAAAATAAACAAAGTGATATCACATGAAACTATACCCTTTTATTTTCAATATTAAATACAATTTTCATAAATATAAAATTATTTACAACTAGATTTTAACGGTGGATAAGTAAGTTCACAGAAAATTCGTCAAATATTCTTATTTGAGCAAATGCAAGCAAATAGAGTATTATGTATGCAAGAGGTACGTATTTAACTGGACAGGACAAATAAATAATAATTCAAACAAATTATTTAAAATAATTCAAACATAATTAAAAAAAAAAAAGTCTTTAATAGAGGACCTTTTTCAAACCGCAGCAATGTATCGCGTTTAATTTTATGTTACATCTTTTATGTTTCACGACGTTTCTTTGTCTTTAGAGACACAACCTTGCCCTCGAGCGACTAAAGAATAAAATATAAATTATACGTGATCAAATTTTGTTTAAAAAGGTCTTCTATTTTATAAAACGAAATGAAAACTTAATACATTATGAATAAGTCTCAAAATAAGAAAAAAAAATCCAGTAGCTTAAACGTTTCAACTTTTCACGCAAATCATTTATCATTTGATTGCCATGTTTACTGAAACCCAAACCATCTAGTGCTTGTCTAAAAACGGCTTAGTCGATGCTTGTAATAATTCAGTTTTTACTTTTTTTGTTTTTTTTTTTTTTACTTTTTACTTCTTTTACCAAATCAAAATAACGTTCAACACCCTCTTGCATCAAAAAAGAAGATAAAAAGTGTAGAAAACAAATTTTTATTATACATTTTATGGCATAGATAAATCACTGCGCTTTATAAATATTAAATGCACTATTTGCACTTCGTAAATATTCTTTATTTGATTCCACAACTTACTATTGAGGTAACTATTGTTCCTTTAACTGTAACATCGAAAATAAAGGATTTTGAATCTTATCTTTTACGTCATAAGGTATAACACAATTAGCTTTTGATATTTCACTAGCCGAAATCATATGAAAAATGCGTTATCAAATCTATATTGGTTTCAAAAGTATTTATTTCTATTAATACCTTTTGAAGCTGAAGTTATATGTTTTGAAAATGCGTCATGAATTAAAGATAGCATCTAAAACTGAAAGATATTATTGTCAGTTACACATTTATAATATTCGACTTGTAAAGGCTAAAAATAAGACTTTAAAAGGCTGTAGGCTTTTCGTTGCATGTTTCTTACTTTCCATTAATAAATCGGCTGTAAAACTATCCAGAGCTAATGTTGTAATGTATCAAAACGAAAGTATAGTTGCTGAATATATTTAACGGTTTATATTTTACAACATATTAAGTGGTTTTAGAAACTTCTATCCCTGTTTCAGAAACATTTCACATTTGAACTTTTAGTTTATAACAATATTGGTAACATATACAAAGTTCTAAACAATAACTTATTAATTAAGATTATGGTGATATTAAATGGTATAAGTCAAAGTCTCAGTTACAACTCTCCTCTAGGTATATGAGAGAGGGATAATCAATATCTTTAAGATTAAAGTTTTCACCAACAATTTAAGTACTCTTACAAAATAATTCCAAAAAGATCTTAATTGAACCAAAAATACATTCAAAACAAGATAATGTAGCTACGGTTGGTGTTGCAAGCATTTGAACTTGCTTAATAAAGCTTTTCAATAAAAAGATCGTAATGTTTTTTTTTTAGTTTGTTCTTAGAGTAATTTCCATGATAACATACATGTCCATAAAAGCGTAAGAAACCAAACTACAGTCTTATTTACACAAATTTCAATTTAACTCCTTAAAATTCAACATTTACACACTTCTTTGCTTAAAATGTTTCATGCCTTTTTGTGAAAAAATGAAAATTGCTATGTTTTGGACGCTAGCAGTGTTTTCGTAACATAAGCACACCTTAAGTCAACAATAAATTCAATCTTTCTAGAATAAAACCTAGCCATTTGTTTATTCAATAACGACTAAAATCTTAAGCTAAACGTATATTAATTACACTAGAAAATCAGTGCTTAAAAAGTAACTTACCTAACGAGTCAAATTGTTTTCCTTAAATAGTTTTTGTCCTATTGAAATCATGTTTATATCTTTTATATAGTAAACGTTTATTTTATATTCAGTATCCATTCATATTCAACCTAACCTCAATAAGACTTGCATGCTAACCCACTAACAACCAACATTTTTCACGTTCGAGCAAATGGTAAAAGATGTTTAATAAAAAGATGAAAAACAATGAATAAACATTTATAAATGACGCCATAACGCATAAACTACATATCACTACTTCGTAACCCTCTTTTAATATAGTTTCACTTATCACAGACCGACGGGCAATTTGTTAACAAACCTAACCTATCATAAATAAATTTTCAATTTGACCCGTTAGGAAAATTTAATATGATTAAGACATACTATAAATTTAAATAAGTTAATACAATAAGTTAGGGCCCTCTAGGCAGTGATTCGATATTGTGATTTTCATTTAAACATATGGAATGTATTCCATATTCATTTTATAGTTGACTATAACATCGTTGTCAAGCAATATTATGAGTGACCTCTGCGGTGATACATCTTACAGAATTATTTACATTAGAGCAGCATTTCGCTTAGTTTCATATATATCTAATAAATCCTAAATGATCTATATTTGATATCTCAAAAACTCTGATCACAACCTGTTATCGTATTTCAAACATCATAAAAAATTAGTATCAGAATAATACCTAATAAGAAATGAAAAAAATACTACTCCCATTATTCTGTATCAAATACAATACAACTGGCCAAACCATACAATCAAATTTAGCTATAAATACTAAGCATTTTCATTAATGAAAATGTTTGTTTCGATTTAACTAGGATACTTATTTTTACCTATCGACAACCGATGACACATGTCTCACCTTTAGTAATTTAGGCCGAAAATAAATTATAAAACCACACAAATATAAAGCACATACAAATACGCGTAACACATAAAATGGTTACGCCTTAACATAACGATACACATTCACTCATGCGTCTCTGAAGTCGTCTCAATGAGACGTTATTTGGCGTAAGTTCAACTATTGGCAGTTTTCGTTTTTATATAATTTTTAAATCTTGCTTTTTTAAGACAGTTAATTTAAATATCATTGAATCTTGTTGTTTTTTTTTTTGTCTTTCCCGATAAACTATTATCCGATTATTCAACAACAACCATTTTATAATATCATAATGGTAAATACGCATTGAGCTATTTATTAATACTATGCCGTAAACACATGAAATTCAAAATTTTCTGCAGTAACCGAGAAGAAATGCCTAAGAAGATGCATAACTTAAAGTATATCTTCCATTGGATTTATTATAGAAGACCTACATGCATGATTGCAAGAGTATCTGCGGTAAGTATCAGCTTTTGCTTTATATCTTACTAATATTATAAATGTGAAAGTTTGGATGTATGGATGTATGTTCCTCAATCAAAGCAGAATGACTCAACGGATTTTGATGAAATTTAGCATAGTGATAGTGTACAGTCTGGAATAGCATATAGTCTGCTTTTCGGGATTCGAAATTGCTCGGGTAAAACCGCGCGACACAGCTAGTAGATTGTAATAAGCAATTTAGCTTATTTTGAATAACAAAAAACGAACGCGAATTATTTCTGTCCTTTTCACACTGAAAAACTTGTAAATAACAATCAAGTATATTCAATTTGTGAATTCGCACAAGTTTAGTAAATAATCAATCTTAATTTATAGAGAAGAAGTGTCAAGGCATTATTTTTGTCTTTCTTCACCTAAATTGAATCATACTTTTATATACTGGTGGTATTTAATATAAGTATATCGGTTACGTGTGCCGGCACTGCTTTATTTAAGAATACGTTCTTTTTTAAGTCAACTCTTCTTTTCGCATAAACCATATAATTAGGTGCGAAAAAATAAACAAATATTTTACAACATTTTGTTACAATTGAACAAAATGGACGAATAAAAAACGTGCAAAAGTAACATAGCTTAAAGAGATTTTGTTATTTAAGACATTTCCCCCTATCTTTTTGTTTTTGAAAATGAAAAATCGATTAATGTAAGGTCTTTCTTTAAAGTTTTCTCATCTCAATATAAAAAAAAGAAAAACATTTAACAGCTAAATAATTTTCTTCATATCTCCGGCAGTTTTCGCTTTACGTTCTCATCTATTTTCACCCCGTTCTCATTTCCTCGCCAATTGTAAATACCTTGAGACTACCGAATGCATTTCCTGCGGTAGTTTTGTTCGGTCGTAAGTCTTTGAATACGTTGTAACTAATGTGCTAAGTTGTGCGTGTAAATCGATTAACGCCTCTAGACCGATCGATCGTAGAGCTTTTACGTTTTTAAATAGGATGTTGTCTAACTCAGTCTTGTTTATCAGTACTTTTTGTCCATCTGAAACAGAAATATTCAGTTTTATTATTTATGTATTTTAAAGGTAGACTGTTTTCACTGTTACTGAAAAAAGGTGCCACAATAGCTTTAACTATAGTTTTTATAGTACATTTAGTCATGGCGACATACTATAAAACACTTTTATAACTTTCTTGTACAATCGCCTCCGGTTCCGGTGTTCCAGTTAAGAAAATTTTCCCTAGAACGGCTTTTGGATCGAAGGTCCGCCTACTTTTCTCTGCAGCCAATGAAACAATATAGATCTCATATCTATAATCATCATTGGTGTGCTTGCACTTTGTTTACTCCTTGTTATTTACTTAGTCGCAGGCAAACACTTGTCGATGCTGGTTAGTTTTTTTGTGATCCCTTTTTCTCCGAATATTATTAAAACGCTGATTAAATGTGTTGGCTCTCTTTCATTTTGCAAAAGAGTGAAAGCAACAAAACATTTTATAAACTATTTTAATTTGATATTTCATATGAATAAGGGGGTAATACTACATTTTTTTAAGTTGCCTTATTTGTACAAGATTTCGAGATCAAATCATGTCTTTTTTTTAAAATAACTTTCCATTTAAAAATAAGTTTGTTACGATAACAATAAACTATAATACTAAATTGTAACTTAACAGTAAAACCATTTAAATGTAATGATTTGTTTATTTTATATTTTTTTATTGAAATAAAAATAAATGATTTGATCTCGAAATCTTTTTTACCAAATAAGACAAGTTACAAGGCGGAGCTAACCGAACTGCCTAGTTATTAAAGTGCAAGTGAATTTAGCCTTAAAGGTGGAACACCGGAAAATTTTTCGATAGTACGTCAGAACAGTACCAAAATTATTTGTTTCTAGACTTCTCAACTTACCTCCACTAGAAGCATCGTGTCCTGAATTTCTTTTCTTTGGTGATCCTTTACTAGTTCTCTCCGAAGGCTTTGGACTGTAACAATGAAGTAGTTTATAGAAACTGCCAGGTTGTTATAGAAATAGCCAGGTTGTTATAGAAATTGCCAGGTTGTTATAGAAACTGCCAGGTTGTTATAGAAATAGCCAGGTTATTATAGAAATTGCCAGGTTGTTATAGAAACTGCCAGGTTGTTATAGAAACTGCCAGGTTGTTATAGAAATTGCCAGTTGTAATAGAAAAAACCGCTCAAATGCGAGTTTTAATAGCGCATCAACGCTTCCGTATAGTAACTAATATTTAATTAAATGTGATGAGGATAGTTTACGTGCTTTTATCCAACCAATTAGAAAGGAGATGTAACTGTCATGTTTGTACATCAAGAATTACTGACGAATATTTTATACAGTTTAATTACTTTCCTATGCAATAGCCTTTTTAACTTAAATACTGTTTAAACTTCAGTATACTAACTGTGTATTCTGACTTGTTTTTGTGGGCTATAGGCTGGCCCTTTCACTGCAATAGTCTCAATACATCATTATAATACCACCAAAGTCAAACGTGACAACAGATGGTCTAATAACCTCTGGTATTCTGCCTAGCCCATAAGGAATACAGGCTTGAAGTTATGTATGTGTCGGCGGTGTCTACCTAGAGCCTTATAGTTTGTTTGGAATGACTTCGGATGCCAGCACCTTCTTGGTGCTTGACAGAGTCTATGTCACAAGATTGTCACTGGCGGATAGAAAATAAAAACAATATAGAAGATGGACACGAGAAACGTGATTTTCAAGAGAAGAAGTATCAGCTATATAATCTCACGCCAGTGAAGACATAGAACTGTCGTGCACCGAAGATAAATCGGTTGATCACTACAAGCATTATCGATAGTAGAAAAACCGACTCGCCCTAAAGACGCTCACACAAAAGACTGTATTGGAAAATTATGATTAAGAAATCCCCAAGAATACCTGATGTTGAATAAAAGAGAGGAATCGCCCCGATTCCGACATATGTATGTATTCATAACTTTTTAAATGTCATTGTTACCAAACTAATGCTACCAACCTTTCCAAAACATGATTCCCAACCATGGACTGCGCCGAGATATTGAACACGGAATCATCGGCCGGGCGTTTCAACGGCACATCATCTTCCGACGCATCCGACGAAGTCATATCACCATTCGGCAATGGCGTAGACGTAATAGGCTTGTTCTCCTTTGAATCATCGTCCGTTATCATTACGCTAGAATCCTTGAAAGTCTGGAATAGGAGATTAGTTTTTATGTTCGAGAAGATTGTGATTAAGTTGGATTAGACTATTTTGGCAAATTATTTATGTGTTTTAGGAGTTATTTATATCGTTTCTGACGATTACAGTGTGTTGTTTAATGTCTGATACGCCGAACCTCGTTTATAAAATGAAGATGATCATGATTTATTTCAGAGATTAGAATAATTTGTATGTAATGTAGTTAGCCGAGAATTAGAACCAACCTAGAGTACTATTATGTACGCCACATTACATTGTATTTCAGGTAACACTGTAATTTTGTGACGGTATAAGTAAATGAATAATATCAGTTAACTATATCATATAAAACTAAAAGTATTTTTTATATATTAGTAAAGGCATTAATTGTAACCAGTTTTTCAGTACTTTAACTGTCAAATTTCAAGTAATGCTCCACATATGGGATGATATATATTTTTATTTAAAAGCTAGGTTGTAAATTAGAAGCATTTTTAATTTGCATGATATACTCTTTCATTGCAATGATCAGCTTCTACATCTCCTAGTTCTCATAATATAATTAAAACATTGTGTTTTAAGATAAATTTTATTATACATATTATGTGATTTTATACTTTTGTAAGAGCCAAGCAAAACACAGGAGAATGATGTAATGAAAAGCCAACAGAAAAACGAATTCTTTTCATATCAAACAGGTTATATCGACTTTCTTTGAAAACTATACAAAGTTAAATTTTTTTGTCGAATTAACTTTGTATATACGATTTAATTTCACAACACCAATAGTTAAAACTATAATAAATTCCGGGTTTTTATTTATGCTGCTCTGGGGCACTGAATGCAGTATTAGATATAATTTAATATTCTTTAATTTAAATCAGCGCAGTTAAATAAAACCGACAAAATATTTCATGCAAAGCTTAAAATGTTGAGTCGAGATTTGGGTGTATAATTTTAAGGATTGTTTTGGGCCAACGTTGCATTAAAACAGCGCAGTTCTTTTCTATGAATCTGCGTCCCGCATTCGCGTAACGCAGAGTTGGCCCTATTAAGTATTCTAAAAGGAACCCTGAATAATATTAAATTTGTGACATATAAACACCATTGATTGATCAATGCAATCCATAGTAGAAAGTGTTGTCAAAATGGAATTTTCGAGGTAATTGGCAATCATCAAAATGTATGTAGACAACTTTCTGTAACCGTAATTAATTAAAGTAAATTAATGAAGCAAACCTCATTAAAAATGAGTTCAGAAGACAATATACAAAAGAAACAACATTTTATTTGTTTATCATCAGTTACGAAAGCAAAATATATAAAACAGGTCACTTTTGACCGCTTACCATCCGAGGGCTAAACGGCTTCTCAGCTAATTCTCTTTCCTAAAAATTGTATAAATAATGGGATTTAGAATTTTGAAACAAAGGCCAATTGATTGCATTGATAAATCAATACTAACGGCAAAGCGGAAGCAAATAGTAAATATAAAATAAGCTTTTCAAGAATGTATAATATAATAAATACATATGACAAGGATTCGTGTTGCATATAAATTATACACACAGTTCAAACTGTTGAGGAGTTGTACAAAAAATAGTATAAAGAAAATGTTACTAGCTAGAAAAAATTTTCAACAATTATTAATTAATTAAGTATATAATTGTCAGTATAGCTTTAGACATTGATAGCAGTCATGAAGTAATTTTTTTTATTTATTTGATATTAGAAATAGATGATGAAAGCCAATTAATATATTTAAGGTAAAAAACGATAAGAAACGGTTTTAAGTGCCAACGCTGCGGCACGCGTTCGAACGCGCGTTTCATACAAAACTGCAATGTCCGTACCATACGCGCGTTCGATACGGACGTCCGGAATGCGCCAAGGCAAGACCACACACTGCAGAACAGACTGCTACCAAATTAAAGAAGCTTCAATTGGAATGTTTAAGACATCCACCGTATACCCCGGACTTTGCTCCAACAGACTATCATTTTTTTAGAAATTTGGATAACTTTAGCAGGGAAAAAAATTCAACTCCGATGAGGCAGTCAAAACCGCCTTCAAAGATTTTATTGGTTCCCGTCCTAATGTTTTTTCTTAGAAAAGGCATAAATGAACTACCTATCAGATGGCAGAAGTGCAAAGATAGCAATGGATCATACTTTGATTAAATAAATATATTATATGTAAAAAAAGAAATTACTTTTATTCCTCCCATACAAAAGCCAATTCCATATGTAAGGACCTAATAAATATATGGGTAGGTGTGATTTGAAGATACGGACGTACGGTACGCGCGTTCGAACACGTAACGCAGCGTTGGCACTAAAGGAACGATAATTCGTTTAACAACTACATTATTGTAAATTATCGTATTATGGAGAGACAGCGGAACGAGAAGAAATTCTAGTTAAAACCCATACTGGATAAGGTTTTAATTTTCTCTCTAAAACTAGCCCAGCAGGGACTCTAACCCATCAATATTAAATTGGGCCTAATGAGCATGTAAATAAGGTTGTAGAAATAAATGCATCTCACCTTAGAGGTCCTCGGTCGCTTAGCCACCATGCCTTTAGACCAGGCGTTGAGCCGTCGTCTTTTGCGTTTCGAGGCCTGACTGTCATTTTTATCTCCGTTCTGAGATGTTTGGGGCGTTTTGGTGACGTCACTATTTACAGATGTATGATCTGGAAGCAGAAAGCCTTTTAAGTTTTATGTCGATTGATGATTTTAACATATATTTAGCAAACATATCAATGATTTATGTTTTAAATTACGATGAATGTTAGGTAAGTTAATATTGTCTTAAGTTTTCGCGATTCATACTAATTCCATAATATAAAACACTTTTAACCGGATTTATCGCGTATATTTACATTTTAAATTTTAACTCGACGTTTCGTGGTCACGAGCGACTCTCGCTCGTGACCACGGGGTCTGCAAAGACACCGAAACGTCGAGTTAAAATTAAATACGCAATAAGTTCGGTAAGTTGTTTATTTATTGTAGTCAAATTAAACCTTTGTCACAGGTTATAAGAAACAAAGATTATAAAAAAAAACTAGGTATAAAAAACAATATTTAATTTTAATATCATGTGTAAGAATTTGTTTTTGCGTGCGTATGTTTGTGTTCTATGTATGCGTGTGTGTTTACGCAAGCGCGCACAAAGTAGAAAGAGTATGAAAGTATGTAAATTTAAACATTTTACTTGATAATTTTGTCTCTGTTTCTGTTGTTTCATAGTAAAGAACAATAAGCCACTTGTGTTTTTTATTAGCAGAAATAATCAATCACCATTCACAATTTACTATGCGTTCCAAATGAGAACAGGACTGGCTTAGCGCCATATTGCGACGTCATAGCTGTCAATTCGAACCAGTTAGGTAGAGTCAGCAAAATAATATTATTTAATTTAGAATTTATTTACATAAAAAAAAATATTCCGCATTTTTAATTACTTTCATTCCACTTAGTGATCACAATTCATTATCTGAAGAATCATCGTCGTCGTCTAATGTTGGCATGGTTTCCGCGCTTGTTCACCATGCGTCCTCTTTACAGTCGCGTGTCAATAAAGTTTAAAAACTAATTAAATAATAAGACAAAAATATATTTTTTTTTTATTTATTTCTTTTCGCTATAAACAAAATAGATATTTTTACTAAAAAAAATTTTTGCTGACCATATTTTTCAAATTACTTTTGACAGATAGAGGTCATTGACGTTCCTATTCTCATTTGAACCGCATAGTACTTTTATTCTTTTCTGTTTGATTTCGTTTATGAATTTTATATCAATTAATGTTTAGAGTATTTTTATATGTTATTTGTAAGTAAATATTGAATAAATATGTAAATCAAGTTCAATATCTAAAAATACTTATTTTCGAGCACAAACCTACACAGCATAAAAACACCACTAAATCCCCAAAAAGCACTTACGTAAATTCGAAGCTGTATAAATAAAGTCCGGCAGATCATTATCCGCCTCATTGCCCTCATCCCTTCTCTTCCTCGCTATCTCCTGACACTCCACTTCAAAGTCACTGTCCATTTCGACGTCAATCAACGCATGCGCATGGTCCCTTAGTGAGCACGCTTCGTGACGGATCTGTTTATCTGATGATGTCCTGGGAATAGTTTTGGATAGCCTTAGAAAAGGACAATGGGTTGTTATTAAATTAGACGGTTTGAGAAAATCTGGCTAGCTAAATACTGCTGGCTAACTATGTTGCAGGTTCAAATGTGCGTTTTTGCAGTCCAGCTTCTACTCACTACAAAAAAAACTTATTATTATTATTATCAAGCAAAATATTGCACTGCGCGTCAATGTATCTTTTTTTTCTGTCTAGATACTGTTGTCTAATACTACGTCGCAGGTTGAAACGTGCGTTTTTGAAGTCCACTCGGTTTCTAACCACTACAAAAAAGTTTTATTGTAAGTATCAAGCAATATGATGCACTGCCCTCATTGTATCAGCTTTTTATATTATTTATTGACTCAATATTTCTCATAATAAACAAGAGACGCTTTTAACCCAATATTGTCGCGTATCATATTCTACGTATCATATTTGACATTAAAATTTTTAACTCAAAGTTTCTGTGTCTTTACTGACACCGTGGTAATGACATCATGAAAATTATAAATATTTAAAAAATATATACAGATTTTCACGATAAAATCCGATAAAAAGAAACTCTCATTCAATTTTTTTTCGAAAGGCTTGCCCTGAAAAGTCGTTTATACTACAGACAGCGATAAGGCCATTCAAATTGACTCTTGATCAATGAATTTTCATGCATTTGCTTTAGTTGACAATGTGTCAACGTTTTACGTCTCAACTATTTTCTCGCAGTGTTGAAAGAAATAGAGCATCTTCATATTATAAGCCTAAACGCTATTAATACAAACTTCAATTTACTACCAAACACGAGCTTTAAATCTTAGTATACCCTTACCGATCGGGATTGTACTCCAACGCATTCGCACATATGAGATCGACGTCGTCAAGGAAATCCCTCGCGCAATTGTATTTATGCATGTCCACTTTAGTCATCATCGTTTCTAGGTCCATCGGCTGTTTCACTATGTCTAAGTAATCTGTCACCTGGAAATAAGAATAAGGAAATAATGAACATGAGAATAACATATTAGTATTACGATTCAATGTCACTTCACATCTTTATGAATAATATTGAAGGATTACTATTAACTTCACAACCGGAAAATTAAAATACTGGTGCATAAAAGTTACAAATATTTTAGATAAAGTTTAAAACACACAAAATTTTCCATTATTTGGTTGTGTATATTGATTTATTTTTATGTTTCTTTTTTTTAACGATTTGGTCTATTATTTAGATTGAAAGAAGGAGTTCTTAAATAACTAAAAAAAATATGGTAAATAACATAGCCCAGTAGCTCAGTTGGAAGAGCGCTCGTCCGGCAATCGTGAGGTCCCGGGTTCAAGTCCTGGTCGGGTGATTTTATTTAGTATATTTTATCAGACATTTAAGAATAATTGAGCATTATTAATTACAAAAACTAAAAAATATTAAGAAGGAGTTATCTACAGTTTTTAGTCATTTTAATAACAAGAAATCCTCGAACTGCAGTCCTTTTGCGGAAACTACTGAAAAAAATATTTATTTATTTAATTGTAACAAGAATTATAATCAACGAATGCAGAGCATTAAAAAAACCGACTTCACGTCAAAACCTTGGCCGAGTTGAGAAGGTCATCAACGTAAACATTCTCCGAAATCATACATATTTTTTCAAAAGTTTGAAATTTTCAATGAAGTACTGAACCGATTTCCATGAAATTTAATTGGAACCAGCTATGAGGTATCCTCTATCATATGAAACAACAATTCTCAAAACCAAATCATAATTGTCCGAAATCTCATGTAACAAAAAATAAAACAGATGAAAAAAACATAGACGAATTGAGAACCTCCTTTTTTGGAAGTCGGTTGAAAATAAATATTAATTATTTACTGCAATATAAAACAAACGAGTTCTGAATATTGAAGGCGTACTGTAACAAAATTATGTTATAAATGTCGCTCGTGACCACGGGGTCTGCAAAGACACCGAAACGTCGAGTTAAAATGTAAAATATAAATCATACGCGATTAATCCGATTAAAAAGTAGTGTTATTCAAAGTTATGATATCTTTCAAGGAAACAAGCATGGAAGGAAATACTATATGTTTGCAAATAGGTTGCTAATAAAATCATATTTTTAAGTTTTTGCATTTAATAATGCTCATATTTTCAGATCTTTGATAATAAAATCACCAAATATATTTATTTAAATATAGTTCATTCATACCTCCTCCAAATCCACGGGCTTGGTGAACTTATAGAACCGTCGGTTGGACGCGAGCTTCCTGCATATATCCCGCAGGAATATCCTGAGTTCGCGCAGTTTGTAGTCCTCCTTGCGTTTGCGGCGGGCGATTTCTTCGGCGCTTTCTTTTGGTGGCGGGGGCGGCGGAGCTGAAAATTTAATGCAAGATGTATTATTACTCTTAATTTACATGAATTTGAATGATGTGAAGTCAAGCAGTATCAAATTATTTGGCTTTAGGACCCTTGGGCCATTGCAACCAGCAGATGCAAGATTTCAGTTCTGTATATTAAACATACGAATATACCTCCTTAGAACTCTAGTCAAAGATGAGCAATTTTTCTAGACAACCTTATTCTTGAACTACGCATAAGTTAACTGGAAAATCTTTGTTAAATGAACAGATTTATCATAAGTCTCATAGAAAAAATAATTAAAAATGCAATATAGAAAATTATGTCTACAATCTACGCATATGATAGGAGCACCACCAGTATGCCATGACGCTGATTTACCTCTCCATTCTAAAATTGCAATTTATAAATACATGAATCACCCAAGCTGACACAACAACTTAACCAAGTAAGGAGTGATCACAATCTTATATATTTAATGGAGACCATACAGCAAAAGTTAAGAATATTATGGTACATAAGGCAGCAAATTCTAACCATTTGGCCTGAGAAACGCAGGATCGAGTCCAGCGCCCTCGATTTTATTTTTATTTTTTACCATTAGTGAAATCAATTTTTCATTATAAAAACTAAAAGATAAGAAGTACATATAAAACAATTGCAAGACCACCATTATTCAAATTTATTTTACTCATAATTAAAAACTAATACCCGGATAGAAATTAAATTTTATTTGTAAAAAAACATTATAAGGAACGTGAACAAAGATGGTGCTACCGACTAGTGTCTCAAATCCGAAACTTGTACTCCTGCTCTAGTATAAAATTTTCAAAATATTAACTATATCGTAGTTGTTATTAGCGATAAATTGCAGCATAAATATATTTCATGCTATGGCAAATTTATTCCTTCTATTTTTCTCCCAGGAACTTGAACCAAATAAAATTAACTTTTCGTTTTCTTTTTCATCTTTTTCTCATAACTGTAGGATAAAGGGCTGTCTGCTAATGATTCTCCTAAATAGCTGTGGAAATATCCCGGGATTCTATCTATTTCATCAAATTGCAGCCTCAGCTTATTCATTTATAAGGTACCTTTTTAACCGGCCTCGAAGAGCTTTTCGAAGAGAAATAGCGCTTGTGTCATGTCAGTCGAATGGCGCGAGATTTTTTTACATCTCGTAAGGACCTCTGAGTGGCGCCATCTCTCGGGGCTTAAAATCATGTTTAGCCTCGAAACATATTGCCTTAACTGTATGTATGTTTTTCCTTTGCTCGCAGTCCAGCATTGAAGATGGCATGGAGAAAGGTTTACCTTTACAGTAAAGTTTAAATGCTTACCTCTAGGTAACGGAGGAGGTGGCTCATTATTTTCCAAAATCGGTGGATCCAACGGCACCTCTGTTATGATCGGCTTCAAGAACGCTATAACTTCAGACGCGGTCGGCTCCCTGACCCGGTAGATACAGTCTTTGTATACAGGAAATATATCTTGCACCTTGAAATATAAAAAAAGTTGATTTTAAATAGGTTTGTATTAAATATTTTTTAACAGTTACCAGGCCTGGCTCACTCCGCACGGTAAATCCGTTATTTACCTACAGCGAAGCGCTCCGCCGGCGGATTTTAATCAGTCGAGTGTCACGCGCGCGCGTAGTAGATACCTACCTACTTAATAGCACTCACAGTAATTCTATGATCGCGGTCGCAAAAAGTATTGAAAAATGGACATAAAAAGAAACAAATATTCAATTAGAGTATGTTTAGATTTGATAATGTTCAATTTAGTAAACAAAACATAGGTAGTATTACTAATTATTCGTTGTAACTTTTTTTTCATTTTGTACTTTAGGTAAGTTGAAATAATGTTTTTTTACAAAGGTAGAATAACAGTAATACCTACATCGGTAGATACTTAATTACAAATAAGGAGATTAATTATTCTTCAATAGGCAGCAACCCTAACAGCGTAAGTAAAGATAAGAGGCATGCGATAGAAAGAGACAAAACTTCTAGGTATATAAATTTGCAGGTACGTAATGCTGTGCGAGCTGAATTCCACCGTATCGTAGCAAGACTCGCATTTATTTAGATCTTCTTGCGGAGTAATTCTTAATAAGTAATAGTACCCCTGGCACTATTACTTATTCTGTGCAGTTACTTGCAAAGGTTTCTACAGTATTATAATATTATAGTCGATCATACTGATCAGAAAATATTAAGAAATCACTGTTTGTACTGTATTGTCTACTAATCGTTATGTTAAAAAATTAACTCCTCACTTCTTCATAAACATAAAAAGTTGGAAGAATACAATGTGATAGATGTTCGTAGTTGCAAGTGATAAATGGTGCATTCTCTATGTTTGCTTACAAAAGCACTTTTGCTCAATATTTGTGTTCGTAAAGTCGTAAAAGGGCATTAATCAGAGTACACTCCCTAGGTAAGTAGATGGCAGGAATCCAGTTTCGACCTGGGTAGCGGCCACTCTTCATATATAGGATAAATAAATAAATATTTCTGACACTCGCACAACATTATCTAGCCCAAATTAAGTTTCTTAAAGAACTTGTGTTATGAATACTAGATAACTGGCATACTTAAGAAATATATAAACATACATATTGAATAAATACATATTTTTTTATTACAATTTAACTTAAATAAACATATAGGGTCTTCTTTATGAAGATCAATATATTTTAAGAGAAGGTTAAGAATGATGTATGGATTCAATTTATGAAAGAATTTTTTTTTTGTTACAATTAACAAAAAAAAATTCTTTCATAAATATTTTATAATTCTCATAAGTTAACAACATTTTAGTTTAATCTGTTATTTACGACTAAAGCAAGAAATAAAAGTGTTTCTATTTGACTATTTATATTAAGAAATACGTTATACATAACCAAACAATAACTTATACTACGCGAAACTCACTCACACACAGAGAGAAAAATCGCACTAGGCATAGGTATGTAGGTATTCTCTGACGGCACTATCGACACCGAAAGTCAAGCGAGCCGCCCGCGCCGACAACACTCTGTTGGCTTGTCGGCGCGGCGCGGCGGCGGCGACTTTGTTTGAGCCAAACGCGCGCGACCCGCGCACCGCTCGGCGAGCGCTCGCCAGTCTGTAAAAGTCTGTCTAATGATACGCGCGCGTAAATTAATAATTATCAAAATGCCTAATTTCGCGTACACGAACCAAGAATATCTTCAAATGGCTTTGTGCTAGTGCGGCGAGTGAGAACCTGTCACGAGCTCGTGACACGTACGAGCAGAGACATGGAAGGCGTCCCGCCCTCCGAACAATTCTAGGAGCTGTGCAGCGCCATCGAGATTATGGCACATTTACTCCACGTGCCCCAATGTTGTGTGCTGCCAATGTTATTAAACGAACAAGACTTTGTGTATCGCAAATAGGTAGTCATGTGCAGCAGTTACTATAAAGTGCTTGTGTATGTGTATTCGTGTGCTGTGTACCTAACATCATTGACAGGAAGCAATATGTAAGTTATTTTTGTACATAAACTGTAAATAATAATAGTTGATAATAAGGTGATTCCATTTAAACATTCAATTGATTGTAAAATACATTTATTCGTTAAGACAAACAGCTCAAGCACGAAAGCTTTTTTTAAATTTATTTCTAATTTAAACATTATCAAAGAAGTCAACATTACTAAAACGGTATTTACAATTAGTTGAACGTTAAATTGACAGTTGAAGTGTGATGGGAAATTAGAATCAACTTTTATACGAAATAAGTATGATATTACAACAGCTGATTGTTACGTCATATACATCAAGCTAAGTAGGTCACGCATCGCCCGGGCGCGCGAGTCATCGACCTTTGCTCGCGTGGATAGGTAGGTACTAACCGCGTAGGATCTTTATTTTAGTGAAGTTATTTTCTTAAAATAAATAGATAGGTTTTTTTTATTTCTTGCAAGGTTGTCGTAAATAACAGATTAAACTTAAATTCGGTCAATTAAAAGATTTGAAAATTTCAATAAAAAAAGAATATAGTTATATATATATTTTTATTTTTTTCATAAATTGAACCCATACATCATTCTTAACCTTCTCTTAAAATATATTGATCTTCATAAAGAAGACCCGTATAAACATCCATGACTTAACGAATAATATCTGTGTTCATAACACAAATAGCCGCCGCCGCCGGGATTCGAATCCAGGACCTCTGGCATAGAAGGTCTTGTATGTTACCGCTACACCAGCCGGTCGTCAAAATGACAAAAATGACTGCCTTCCAGTGCTGAATTGTACTGGAAATGTTTTATGAAAAGTCATTACCCTCCCAATTCTGAGAGCTTTTATCTTCGGTCTCATCTTCAGTTGCTATCAACCGGGAGGGATTGTAATGAAACTTGGGTTTAGTCTGTGGGTGTCGTCCTGCTTGCACTCGATACGAGTGAGCGAGATGCAGTTATGAAATCGTCACGTGACACGTCCCCCTAATCAATAAAAGGAACACATAAAGAAAATATTTATACTTTAACTTACCTCTCGCGGTAACTCAGCATAGTCCACAGTACAAGTGGCCAGTAATAATGTGTGATCGCCCGCGGCTTTACTTCTCCACAGTTGTAGTAACAACGTGGTGGCTTGTGTGAGCTGAAGTGTCTTCCAAATTGCCACCACGTCTCTGATGAATAGCACGCAGCCGCCGTCGATACGACGACATTCGGAGATCAACTGGAGTTAAGGAAATAGTGAGTTAATATATATATATTTTTTTTGAATATTGACAGATTTCAAAAAGAAGTTTTCCATTCATCTGTAACCTACGCGAAAATTATAAATCGATTTTGAAGATTCATGTTTCGTTTTGTAGAAGATACTTTAGGTTCCGAGTATTAAATTTCATCTAAATCGATAAATTGCTTCTCTAAAATCGTTAATGTTAAAGATTTGCTTTATTTTTTTTACGTTATTTTAGGTAACTTATTTTAGATTATTAGTTTTTGGTTTCTTTTTTAATATCTCTTATGGTTTCTGAATAATCTCCTGTGTACACTTAACGATTACACCTGGTATAGTATAACACTGTTCATTTACAGTGCCATTAGGCTTTGAACTAAGGATGTTTTTACCAAAATTACTATTCTACAAGTAATAAAGTGCCTAGTATATGGCCCGCCATAGGAGCACTACATACATACATACAGTTCACGCTTGTATTCCTTATGGGGTAGGTAGAACACCAGAGGTTAAAAACTCACCGAAACCAAGGCTTGTTCAGGGCCACCATGCATAGTAGAGTGTAATGTGGAAACGGCCAATTCCTTCACTGTACAATGCTCCATAGTGGATAAAACTGCGGGTGCTATCAACGTGTCTGAGCACTCTCCGGTTATAAGGAGTACTGGAGCGGCCAGGTTGTCTTGTAAACTGTAAGAAATTTAAAAATTATTTATTCGGTCATTAGACACAGCAACAAAAAAATAACTAAACAAAGTTTGAATGTTTCAGTATAAAAATAGCTATTTTTACATAATAAAAAAGTTTATTTATGTCTTAATATCAAATTTTTTTCAAACAACTTTAAATATTGACTAAATCTTACTTTAAAAGTAAAATATTCTCAGTGCGTGTTTTTAATTTAGTTAAAAATACATGGCGGGCAACCGTTTTTCGGCAATCATTTATGGTTACAAAATAATTTCATCAGCACATACCTTGGTTTTGGACAATTGGCGATTTGTTCGCTCAATAAAGGCTTGTAGTGTGATGGCAGACTCTGCGCAGACGCACGTGCTGTCCTGCTCGCACTCGATACGAGTGAGCGAGACGCAGTAAGGAAATCGTCACGTGACACGTCCACCTGACCAATAAAAAATGTTAAATGATAAAAAATGAAATAATCATGACGGAAAACTAATTAATTACTTTACATTTACTACAATTTTTGGATTCATTTTAATAACTAACCTAACCTTCTATGAGAACAAAATAATGCAATACTGTTTTAGCAAAAATTTAACTACTTTTTACTATTTCGAAATTTACATGGGATATTTAGTGAGATGGCAGAATTATTGACAACTAGACACCACGCGCGGTTTTACCCACTAACTTTTGATCCCGTGGGAATTTCGGGATAAAATATAGCCTATAACCTTCCTCAAGAGTTGGGCTATCAAATGAAAAAAGAATTTTTCAAATCCCACTTGAAGTTTCTGAGATTAGCGCGTTCAAACAAACAAACTCTTCAGCTTTATATATTAGTATAGAAGTATAGATTGTGAGACAGTATTGCCATGAATGGTCAAGCATAATGAAAACAGTACTCTTCTAGAACCAACACTTGACTCAATTATGGTTACTTACATGTTTAGGATCTATAAGCAACGCGTGTTCGCTGTCGTATACTTGAGGATACACTCTTCTTAACGCTCGCAACACAGCTTCGGAACATAACGCCTTTAAATCGGATCCTGTAATATTATAATAGAGTTACAACTATTATAATCGCGCACAAATAATTATCTATTTTCCAGCATTCTATTTCCGATTTTATTTTAGAATAGACTAAGCCCTCATTTGACCTCATTCTCACCTGATGGTAAAGATGATGGTGAAGATGAGGTCGATGATGAAAGCACAGGGGCTTAGGAAAGAACTGGCTCTTCCTACAACATCGCCGGAACATATCACCGCCTTGCAAGCTACTTTTGAATAATAACTATGGTAAGTTATAAACTGGATAAGTCTGAGAGGAAGAACCTGTGTTACTCTATCAAACTACAATGATTTTCACAAAGCTATACCAAAGCATGGAATAACCCAATCTAATATATAAAATTCTCGTGTCACAGTTTTCGTTGCCATACTCCTCCGAAATGGCTTGACCGATTTTGATGAAATTTTTTGTGCTTATCCGGTATCTATGAGACTCGGCCAACATCTATTTTTATTTATTTATTTATATGGCAAAACAACGTTTGCCGGGTCAGCTAGTTATAATATAATATTTGACGACAACTTCATTTAAAGTTTTTATTTTGTTGCTTTTGAGTATACTTGTGTTAGTTTATTAAATTAGATGGTAAGTTTTTTTAAATTTTTTGGCTCCCTCATAATATCAGCGACAGGGCTGTTCTTTATAGCATACACTTTGCCAAATGCTGAGAGGGAGACCATTTTTTTAACATCTCTTCTTATTATTTTTATTTTTAAATGTTTGTAATATAACCCGTATTGCATTTACATAAAAAGCAACTTTTAAACAAGGAATATAAAAAATAGCTGCTTACCTCCATACCCATTCGTGACAAAGGCTATATGATCCAAAGTGTCGCTACTGAGCCGTGGGGTCCAATCCTTTGTATAAATTTCTAGTATATCTCTTCTGGCGGACTGTGACGGAGGTCCGAAATATAGCTCTCTATCGAATCTACCCGCGCGTCTTAACGCAGGGTCGACGGCGTCTAGACGGTTGGTAGCTCCGATTATTATAACTTCCCCCCTAAAAGAAAAAGTGCATGTTAAGAGTTCTCATTTAGTATTCATTTCGTACATTTCTCCATACAAACATAGAAGCCTCATAGTAACAAAATTTGATGTTATACTCTAAAAAAAATGTATAATATCCTTTGGTTTTGTCGATATTTAAGTTTGATGCTAGACAGCATAATGCTTAAAGCAAACTTAGATTATGATCATTAAAAAATCCATATTATAACCCTAATTTTAGCGAAACTTTTGGAATTAATAATCACATCACAATAAGATCATATCAAGTTTATATGTTCAACGGACCTAGTTTATTTGTCAACTTAAATATCGACAAAACCAAACGATAGGTTAGTCTCACCAACATGTCAACCTCCGTGTGAAGCTGAGTGAAATAGCAAGCTGGTTCTGCCGAACCCAACGACGAGTTTGGTTTAGCGAGCGGCGGGTTAAAATCAATTTGTGACATCCAAATGTAAAAAAATATGACTCACTTTTTCAGCAATTTTTTGTTAGAATATGATAATTATATTTTGAATTATTATTTTGTATATTATTTAGAATAATATTGTATAAATAGTTATGTACTGTAAAGTAACTAGACCCACCTGGGGAGTACGATTTTTTTAATAAGCTATTACGTTTTAGTGTTGAAACTAGGATGAAAAATCAGATTTACTTAGTTTTACAAATACTTCTGTTTAGGCCATGAATTTGTCAATTTTATAAAATTCATTTTTACGAATAAAAGGTATCCAATAAATATAATTCTGCAAATACGCCACTACGACTGTATTGGATTTTTGAAGAATTTTAGCTAAGATTTGATTTCGTAATTTTAACTTCGCAAGTATCGTAAACGTCGAGTCATTGGACACTTAAGGTTCTTATGAAGGCGTTTATTGGTTCACGAAAACAATTACAAAGCTGTGAACTAAAATTCTTATTATTTTTGTAGAGTAATATCTATTTTTATATACTACAATCTTTAAAACTATATTCGACAGAAAAATTCGCGAATAAATAACGTTATAAAAAAAAGTTGCAAAATATACAGTCAATCAAAGATTTAAATCCATAGATGTGCCCTTTCAGTACAAAGATCTAACGAAATATTGTCATTACTGAAAGAGGTGCATGCACAAGTCTTGTGACAGTCTCTAATGAGCGCTTGTCGTGCACGTTCACATAGATTATTTTGTTTAAAATATTTACATAAAGACTTAATTATGCTGTCTTGTTCATTTCGGGGGTGTAAAAATACAAGTTGCAATACAAAAAAGGATAAAGGTGTTACTTTTCATGCGTTAGTAATTATTATATAATTTAATGCATTTCTCGATTTAGTCGGGCAAGGAAGCGCCCGGCCGCCAAAGAATAAGTAATCAGATAGTAAATAAAAGATCAACTCAATACTTAATGTAACCTATTAAAATCATATTAGAAAATCTTTGAAGTTTTTATTTTACTGTACAAAGCCGTCGTATTTTCTGGCTATTTTATGGAAATAGAAAAAAAAATTGGTTTATTTTATTCACATATTTTTTATCATAACATACACATTTATCATAACAAACAACATAAGGTTTTAAGTAATAATTTTCTGATTCTTAATTGTTGTAGACCATTAAAAAATATCAATGAAAGTAGTAATATTCGCGGGGAAGATATTTCTAGCACTATACCAATATTAACCCAATACGATGTAAACTGCAAAATTATATCGAACATTTTAGATACAAATAATACACTGAAATTTCCAAGCAATTCGTAGGATACACAGGGTGACTGGTGGGTACACTTTCGAAATTCGAGGACGTGATAGTTTGAGGTCATACTCAAAGAGAAATAAATACATTTTAATTATTTAATGAGTAAACTTAACCGAAAGTTATAGAATTCATTACGCAACGCAATGTACGGACGTATGCACGGTGTTATCAACACAGTATGGGTAGTTAGGTATATACGGCTTCACGAACGGTCCTCGACCTAGTAAAACTTTTTCTTTATGTATAGGGAATTCTGATGAAAAATTAAGTAGATGGTACTTAATTTACATAATTATTATGATCAGATAAAATAATACAAAAACTAAAATGCGTTAAGTACATGTATTGTCGCACTCATGTCTAACCAAAGGCTAGAATTTCATAAATTAATCTCTATATAAAATATGGGTGTGTTAGTCTTTCCTGCTTGCGATTTGTTCGATGCTTGTCTAAAATCCGAAAAATTCATTCGATCCCATATAAAATAAAAATCAACTCCCTACTTTCATAGCGAAAACAAACTATATTCTATGAAATTACATAATGTTAGAGTCTTTTTTTACACAGTAATATATTCGAAACATTACATACATATTCTTAAGAACAGCCCGCGACTTTTAATCATAGAGTTTAAATAATGAAAATAATAATTGATAATTCTATAAATGTAAGACTTCATTATTTACATAAACGAACACAAACAACAGAACGCCAAAAAATTAACAATCCTGTAGGTATGTTTTTAATAAATAAACGATTTATAAATATTTATCTTTATTTTTATTACTCTGAAATCCTTTGTAACTGTTTAGGCGTGTTCCTAGCGTACGTTACATCTGATCTTATTCTATGACGTTTGTTGACGTGGACGCGCCGTGCTCGTGTGAGTAAAAATGACAACCTTAAGACACGTACGGGCAAATCTATGGATTTAAATCTTTGCAGTCAATGGACAGAATTTCAGTGGTTGGACAGCTCATACTAGTTAATGGACAGTTTCAATGAACACTTTTATATAAATTTTACAAGGAAATAAATTACATAAATATATTTATATTTATTTCCTTTTGATCTTAATAAATAGTTTGGTATCTTTATTAGGAAATTATCAATACGATAATGCAAAAAAAATATTAGAATTTACTTTTTAAGTTTAGTGTCGCAACTATTATTCAGTCTTAGCGAATATATTTTGACGTATTATATTTTACATTTTAACTTGAAATTTCAGTGTCTTTCAGACCTCGTGATGCGGTAAATCCGGGTAAAAATAGTTTTGTTTTATAGATAAAAACACCAAATAAAATCAATCCTGGCTGGGACTCGAACCTAGATCTCCTGCATCTCTTATATTCGATCATGAATCGTGAAAATTTTAGAAAATGTTATGAAATAATTAAATTTAAAAACTTAGAAAAAAAAAACAATTTACATATTTCGAAATTAAAGGTCATAAAATATGAATCGGTCGCATTTGTACAATCATCGTGACGATTTTCGTGGCGCAGGGGTCACACGCTACAGCGCCAATCGTGAGGTCGCGGGTTCGGTTCCCGTACGGAACAAAAAAAATAAATTTGGGTCTGGGCGTTGTTTCTACATATGTATTTTTTATATCCTAGGTTCCCCTAGTTTGCTACATGGTCATAACACAAACACAAACTCTTTCTTCGCTCACTCTGTGGCCATGTAGTTGGTGTGATTGTCTGGATGGGGATGTTATTTATTTATTTTGGAAATGGCTATGCTCGGAGTTTCCCTGCGGGATCGAATCAGGAATGAGGAGATTCGCAAGCGAACCAAAGTCACCGACATAGCCAGAGGGATTGCAATACTGAAGTGGCAATGGGCAGGGCACATAGCTCGCAGAACAGATGGCCGTTGGGGCAGAAAAGTTCTGATGATGAAGTTCGACGACCTGGTCAAAGTCGCCAGCAAACGCTGAATGAGGGCGGCGCGTGACCAAGCGACGACGTGGAAAACTTTGGGGAGGCCTATGTCCAGTTTTGGACGTCTACAGGCTGATGATGATTTGTTTTAAAATATTTTCAGACCACCCTGTTTTTTCAAGTATTTTTCAAGTGCCCTTCATGTTTTTCGTTCTTTTAAGTTTACCACCATAATAATTGTGTTTTTTCCTGACCACCGCAATTACAAACGATTATTCTTTTCAAGATTAGATAAAGATGGTCGTCGTACCTACTTTATAGCATATCATCAATATATATAAAACTGTTCCGTTACTGACTGAGTGACTGAGGTACTGAGTGACTGAGTGACTGAGTGACTGACAGACAACGTACAGCCGTAACTACTGGGCGCAGAGAGCTGAAATTTGGAACAAACATTCTTTAGGAGATGTAGGGGTGCACTAAGGAAGGAATTCCCGAAATTCCCACGGGAACGGGAAATATAGGACTTTTTAGTTTGTATGAAAAATCTTATTCCTTGAGTGCACCGATATGAAACTTGGTATAAAGGTTTTTCAATGTGTGTCTGGTTGTGCTATGAAAGGAATTCCCGAAATTCCCACGGGAACGGGAAATATATGATGTTTTAGTTTGTATGAAAAAATCCCATCCCTTGAGTGCACGGATGTGATACTTGATATATAGGTTCCTCGATAAGTGTCTGTTTGTGTTATGTAAAAAATTCCCGTAATTCCCTCGGGAATGGGTTGGACTTTTTAGTTTGTATGAAAAATCTTATTCCTTGAGTGTACGGATAAGATACTTGGCATGAAGGTTCTTCAAAGAGTGACTGGTTGTATTACGAAAAAAATTCCCAAAATTCCCACGGGCACGGGAAATATATGATTTTTAGTTTGTGTGAGAAAAACTTATTCCTTGAGTGTATGGGTGTGATACTTGGTATAAAGGTTCTTTGTAATGGGTGTCTGGTTGTATAGTTTCTGAAATTTTCACGAGAAGGGTAGTTAAGCGCATACGAAGTTGCGTGATAAAGCTAGTATTGCATATAAAATAAACCAAATTTAGATTGTTAATATTCATTTTAAAACCTTTTTTATAAGTTAAAGTACCTGGTTTTATAGGCTTTCCCTGTGTTACTTTCAGGGCTGATCCAATATTTGTAATAAGTTGGCCATTGCTTTTAATAAATATCACAACCTTACAGCGTCATTCTAGGTGACTGCTACACCAGTTGTTGGATTCTGGTAGCATTCTGGTAGAAGGCTATTATTTCGGTGCCCAGCTCTTTGCAATACTTACAATATAAGTGAGATGGGTTTTATGACTATTTAATAATGTACGACGGGATATTATGCGCCTTTGGTAAATGAGAGTGAAGTATGTTTGTTATGTATCCGAAAAAGACTGTTATGGAGTCTTTGCTACCTTGATGAATTTCGTGATCATTATTAGCTGCAACTTTACCAATTTCAGGCATAATTTAATTCCACTATCATCACCACTTTAACTCCTAAGTGGTTCATTGAAAATATGTAACAAGTTGTTTTGTGATCAGTAGTCTTGAATTTTAGAAAACGATCGCCTTTTAATGCGAAACAAACGTACTCGAGTGCATTTCATGTGAGTGAGTACATCTTCACTGGTACGGTATACAAAAACTAGGTGTCTTCTGAATAACCCTCTAACATCCTTGTTCTTCTTTCTTCGAAAATACAGTTACTGAACACCTATCCATTCATTAGATTTCACTAAAAATAAAAACTAGTTATTGGACAGTCCGTTCAAACATATAAATTATATTATAGGGTTTCAATTCCCATTAAATTCTTTGCAAAATACTACAACACCTTATGTTGTTTACAACAAAACATAATATGATGAACGTAAAAAAAAAAAATTGCTATTAACTATTATTGTTGAACTTACCTATTTCTTAATTTTTCACTTGAAAGACGACTGAACTTCAAGGACGTCCCGCAAAAATATATTATTAAAACTTATGCTTCGATTTATTGGATTTTTTCAAACATTTTGGTACTTTTATAATACAGAGTTTAATTGAATACCGACTGTGAGGTTCTCGTTTTTAAAACAACCTTAATTATACGTTAATTATTGTTTACTGTCCAATGACTCGTAGTGTCCAATCACTAGTAGTTTACCCTATAATGCGGTTGCTACCTGTCACATAATCCATCCATTTCCGCTAGTAAAGTGCCAACGACACTAGTATGGACTTGTTCTTGCCGCACACTCCGAACGGGGGCTAAAGCATCTATTTCGTCAAAGAATATTATAGATGGTTTCATTTTGTTTGCCTGTAACAATAAGTATAAAAGTTATAATTTGCATACTCAATATAATTTGAACAGAAATAATTTCTTTAATTTTTATGATTCATCATATTAAATATTTGACCTGGTAACCATTTAATCTCATTTCATCACACTTTACTTATGTAGGTATTAACTTCAAGCTTTCCAAAAATTTTATATGTGAATTGTTTTGATGAAACTATAATGTTGATAAAAATATAATGATACTAGCTGCTGCCCGCGACGTCGTCTGCGTGAACGCTATGCAGCACCAAACGCACCTACGATTATAACACTGCTAGCGTGATAATATGTAGCCTATATGTTGACCCGACTTCTTAACTATCTTCATGCCAAATTTGAAGTAAATCCATGCAGTACTTTTTGAGTTTATCCCGGAAAGACAAACAGACAAACAGGCAAAAATTCTAAAAACTATATTTTTTGTTTCTGTTTCGATTGTAGATCATACCCCAAGTATTCTTTTAAAAAAATATTCAATGTACAGTTTTGACTTTCCTACCATTTTATTATATGTATAGATAACAAACTTTCAGTTTATAAAATAAGTATGAAAACAATTCCGTTACATAAGTAACATATTACATACCTGTTGAAACAGCAGTTTTAAATGCCTCTCACTCTCTCCGACCCACTTCTTCAAACAATCAGCACCCTTCCTCATGAAGAAAGAAACTTTTCTTCCACTAAGCAATGTGCACTCGTTTGCCAAAGCCCGAGCTAGTAAAGTCTTGCCCGTTCCTGGTGGCCCGTGGAATAAAACACCTTTGGCTGGTCGAGTCTTGAATTTTTGGAACAAATCTGGATACATCAACGGGAATAATACCATTTCTCTTAGACATTTTATGTGTTCTTCTAAACCTCCAACCTGGGAAGTAAAATGATGACTTAGTGATTTTATGTTGAAAAAGCTTTTCTGAAATGCACAATGTAATGAAAACCCAAATTTCTTTTTTGTAATTAATATACTTTTTTAGTCTACTATTTTTTCACTGCAAAAACTACAACAATTAAGTTACAATAATAACAACTTTTTATTCAAATCAATCCTTTAGGTTGAGCAATTAGCTATCGATACTATATGGTCTTTTTAAAATTTATGATTGTTGATTTATATTGTTGCAAAAAAAAAGAGATTTATTTGTTTAAAAAAACATAATACATTTGAAAAATATGTCAGTAACTGAATAATTGTTGTTTAAATTACCCATTTAAATATAATTATATAATATTATATAATACTATAATAGGTTGCACTTACAGAATTAAACCTAACACTGCCATCAACTTCAACTGGCTGTATGTCACGAAGTGCTCGATCCGTTTTCTTATCATCTGTTGATTTTGACTTTTGCCTGAAAATAGAATAGAAAATTAGAAAAAAGTTATGTATGCCTAAAACGCGCTTTTCGACAACCTGACCATTTTCGACAACCTGTCGGGGATTAGGGCCCCAGAGACAGAAACCAGCGAATGTATGCTTATAATTATTATAACTCTCTTCTTTAGATTGTCTATAGACCAATGTGCTTTTCTAAATGTTTCTAAAATTTTAACTAAATGATGCTTTTTAATTTTGCGCTGACAGCAATATCTGCGACTCCAACTAGGAACTTATTTTAAAGTGATGAAATATACGCAAATATAAAAATAAACAGTAACTCATGAAGACAAAGTTAAAATTACAAGTTGTGTAAATTAGTTTATGGTGCTATTTTAAATAAACAAACTATAGTGCGGCCGTTGCGAGAATGCGTTCCTGACAGCTCCTTATGTCCACTGAATAAAGTTTATTTCCGATTTGAAGGGGGGAAAAGCTATGATTTTGACAGCTGTCAGGAACGCAAACTCACACCGGTCGCACTATAAACAAAGTATTTACCTTCCTTTAGCTTTATTTTTCATAGAAACATTGAGATCTCCCTCCGTATCCGAGCTGGTACTACTACTGCTACTACTCGTCGTGGACGGTGATTGAGCTGCAAAACACATCACAAACTGTTCAGCCGTTACTGAGAAACGATGATGATGATGAGTTAAAATGATGAAGTGCACTTACATCTAATGGTTTTTCTGCGAAGTATCTTTGGTTTCCTTTCTCTTAGACTGTAAGGCTTCTTTCGTATTGTAAATGTTTTTGCTGTAATTACAATCAGTTTTTTTATATTTTTGTAAATACTTTGTTAGTAGGTGCGGTATGAGATGTTCTTTATGAAAATGATGAAATGTTAGAATATTATTTTTAACTGATAGTATTTATTGGCTTATTAAGAGGAACACTAAAAAAAGGAAATCAATATTTGGTGGATGGTAAACCAGGTCGAATAATAACCAGTACCGGTAAGCTACTAAGCCCTTTCACAAAAATAGATTCCAAAAAAAATTTATAATTGTTCAAGTTTGAAAAAGTTCATATTCATAATGTGTAACTTAAATTAAATAATAACTTTTTAGTGCTCCTCTCAAATTAGTGTATGATAATTAAGTAAACTATTCCAATTAGAAAAAAAAGCTAACATTCATTTTTAAACACATTTTCATGCCAACTTTATCAAATCTATAGCTCTCTCATAATAAATAGTTCTAATAATAGTTAATGATGCGCCTTTTCTGACACGTAATTTCCGAAAGTATCTATCTGTATCTTATGGAGTGTTACTAAATGCCAGGCGAGGCGCAGCCGCGACTGCTCTCAACCCTGATGAAACTATACCCTAGCAAATAATTCAATGCAGTAAAATGACAGTTCCAGTGTGCCCACTTTAGGGAAGAAAAAAAATAGTGATGTGGTTTAAGTGAACGAATGTACTGTATGTAATGTATAGAAAATAAATATTTTGGCTCACAAAATATTTCTTTTTTACGGTTCTGTTAGCAAAGGGCAAATCTTCTTGAAATTTCATTTTTAACGACAAAAGGAATTTCGATTTTACTTCAACTGTAACCATTTTAAAGCACTAGCTATGTTTTGGTAATTAATTATTTTCATTTAAGTTACTTTGAAGATAAAGTACACACCTCAAAATTAATTATTTATAAATAACACGTTTCATTTTAGTATGGACGGCTGGCCAGCATCTGTGCCAAAGAAAATAGTAGTGGAATATCATTATGAAAACACTTAAACTAACTGTTAATTAAATTGTTAGTTACTTTTCGTGTACATTAAGAAAAACTACTTGAATCGACAATGACCACAGGTGACTGACGACGCCATATTGAAGTCATATTTTTACTGACATTCCTATATTTTTGATTTCTGCCTGGCGTAAAATATGATTTCAATAAAAAAAAACTAGAAAAGCAAACTGAATTCATGAAATATTGTGTATTTTTGATAGATATTAGTAGTGGTGAAATGTCACTTCCGTACATTAAGTATGTTGACCTTTCAAGATCATCTCTCATTAACCGTTTCTAACTTTTTGTTTTAAAACTCGTATGCTTTGAAGTAATAATATATTTTTTAAGTTTTTGTTACTTTTTTATACATTCTAAGAACAAAAGACAAATCTCTATAAGTTTGGAACACATTTTATTGATAAATTGAGTACGTACATACAGTAAGTTCTTCCGGCCATTTTGGATAACTGTGGAGTTTTATGGCAATACCGTCGTTTTGTTTTTTCGTTTGTACACCTTAATTACTGATTCAACTTTAAATGTTGTATTTTTGTTTGATTTGTGAATAATTTCCACTATCCTAAAATTTGGCACAGGTTGCGGCCAGGAGTGCAACGGAACCTTTCTTTAAAATTTTATGCAAAACAAATGACTACAACACCATTTTCAATCATTTATAGATGTTCTATGTCACGAAGTCCGTTTGGCTATGAATGTTGTCAAGCGTGCACATGCACATTGTTTTTGTGTGCGTAACCTCGAGAACGCTCAGTGTCGATCAGGGGGCGTCGACAATGTATGGAGATGGTGTAGACTACATACTGGAGACAGAGTGAAAAAGACAGAACACAATAAGAGGAAAAGAGCAAGAACGATACCAGTGTAGCCCATGAAAAAAAATATTCAATCAATTGTTCGAATACATCGCAGTATTTTTTTGAGTTTACACTGATTCATATTTTCAAGAAATCTTCGCTTTTATTAGAAATAACATTAAACGAAAAATTTTCATGACTTCTTCATAATTTTTAAATAATTTAACAAATATTTAAAGGGACCGTATTACATAATCGAATGAATTAGCGAATCGATGTTATTTGAATATAGCAACACAGACATAAAAAGAAATGTCAAAAATTAACTTCATATTTTTTCGCGATCGCGGTTTTGCGATATTTTTAAATTGTGTTTGTGTTTTAAGTTTTCTTGTGATTTAATCGACTGTTCTCCCCCTGATTGCTTGAACTCGCGTCAGTGTGAATTTGTATTTTTTAGAAAGAGTGTCAATTTATCCACACTTTTTGTTGTATTACTTTAAAAAAAAAAAAAGTATCAAAAACTTATTTATTGTTTTACTTATTGTTCATCAAGTTAACCTTATATTTAGCCAGTCGCAATAAAAATAAGCAAACCTTACAGAACTGATACATATGGTATTTCACCTAACAAGTTTGTAAGTATTTGCTTATTTTTATTCAGACCAGAGCAAGTTGAAATCTCGAAGTCGTTTGAACTGTTTGAAATTCCCGCCATATTAGCTATGTGGACCGTTTTCAGATGGCGTCTAGTCTTAGCTTTTAATGTACGAAGTTGTTCTTCTAAAAAGCTAAGTTGTACTATAAAATATTATTTATAAAAAGTATATTTTTTTGTGTTATTTTTTTATATTTCTTGAATATTTTGATTACATTTTGTTTTAGGGTCGAAACATGATACCTAGTGTTTATTATTTTCTGCGAGAAGAATATGAATTTACAAAATCAATGGAACTCAACTGTGATTTGTCTCATTTACGAGACATTACACGCCGTACAGCTGAAGCTACGGGTGTTAGCCAAAAAACAGTTCAAAGAATATTAAAAGAGGAGAAGGAATTGCCATCCACTTCATCAAAATTCACTTCACCTATGAAGAAAAGGAGAAAACGAGATAATAAAGTGGATATAGATAATTTTTCCGCCGATGTGGTTCGCAGTACTGTACAAGATTTCCATATTGTCCATAAAGAAATTCCAACATTAGCTAAGTTAAGAACAGCATTGAATGAAAAAATCCGATTCGAAGGTTTTTTAGACACTGTTCTCAAGTTACTGTTGAAATTAGGTTACAAGTGGCGCAAAACAGACAAACAGACAACCGTAAAGTCTTGACGGAGCGACATGATATACAAATTTGGCGTTTAAAATATTTAAAAAAGATAACAGAGTACCGCTCTCAAAAGCGGCCCATTGTCTACACCGATGAGAGCTACGTCTTTTCGACACACGTGCGAAACAACGACTGGGCAAAGATAAGGAAAGCACTCCGTTTTTTTAAAAAAATAGCACAGGCACTCGCTTTATTTTAGTGCACGCGGGAACCAAGGATGGTTTTATTGAAAATGCTTCCTTGGTTTATAAGGCCAACTCAACAGCTGGTAATTATCATTCAAATAATGAGCTATGATAACTATGTAAAATGGCTAAAAGAAAAATTGCTACCCAACTTGACGGCCGACTGGTGTAGAGGTAACGTATATTGCCTTCTATGCCAGAGGTCCTGGGTTCGAGCCCCGGACCTCTGGCATAGATAAATCTTCTTAATATTTTTGTATTTATTGCAACCTAATCTAATTTATTTACAAAAAGTATATACTTTTAAAACCAAAATTTTATTTCGATTATTAAATCTCGACTTGAAATATTATATTATTATGATTTCTTTGCTAACGTTACCTACATTTACACACACAAGCGCGCTTGTCGGGATACGTCACTTCCACAAAGCAGATACATAGTAGAGCTGCTGTAAGCAAAGTTGCACAGCTTCAATCTGAGTTGTCCTGACGTCACAGCCTTTAGTTCAAGCTATTCCTCGCTAGAGGCACTGGCGTCAGTTCGTCGCTGACTTCTGTGAAGTATGTACACGCGTAGATATTTAAAAAAAATTAAATCCTCCATTGTTTCTCGATGTAAAATTTAGTTTTCTATACTTTTATAAAGGAATCACATTGACAATCCAAATAAAATTAACTTACCACGATGATAATTTCATTCATAATTATTTTTTACAAATTGTATTGTTTTCCAATTATTTGTGTCCAAAATTCCAGATTGTTGTTTGTTGCCTAGGTGATTTTTATGCCGCGAAAAAAGGTTGCACTATCTAGCGTCAAGTAGAAATACTTTTATTTCGCGGTTCTTTCTGACAGATTTGGAACGTATGAAATTTCGTTAAAAAACTAGAGCCACCTAGTAAAGTATAGCTGAACTTTTTTGATGATCATGTGAATATTTTAACCTTATGTTTCAACCGGTTTTTACTACTCGCTACTAGGTGACTAATGCCATCGCCTGTTTGGCTATGATTGGCCATTACCCACCGCTTACCCCTCCCGCACCCCGCGCGTAAGCTTCACTTGAGTCCCTAGAAAAAACTGGATAGGGCAGCTCCTCTATATATGTCCTCCGTGGTCACTTCACTACTACAATCAAAGCCGAACGGACTTCGTGAAATTGAATATCTGTACACTACAAAATTTTTAACTGGTATCATTTTTCTATTTGACATTTCGAACTTTCAGTTTACTGCATTTAATAATTTGCCTGGGTATAGTTGGACATCTCCGACAATAACGTGGGAATAAAAGCCGCATACTATAGTCATGACCACAGACATACATCTATAACGCAAGTGCCACGTTTTGTAGTGAAACCAAGCGTGCCGACTTTATAACACCTACTGTGACCTCACAGCTGATATGGAAAATACAAACCGATTCAAAGACACCGCCGATGAAATCGATTATTAAGAACGATATCAATTGACGACCACTTTGGCGTTGGGGTAAACCTATCTGCCTCAGACGCCACTGGTTGCGGGTTCGATCCCCGCACGGAACAAGAAAAAAAAAAATGTTCCGTGTCTGGGTGTTTATCTATTTATGTATTTATATTCTAGATTCTCCCCTAGATCGCTACATGGTATCCCATAACACAAGTTATACTTACTTTGGGGCCATGTAGTTGGTGTGATTGTCTGGGGGATTAATTAAATTGTCCAACAGACATGCATACGCGCAGACAGAATCTAGCGGCGTCCAACCTTGATGCTTGGTCGGGGTTCGGACATGCCAAGTACATGCATTTGCGTTATCTATGTAGATGTATGTCTGTGCTTAGGACTCACAAATCATTTTCAAATGTAACTATATAATAACTAAATCACAAATTCAATAGCTTACCTCGACCCCTAGTTTCTCTCTGCGCTATTTGAACGAAGGCGGGCTTGGGTTTACGAGTGCGTTTCGACCTCCTTGGCTGTCTCGTCATTGTTAACTCGCTGCCCGATTCTGATGAAGATGTGTCTGAAACTGGAGCAGAGTTATAAATAAAGTAACTTTGCTTTTTGTGTAACTATTAGCTTCTTGCATGATATCTCAAATCGTATAAAAAGTGCATGGTATATTAACTTTGTTATTTTACATATTTTAATGGCAAAATTCAACATGGCAACAAAACATTGCTATCAAGGAAGGGATGTCAATAAATTCATAAGAAAAGGAAATTTCGCCAGGTAGGAGCAACTATCATCGTGCGCCACTTTACCGATCGTACCCGTGAAGAGTCGGTTCATTGGTTGCTTTTTATGAAATATCGGCCAGAAGAGCAATAAAATGTTAAACTGATTTTTAAACATAAATTTTGTATAAAATGAATTTGTATTAAGCATCAATACAAACCTTCCTACGTGGAAATTCAGTTGGTATTCATGGAACACTTAGCTTCTTGATTCCATTGTTTGAAATGTAGTTAGTACCTATTAAACGCTACCGGGGCGGATGCTACTCAATCTGTCGCAACCGCCCCGTTTAAACACGCCGTGGCCGATGGCACTTCATCCATGCCATTCGCTCCAGTGAAAACCGGTTTTTTTCCCAGCAGCCCCGTTACCTGCGCGGAACCTCTACGTCAGCATAATTAACTTTTTCGTCAGCGTTAAAAAGAGAAAGAAACAGTAATTACCTGTATCTTGTTGTCCATCTTCTTTCTTTGGCTTCCCTCTAGCTTGTCTCCTTGTAGACATGGCTGGACCTTGATAGCTGAACCAAAAATAAGACTATTAATATTCTCATAATACTGTGGACCGTAATTAAATCTAGAGATGCAGAATATTCAAATGTTTTTTTTTAATTTATTTTGAGTCTCAATATTTAGCACAGTTGCAAATGCTATGGTCTTAACTGAAGATGTTGCTGTTGTTTTATTCCCTAGCACAAATATCTGTTTAATTATGCTCATTTGAAACATTCGTAAAACATTTAGAAAATTTGATAGTATTTTTTTCAAATCAATAGTCTTTGTAAATAAAATGCATAAAAAGAAGTAACAAGTTTCAGAAAAGTTTATTATGATTGCATACGAAACATGTTTGGTTTAAAAGTATGTAACTCCCGTTTTTCTGTCTTAGGCGTTATTCTTACAAGTATGCAAATGACAATAAGGTTGAATATCTAAGCTATCCAATTTAGGAAAAAATGACCTTTCACGAAATAAAGTTGGTGATTGCTTTTATATTGGCTTATTATTAAGCCTACTAAAACTCCATATAAACAGTAAACAAATAATTGTATAAAGACTACCTACCCATCACTATTCTGGTTCACAAGTGACTGCTCCGGCTTATCATTGTCTTTTTTCTTCTGCTCCTCAACCTCCATCTCTTGATGTTCTTGTTTCGGCACAGGTTTCTTTTCTATGACTGTCTGGTTGGTTTCACGGTCGGAATCAGATTCTGATTGATCCTGTAACAAAAAATTACAACTCAAATGTATAAAAAGGTCCCCATACTTAGCTCTACCACAGAATAAGTAATAGTACCGGGGGTAAAGAAGAATTACTCCGCAAGAAGATCTAAATAAATTCGAGTCTTTCTACGACGCGATACGGTGGAATTCAGCTCGCACAGCAATTGCAAATAACCTGCAAATTTATATACCTAGAAGTTTTGTCTCTTTCTATCGCATGACTCTTATCTTTTCTTACGCTGTTAGGGTTGCTGCCTATTGAAGAATAATTAATCTCCTTATTTGTAATTAAGTATCTACCGATGTGGGTATTACTGTTATTCTACCTTTGTAAAAAATATTATTTCAACTTACCTAAAGTACAAAATGAAAAAAAAGTAACGACGAATAATTAAATAAATAAAATCCCCAGACAATCACACCAACTACATGGCCCCAAAGTAAGAATAGCTTGTGTTATGGGATACCATATAGCGAACTAGGGGGGAACCTAGAATATAAATACATAAATAGATAAACACCCAGACACGGAACATTTTTTTTTCTGGTTCCGTGCGGGGTTCGAAGGTTTAGCCCAACGCCATAGTGGTCGTCGAATTAGTAATACTACCTATGTTTTGTTTACTAAATTGAACATAATCAAATCTAAACATAATCTAATTGAATATTTGTTTCTTTTTATGTCCATTTTTAAATACTATTTGCGACCTCAATCATAGAATTACTGTGAGTGCTATTAGGTAGGTAGGTATCTACAACGTCTCGTCGACGGGCGCGCGCGTGACACACGACCCATTCGAAATCCGCCGGCGGAGCGCTTCGCTGTAGGTAAATAACGGATGTACCGCGCGGAGTGAGCCAGGCCTGGCTCTACTATCTACATGAAAGGACTTGAAACGCAACAATATGCCATAAACTTGCACTGTAATTTACAGTACATGAATAGTTTTTTGTTAAACCATTACAATAACGACCGGCTGGTGTGGCTGTAAATGCTGTAATATACATTGCCTTCTATGCCAGAGGTCCTGGGTTCGAATCCCAGCGGCGGCGGATATTTGTGTGATGAACATTCAATATGTATGTTTATATATTTCTTAAGTATATCAGTTATCTAGTATCCATAACACAAGTATCTTAACACAATTAATTTGGGCTAGATAATATTGTGTGAGTGTCAGAAATATTTATTTATTTAATGAATATTTTCTTGTAGGAACTGTTGTTCCCACAGGAAAGAGGATGGAGCGCCGCGGCCCAGGGACCGACGCGACGGTTGCTGTCGGGAAGTAACTAGCAGCTATAGAGATTGTGATAGCATGGTCTAGTGTCATACATCGTGTCGTCATCATTGTAATTTACTGTTGCAATGTATCGTCGCTACTGTAGTCTGAACTTGTAGACTTAAGTTTTCATGATTCATTTTACTTAGTACAGAATTTTTCAACCGACTTCCAAAAAAGGAGGTTTTTTTTGTGTCTTTGTTACACGATATTTCGGACAATTATTGATAGATTTTGAAAATTCTCGTAGTTGGTCCCATATAAATTTCATCGAAATTGAGTACTTCGTGAAAATTTCAATTTTTTTTTAAATATGTATGGTTTTGGAGAATGTTTACGTGGATGTCATTCTAACTCAGCCAAAGTTTTGACGTGAATGCGGTTTTTTTAATGCTCTGCATTCGTTAATTATTTTAATAGAATATTTTTTTGCTTTCCAATATTAAACGCAATAAAGTTCAGTGACTTAGCCCCAATTTCAAATCAAACGCGATGAATTCGAATTGAACTCGGCTTACGCGTTAAAAAAAATTGAAGGCTGAATTTTTCTTCAGTCAGAGCCGAGATTTGTTAATCTAGGCTCAGAAGGAAATTGTTGAAATTGGAGCTTAACCTGCTGCTTCACCGCAGTCCATTCTCTAATTACCAGAATATGATTGTTTCGAATTGGAATTCTCTTGGTGGTAGGATCCCTTCTGGGTCCGCCTGGCTAGCGACCACCCTTTATATAAAGTCTGCCGCCAAATGTTACCGCTCCGGCGGTAATGTGTTCCGGCAATATTGAAAAAGAGCCAGTTCCTTCCTAAACCCGTGTGCTTTCATCTTCGACCTCATCGTCACTTACCATCAGGTGAGATTGAGGTCAAACGCGGGTTTAGTCAATTATAAAAAAAAAAAAAAAAAATTGGCTCTCCATAAATAAATTACGTGCAGCCATCACTGCCAGAGCGGTGGCATATGGCGGCATATGAAAGCTTATAACTACCCTGAGGTAGTAGGTCTAAGCTAAGCGTTACTAGTTAGTAATCATCATCACAACTCAGTCTCTCCTCTGGGTGACGAGGAGATTTAGGCCGTAACCCACCAAGCTGGCCCGGTGCTGGTTCGTGGATGTCAGATATTTCAGGGTGCCGAAATGGCTTCTGACAAACCCTAACGACTACTGTATACAAGTATACAGCACCCGGGACCGACTGCTTAACGTGCCCTCCGAAGCACGAAAGAAATTAATGGTCGGCGGTCACCCGTCCTAATACCGGCCACAACGAGCGCGCTTAACCTGCGACGGTTAACCTGCCACGATGACTTCAATTAGTAAGTACAAAATAATTAATTGCTTACATGATCATTGGATTTTTTAGTATTGTTGAATCTGGCGGAAGTTCTTCTTTGTCGAGATATCTGTGCATCATCATCGGTAGCCGCAGGCGCAGGGCTTCGTGTCTGTAATAACAAAAATCAGTCAATCAAAGAATACAGCTGGTTAATGGCGGGTTTCAATATTCAAGTGACTGGTATGAGTAACCGATACAGGTACAAAATTGGTTAAAAAAAATTGCGTTTCACAATATCAAATAGTAACGACCTGTAAGTTCTCAAATTTGGCATGGGCCCTCCCACAAAGCAGATATACAGGGTGTCCCAAAACTCGACGTCAACCTGGAACCGGGTGACAAGGCAAGACATGCTGGTTATCAGAAAAATGTTTAAAAAAATCTAAGTCACGTGTTCTCAAAATTATTGGGATTTTAAAAAAACACGCAAAATTTCACACCCTGTGACAGTGTTTTTGCTGCTGTTGCCACAAATGTTCACTTTTGGAAACTTTTTTTTTTGATATGTAACCCTGAATAATGCTTCTCTAAACTGTTATCAACATTTCAAATCTAGCTCCTCGAGCTTGCATAAAAATAGGACTTATTTCCAAGAAAAAAATTAAAAATTAAAAATGGCCTAGTTTTAACTGTCTGCATTGAAAAAAAATTGTACTACGCGAGTTTGGCAAGTTGTGACAAAAGTTGGCGCATTTAGTAAGGATTCCAAAATGGTATGACACTTGGCAAATTGTAGCTGCTATCATAGGATTCACTTGAGTCTATAGAGAAAACTGGATAGGGCAGCTCCTCTATATATTTCCTCCGTGGGCCCTCCTTACATGACGTTCTTCCAAGAAAATAGGTGATATGTGATTTATAGAATATCACGCATTTGCAAATTATTTGCATGATCTAATATATAAAATTCTCGTGAAACGGCTTGACCGATTTTGATGAAATTTTTTGTGCTTGTCCGGTATCTATGAGAATCAGCCAACATCTATTTTTTTTTTTTATATGGCAAAACAATGTTTGCCGGGTCAGCTAGTATTATGTATAAACTTATTCAATTTATTCTTGCTATGTTTTGGTGATGATGATGATGTTTTGGTATTCGATAAATATATTATAGTATGTTTTTAGAGCTTTTTGTTAATAATTGCGTTTATTTTGCCATTGGTTAAATCACATTTTTATGACGTCAAAGTAAATATTTAAAAAATAAATTATGTCATTCCATAATACTCGTCCTGTTTTTCAAAAGCTGTTATAGATAAGTTAGAAAGAGAAAACTGGATTATTGATATGTTCACTGATATTTGATATGATATTTCGTAAAATGAATAAATTGTTACGTCGTTGGCTAGGTAAAATTACTCATTTTGTAATTGGCCATATGTAATGAAAACTTTAGTCGCTATTGGCCGCAGCAGGCCGCCATGCCACCTTTACCTCATTGGTTTAAATTAATAACTGGTTACGTCGTCGTTGGCTAGGTAAAATGACTTATTTTGTAAATGGTCAAATGTAACGACGTTGCCTAGTAATCCATTACAATCAAATAGTTCGTAAGCAGTGGTTTAGAAGTCAAGATTTTGAATATAGAAAGGCATTTTGGTAGTGAACTCTATTGTCCTTAGGCAAAACGAACAGTTTTCATGATATTGAATATCAATAACGATTAGAATTATATCAGCTATATGTTCTTTGATTGACTGCAGCTGTGAGCTTTCCTACATTGGTCAAACCAAAATAAACATAGCGACCCGCGTTACAGAACACATCACTGATATTAAAAACCAAAGAGCTTCAAAGTCTGCAGCTTGTGAGCATTCCATTGACAAGCCCAACCACTACTTAAGTTTGGTTCTGTAAAATTTTATCTAGAGAGAAACATTAATTCCTGGAATGATAAGAGAAGCCATTGAAATGAAAAAACACCCTAATTTAAATAGAGAAGATGGTTGGAACCTATCACCGACATATCACCCTATCCTGAAAATCATTAAATCTAACATCCAGCAAGCTGCAGGACCTAAAACTCAAGATACTAGTTAAAATATAAATTAAACGCGATAAATCCGGTTAAAAAGTGTTTTATATATTAATATTTTTTTTTGCTATTGCAATGTATGCGGACTGGGAGCTAAAGACATGTGATATTAAGTTCAATGTTAGAAGTATATTGTTTTAAAGACATAATACATAATGATTAGGTGTGTCACGCGCCAGTAATAAATCACAATATGATTATGATTTATTAACATGGCCTTTCAGAATTTACGTTTGGTACTGGGCCAGTCACTATTAACCCACTTGTCCCTGAATAAACTTTTTTTCAGTGATTGATCTGAAACTATATATACCTAACATTTATGTGATAAATAATCGCAGAAAAATATTAAAAAAAATATATGATTTCCAGAAAAGCTGGAAAATGCCGTGTCGTAAACGACACAGTAGGGGAATCTACTACTTTGTTAACTTAGTATGTAGATTTCAAATATACCTCATTTTCAATTAAAAATACCCAATAAAATGCACAGACAATATCAAAAATAATTTTATTTGTACCTTTTTAACAAAATCTACTTATTTAGAGTGTGATAAGATTCAAAACATGTTTTTGGATGTAATGTAACATTACATTTAAGGCAATAGAAATTAGCACTTTTGTTGCAAACAGCGCATCGCAGCCGATCCTCCCTGTACTTTACTAAATGTCCATTGTGACTGTAGCGTAATACCCCAGAAACACTTTGTGATGGACGTCCTCCTCTATTACTCTCACCTTTCTTGTTCTTCTCAAGAAGATTTACAGCTATATTTCTCCGGAATTTCAGGTGATCTAACTGTCCGCCATTTTGCTTATACAATTGCCAGGCATTATGCGTGGCCATATCAAGACAGTGACTGATCAGAGCAAAATACCATTTCTTACCCCGAATGCTGGTCCTGTAAAGGCCGATGTTTTGGTCGGAACGGTCCACGCCGCCCATATTCTCATTATAGGCTTTTATTATAGCAGGTTGGTCTACAAGTATGTACTTTTTTTGTTGTTGAGAAAATCGTTTGACTCTGTTGACAGGCTGTACTTTTACAGCATTCGAAGCAGCAGTGACAACGCTGTTGTCATTCCACTTGCAAACAATTATATTCTCAGCTCTTGCGGATTTATATTTGTACGTACCACGTTCAGATTTCTGAAATTCTTTGTTGGAAGGCAAGGGACATTTTGACAATCGGTTCTCTCTAATTGTTCCGGTAGCTCTTAGACCACGTTTACCAAGTTCTTCAATAAGTGAAATAGACGTAAAAAAATTATCAAAAAAGAGATGGAAAGGTGCTTGAGGATCAAGTTTTTGAAGTTCATCGGCAAACTGTAGTACAATACTAGCACCAAGGCCCAAACTTTTGTACTCACTTTGATTGCTGCCTTGTTGTCCCTGGTATGGTTGAAACCAAATTACGTATCCTAGACGCGTTGCCCCCACCCAAAACTTGTAACCCCATCTAATGGGTTTTCCACGAATAAACTGTTTGCATGGATGTCCACCGTAATAAGGTATCATGGCTTCATCAATGCTATAACATTCTTGAAATGGAGCAAACTTCGAAAAATTGGCATTTAGTAAATGGAAAAGTGGTTCCAGTTTTGAAAATTTGTCATTCATGTTGAGCTGTGTATTGTCACAGCAATGAATATTCGACATAATAAAACTAAACCGATCCCTTGACATGGCGTTGAAAATAATAGGCATACCACAATCCAAAGTATTTTCCCAATACATGCTTCGCCTTGACACCACCACGTAACCACTATAAAGTAAAATGGCCAAAAAACATTTCATCTCACTGGTACTAACATTACCCTCTTTATTTTTTTGCGCAGCGTATAGGTTTGTATAACTCACCAACACGTCTATTACTGCATCGTCAAACATGCATTCAAAGTAATCAATAGGATCCAAATTATTGGCTGGACCTTGCACGTTTTGCCATATACTGTGTATCGGTCGAATATCTCTTGAATTCCATGTATAAGATCTATTTTTCGAAGTTAACGGTCTTGGAACGCTCCTTGAAGTAGATGGAATCGGTTCTTCGGCTTGGAAAGGAGTAGAATCTGGATCTGGTTGTATAGAGCCCAAGGAAAAGCTTTCAGGATGAGAGTCGATGCGCCGCCGTTTGGAAAGCTGTTCCAAAGGCAAATTGTCATCGTCGCTATCGTCAGAAGAATCTTGATGAATTTCTGCAGGTGCCCTGAGTTGAGATCCCGGTAGATTTTGAAGGCACACAAAATCGTCATCTCCAGAGTCCTCGTCCGTAATTTCGGCATTACAATTTTCCGGTGGCATGATAGTTATGGAGTCGGGGACTTCCATCTCATCATTTTGCTCTAATTCTTCGACTATCTCGTGCAAAGTGAGGGGTTTTTGTGTTTTTCTGTAGCAAAATAAAAAGTATTACTTATAGTAGCACATTTCCCTACCGTGTCTTTTACGACACGTACAAAAAAAAGCTAAACTACAGGGTGAATATGTTATAAATTAACCAACTTGTTTCAAGTAGAGAAATCTGTAGGAATCAAGCTATCGTAATTATATCACATATGAACAAAAAGGTGTTAATAATAATAAGTAATCTTACCTTGAAAAACTCATTGTAAAATCCTCGAAATTCGTCGTTATTTAACACAAAAGGAATTTACTGCAGCACACTAACAACACTTCGTTACTACTAACCGATTCCTCGATAGCCAAGGGCCACGTAAAAAAAAAAGTTCAAGTACCCTCATACCTCTCAACATTTTTTCAAAGTTGGTGTGTCGTTTACGACACAGTAGGGTTAAGTGGGTTAAGAGTCAAGGTACCAAAAGTATCTACCAAAAGTAAGATACATATTACATTCATGTTGCTTAAGGCTATTCGACTGAAGGCTGTTGAGCTTATAATTAGTTGCCAACAAGAAACTGAGCATGGACCAGTTATGCGTAGCTACGGCGGTACTCGAAAATCAAGGAAAAACATTAATCTAATCCATTGTTTTTAAACAAGAGGGTACTACTCTACACTTATCATGTGTGTGCTTATTAAATACATGTCCATATGGCAGAGATGCATGATATATTGCTAACGTCTTCTAAAAAATTTAAATACTTCAATTTGTAGTTCATTTTAAAAATTTCAACTTTTCAACTAAAAATTGTTGTTCATTTTAATTTCATATGTGAAAACTTCCTGATTCACTAAAACATGACACATAGTTCATGCTGTATAGTTTGCTTAACCAAGCAAATGCTTCAGAACTGTTTTAAAAATATATCTCACCTCAAACTAAACAATGCTTCTTGTGGAATGACTAATATTAAAAATAATATGGAAACCAGATAACCAATACACACACATAAAAAAGACCTACACACCTAAATTAACTAAAGATGGCCCCTTCAAAACATTTACACACTACTCTTGTGTGTTGTTGTGAATAAGTGCTTGGGGTGACGTCGTACTGTATGTACATCATGAAAAGTCTTAAGAGACCATCCCGTCTCTCTCCCGCGCGGTTTAGCTTATGAGTGTGAAGGGTACAGATATTGTTTTACTTTTTCAACAGTTTATAAATACAGTGTAATCTTGTGAATGCATGTGATTATTTATTTGCAGTGAAAGCAAAATCATAGAAGTGTGTTTATTTCGTAGTTGACAGCATATGTCATCAACCATATTTTGTCAATAATAAAAATATACCTGAACATTGCCTAATTGCACTTTAAAATAGTTTGTAAACCGATTGCACCTGCATAATATAAATGCAAGATTAAATCAATAATGTAATAATCATAATAAATTATAACTAGTAAACATATGTGTTTAATTGTATTTAATTATCTACAACGCGCCCATCTTACTAAAACCCAACTCTAGTCAACACTTAAATTAGAGTCACATTTTGAATCAAAATCATTTATTTTGGAACATACTGTATAGCGAAATCGCATATGTGAGAGTACTGTGAAGGCGCCAGCTTTAGTTAACCGGCCAGTAAAGCCATGATAAATACCTCTAGATATTAAGACACTTTTCATGAAGTGGGCGTCTAAACTAAATCCTATTTTAGGCATTAGTCATCTTGTGCCATGGACTCACCAATTTTTTATTAACTCTTGTTTCTTCTCCGGATGTAGATTCATCAGATGAGCTGGACCCAGGAAAGCCATACAGATCTGGATATCCTTTTACTTTTAGTTCGTTTGTGATCCAGCTTTCATTGAAATTGTGATGAAGAAGCTTACGCTTGCGGCAACTTCTACGTACATCTAAAAATGGTATAATTTTTTTAAAAATCGTTGCTTAATATTGATCAATTATAAAAAGAAATATAAGGTGAGCAATGGACTGTGATTTGGAGCTTGGTTTTTTTGTTTACAATTTTACATGCACCATACCATAAGACATAGGTATGTATTTGCTGGCATTGACTGTTTTAATTTGTATGGGTATTGTATTTCTGTGTTACAGCAATACTGCATGAGGTAAGTTTGCACAAGATACTTATTATTTATAGATATTTATTATCATTCTTGTTTTCTGATAGGTAGTCCAACTTTATCAATATAATTAACATGGCTTTGATATATAATACAATTTTCAATGTTATATACCATGTTTATATAGTTAATATACCACCTTTTTAAATCAAGATTGTATTTTAATAATAATACTTTTATTGATGACATGCTTAATCAAATATTTGTTTCATGAAATAAACCATTTATTTAAATTATAAGAATGTGGTTAGTTCATACAAGAGGGATCAATATTATAAAAAAACCATTCCTGTTTGAATAATTTAAATGCTGCCAGTTTCTTAGCGGTCATATTATATAGAAAGTAGATTACAAGGTGGTATGAAAGAAAATGAAACCTCTGATTAATGTATATTCTAAATAAATCAATACTTGCTTTGCCTACCACTTTTACTTACTTTGCTGTATAGGTTTATTTTCACTATCTTCACCATAGTTTTTCCTAGGTCTGATACTGCGCCTTATTCTCATGCTGTGGTTTGTAGAATCATTGCCATCAGCAAAAAACACTCTTACTTGCCTAGATCTATGAAATCAATATTAATTATTCCAAAATAACAGCTGTTGGTAGTCAGCAAATAAAGATACATATTTTAAATAAAGAAAAAATAAGTAATGTTTTGACCAATTGTACAATTTGTTATTTTTTTCTTGTAAAATAAAGTTTTAATCATGCCAATTGAGAGTTGTTTTTTAAAATGTACCTTCTTGAATATTTTTCTGGTTCAGTGTCACTTTCTGGAAACATAATTCTGGGCATTTTAATGGCACGAAGTTTCCTGCTATCTGTGAAAAAATCCATTTGGTGTTAATTATTTATCTTCAATGTCAATCTCAAATAGTCAATTCTATGTGTACATACATTTTGTAGGCCAATGTTGAATTTTTCTTTTCACTTTAAATTGACTACTCCTTAGTTCTCTAGGACTCCAATTAGATGCCTATAAAAAAATAAAATCATCATAGCCAAATTGTTAAGTTTCTATATGAAATAAACATTATATTGTTAGCACATGCTACATTATTTGAGATAGATCAAGAACGAAACATAAAGTTTTTAAAGCACTATGATGCAATAAGTAAAAGTAAATAATAAATACAGAATGTAGGTAAACAGAGGATCTTTTAATATATTTATCCAAATATAATAAATCTATAAACTCATGCATTGAACACTAACTACACTCTTGGGCATAACATAACAGGGAAAGGATCCAAAAAGCGAGTTGTACATTTCACAAAGGACTGTACACCAAGCCAGGGTGTTAGATCATTGTGCAGCTAAATATAACTTAGTGAACATGTCACCTTCTCGTCAGATATGCTGCCTGCATCGTTATGTCCTTCATTCCTTTCCTCAGGGAGGTCAGGGAGTTCCCCGTTCTCTCCGTTACTGCGTCGAGTTTTCACCATTGTGATGCCTACCTTACAAAGATTTCTTAAAATTCGATCTTAGGGCTTTTTAACTTCTTCAGGCAATCACAATATACTTCATCAACATAAAATGTACTCCTCAATTAAACAAAATCTGCACAGTTATTAGTGCTCATCAACAAAGAAGACATTCTCGTTGCGGTCCTACTACACATGTCGCGATCGCCATGTTAATTTCTCATTCTCACAAATAAAACGAGCGATCCGTACCCGTTACAAGAGAAAAAAACACTCACCGACCGTCACCCACTAAATAGTCACTATTTAAATAAAAGTACTTCCAACTTATAATAATTGAATTCGAAGCGAACACGAAAAACCCAAACTCACTTTTAACGTTCACGCATCCATTTTCATTTCAACGAGAATATTGACAGTGACATGACATAGAATACCTAAACATAAGTTTGACACATTCATATAAAAAGTAAATCGAGGTCTAGAAACAAGTTTTTAAACGGAATTATATATTTTCTGACACAAATTCTTATAAAATGATTATGATAAATAATTCTAATACATTTCTTACAATGTACTTTATCTAACTCTTAATAAGTATATGTATTACAAGTAATTTAATAAAATTCTTTGGTTTTAGTGGTAACCAGCAGTCGATACTTGTACTACACATGAGAGTCCGTTGAATATTGAAACCCATAGTAGGTAGTAATAGATAGGAAATGCCCTTAGAACGAAAACCATGAAATACTTGACAGTTCCTAAAAAATGGCTGCTGAAGAGTTGAGCCCTAATTAAAATTACATATCGATATCGATAAAGTTTTCGTAGTCATTGTGTACATACAACGTGTCCAAAAATTCAACGATAAGCTGGCACCAGGGGGTGTACCCAGTCATAACCACTCGAAAAAAAAACGTCCTTTTTTTTAAAAAAAAAAAAAAATAAAAAAAAAATCTGAAAATTAACTCCTTTTTTGATATTTTTTATGGCTATGTGTACATTTTTTTGAATTTTATAGTTTTTTTTTTTGTTATCGTAAGCCTGAGTAGTATAGCTTTCCTTTAACACCTTTAAAAGTTCCAGAAAACTAATAGTTTTTTTACTACAGTTAATCAAAAATATTTTTATCAAAAAAATTTGAAAGTTTATTCATATCCGCTCACTTACGCTCACTGTGGTGTAAAAAAATGTATGAAACCTACCGCAGCAGTTTTTTTTTAAATTAGCGTCACTTTTCCCAATTATATAATAGTTCAAAACATAAAGGAATATTGAAGTTAAAAATTTACTATTTTCAAGTAGTGACCTAATTTACATTTACCTGCTCGGTGCTATTAGCCATGAACAAAGAAAAGGGTTTCTATTGCTGTTCTCAGAATTTAAAAGGTACCCCTGCGTAAGTAGTTAAGAGTGAGATAGACCGGGGTTACTGGTCATTAGAGAGAGATAGTGAAAGACAAAAAAAAGATGACTTAAAAGTGGTATGATACGCGATAGCAGTCTCGATTTTTGAGTCGTGGATTATCTAGTCTTTACTACTTAGGTACCTAATTAGCTATGGCCGCATATTAGTGCTTACATCAGATGTTTCAAATTTAAATAAAATAATATTACTTGTATTTTTACATTTTTATTACACAAAAATACATTATAATAAATGTTCAAATTGCTTGCCACCACTATTAATACAGGCTTGACATCGCCTTAAAAATGATAGTTTTATGCGTCGCGTGTGTCTTTTATTATTTATTTCGTTTGCAGCTTCCTGAATTCTTTCGCGGAGTTCATTTAGTGTCCCAATAGGTTGGGAATATACCTTATCCTTGAGACAACCCCAATAAAAGAAATCCAGGGGATGGAGACTTGGTCCTATCTTATGGGGTGACCATAATATAGGGCCAAGTCTCCCAATCCAACGCTCTGGGTAATTTTGGTCAAGGTATTCTCGAACAGGATGGGCATAGTGAGCTGGACAGACATCGTTTTAGAACCACATGTTTTGTAAATCCCTTATGTTGGCGATAACGATGAATTTGCGATATTAAGATGTTTGTATGACTTCATGGTAGCGGAAGTATGTTTGTAGTACTGTTAAAGAGGGCGCTAAATGCAATGAATGACTGACATTCGATTGCAGCGCCATAGGTTGTATCTTGAAGTAGGATGATGGCAAGTGACGCAGATACGGTTAGGACGGCTAGGTGCGCGGACGTATCTCGGTCTGACGGTCGATAGTAGCTCGGTATTAATTGAGTTGGCATTGTAACTGTAAAGTAACTGATGGAACGGACTCGCGAATTAAGATTTTGTTGTGACTAAGCCAGGGTTATACCCAAGCCCACAGACTCGGTACTAAGTAACTGTCCAGTGATTAATTATATCGTGTTTTATGAGTAACGCTTCTTTTCGTTTTGTTTGTTCCCTGACATCAGGAGTGGGATAAGCCTAAATCCTAATATTAATTAGTGTGTCGAATTATTTTTGCGAATAGTCTTCTCGGATCTGCCCAAGCTTAACTTTCGTTTGTGATTAGAGTGAGTTGTGGTAACCTCCGACATACAATCATAGATCTGTTGAAATAAGGCAGTATATTTCCTAAGAATAAAGGTGTATAACTGAAACTTATCGGATGCTGCCTAAGTCTAAGGGAGCTATCTGACGGAAGGATCTGTGGTTGTGTGATTATGGAGAGAACTATAATTAATCCCTGTCTAAGTCTAAAGAAGTGATTAATTATGGAAACAGTTTTAGAGTGAGAGAGTCAGTGATTAGAGTAAATTCACGTGCCTAAGATAGTTCATCATTTTTGTTAGTTTTGTATAGCTTGCACAGATGTGACAAGGTAAAATTGTTTTGAAATAACGTACGGTTTGTCGAGACGTATCAAATGGTTTTTCGTAACTTTAGTTGATATAGATGAAGTTCAATTTAAGGCGAAAGATAATATTCAAAAGTTTTGATATTGCGTTTTAAGTACTTAATGATGATGAAAGTAAATTTAACGTTGAAGTTGTAGATTTTCTTTCTGATTATCGTGTATCCGTGACTCGGTAGAAATCGCTTTGTATCTTGCCAATCTTAGATTATTTTGCTGCGATTCTTAGGAGACACGTTTTCTTATGTTTTAGTAACAGTAAACTTGTTATTATTTTGGCAATTGAAACGTAATATTACGATAGTGTGTGTTTAATGAATCACGGAGATAGGTAATAACGTCGAGATTGAAAAGATTGAAAATTGAAAATGTGCTTAACTTGTTGCGATTGACAAAAGAGCTGGATTTTACTGTCGAACTGTTTGCAGTTGTCGAACAATTTTAGTACTTTGTTGTTGTGAATTATGAAGTACAATGCAATGCTCTTATTGGTTTGATAAACGCCATAACCGGATGGAGGTTATGAGTGTGAGTTGATATAACCGGATAGAGGTTATGAGTGTGAGGTGATGTAACCTAGTGGAGGTTACATTACGTTTTGTGACGGGATGGACGTCACTGCAGAAGAGCTTTGCATTGTTTGCTAATTAATTGGGTTATTCTAGCAGCTTATGCTTGCTTTGTTTATTGTTCGACCGCTGTCAAATTGTTTGATGTTACATTCAAAGTAAATTTCATTGTTTAATGTGCGGTTTTCTTATCGAAAGTATTGTGGTTCGTACAATGCGTTGACGTTAGCCCATTCCTACTGAGTTTCTAGCTGGTTCTTCTCAGTAGATGGATCTTCCGAACCAATGGTAGCTTTACGTAAATTGTTAAATCGTGGATTTAGAATTTGAGGGAAATATTAAATTGAAGTAAAATTAAAAAAAACTGTAGCGGTTAAAGTTTTGAAGTTGCCAAAAGTACAAGTATCCATTGCAGTTGTAAAGAAAGATGTAATTTCTGGTTTTGGAAGAGATTTAATGTGTTGTGGATACAGGTTCTCGTTCGTTGGTTTTGTGACTACGCCAGAATGATTCTGGGTAGTGTGTTGAAGGAGTCACTGGTTGACTCAGGTTTTCCGTGGGGAAATGATGTAATTGCTGTTAACCACGAACGATATACCTTGTTGTTAATAATGAAATTAATGGATTTCAATGTTTGATTTGGAGATAATTGTTACTCAATGGTGCTTGAAACTTGGTTAACTAAAACGGTATTTTTGTTGTTGAGATTATAATGAAAAGATTTATAATGTAAAGAATTCAAACTTGTGTTTTTTTCTTTTGAGAATTAGCTTGACTTCATTGTCAGGAGTGGCCAAGCCGCCACTTTGGTATGATTGTTTCAGATTAACACACGAGGACGTGTGTCATCGCAGGATGGCCGTGTTGGCGATAACGATGAATTTGCGATATTAAGATGTTTGTATGACTTCATGGTAGCGGAAGTATGTTTGTAGTACTGTTAAAGAGGGCGCTAAATGCAATGAATGACTGACATTCGATTGCAGCGCCATAGGTTGTATCTTGAAGTAGGATGATGGCAAGTGACGCAGATACGGTTAGGACGGCTAGGTGCGCGGACGTATCTCGGTCTGACGGTCGATAGTAGCTCGGTATTAATTGAGTTGGCATTGTAACTGTAAAGTAACTGATGGAACGGACTCGCGAATTAAGATTTTGTTGTGACTAAGCCAGGGTTATACCCAAGCCCACAGACTCGGTACTAAGTAACTGTCCAGTGATTAATTATATCGTGTTTTATGAGTAACGCTTCTTTTCGTTTTGTTTGTTCCCTGACACTTGGTGGCGTATCTTCTAATAATTCAGGTAATTCATCCCGTAAAAAAGACATCTATTGCCATTTAAGTTTCCATTGATTTCAAATGGGCCAATTACTTTCCCGTTTAATATGCCCGTCCACAGGTTGACTTTAAACTGGTATTAGGATTTATCTTCCCTCATCAGGTGAGGATTTTCTATGCTCCAACTATGCAAATTATGTAAATTCAAATAGCCATCCTTCTTACAGGTAGTCTTGTCGGACCATAAAATCTTATCCAGGAATTCCGGATCTGCACTGTGTTTTTTGAGCATCTGACGGCAAAATGCAACACGAAGTGGATAGTCTCTTGCTAATAATGTTTACACGCCTGTAGTGGAAACCTGAGTCAACCAGTGACTCCTTCAACACACTACCCAGAATCATTCTGGCGTAGTCACAAAACCAACGAACGAGAACCTGTATCCACAACACATTAAATCTCTTCCAAAACCAGAAATTACATCTTTCTTTACAACTGCAATGGATACTTGTACTTTTGGCAACTTCAAAACTTTAACCGCTACAGTTTTTTTTAATTTTACTTCAATTTAATATTTCCCTCAAATTCTAAATCCACGATTTAACAATTTACGTAAAGCTACCATTGGTTCGGAAGATCCATCTACTGAGAAGAACCAGCTAGAAACTCAGTAGGAATGGGCTAACGTCAACGCATTGTACGAACCACAATACTTTCGATAAGAAAACCGCACATTAAACAATGAAATTTACTTTGAATGTAACATCAAACAATTTGACAGCGGTCGAACAATAAACAAAGCAAGCATAAGCTGCTAGAATAACCCAATTAATTAGCAAACAATGCAAAGCTCTTCTGCAGTGACGTCCATCCCGTCACAAAACGTAATGTAACCTCCACTAGGTTACATCACCTCACACTCATAACCTCTATCCGGTTATATCAACTCACACTCATAACCTCCATCCGGTTATGGCGTTTATCAAACCAATAAGAGCATTGCATTGTACTTCATAATTCACAACAACAAAGTACTAAAATTGTTCGACAACTGCAAACAGTTCGACAGTAAAATCCAGCTCTTTTGTCAATCGCAACAAGTTAAGCGCATTTTCAATTTTCAATCTTTTCAATCTCGACGTTATTACCTATCTCCGTGATTCATTAAACACACACTATCGTAATATTACGTTTCAATTGCCAAAATAATAACAAGTTTACTGTGTGCCTAGTGCGAGTTTTTTTAACTTCACCATCTCGTTTACGTAAACTTCGTTTTGTATGGGATCGAAACAACGCCAACTATTGGCAAAAATGGGAAACTTAATTCCTGAGTGTGAGTTTTTACATCGTAAACAATCGACCCCTTTGCATTCGAAAGTGAGAACGATATTGCACGTGATTGGTAGTTTGAAATGTTTTGTGAGTGCGAGTTGTGTTTTTCACGTTTCGAATAGTAACGTAAACGTAAACGCGTTCGAAAAGTTCTCACTTGTATTCTCGCAGTGAGATGGTCGTGAAAACATAAGTTTATTAGTTTTGTTTTGTGTGTTGTACTTATTTAATGTTTAAGGACAAATTGAGTGCAATTATAATGACAAATATTGGAAAAAGAGCTCACGCATTTTATAATCCATTGGGAGATTTAACTCAAATTACCTATAAATCTCGATATCGTTTGTTCAAAAAGATGTTAAAATTTTTATTTTAGAACAAGTCTAAAATCTTCACGACGACGGGTTCTTTTGTATTTAAGTAATAAAATAAATTACATTTTTTATGAAAGTTAAACGTTTCTAGACCTTACTTGATATTTTTTTCATTTATAGGACATGTCCTCATTTTAAAACATACTTGGCTCACTGTAACCCATTCTTCAAAACTCATAACATAAACAATTTTGCTAACATAAACAAACTGCTATAACCCCAACGATTTAAACAGATATTCGTATTCTATAAGATCCAATATGAGAAATAGTCTCCTAAAAATGGTCGGATTATTTCACGAAGCTTACGGACATCACATTTCACAGTGAGTAAACGCGACTCGATTGGTTAGCTTGGGTTGAAACTCACACTCGCAAGTTTTCGATAGTCGATACGTGTAAAGTAAGCTCGATTAACGCGATGGTAAAGTTATTCGCAAAACGTTTTGCAACTCGCACTAGGCACACTGTTACTAAAACATAAGAAAACGTGTCTCCTAAGAATCGCAGCAAAATAATCTAAGATTGGCAAGATACAAAGCGATTTCTACCGAGTCACGGATACACGATAATCAGAAAGAAAATCTACAACTTCAACGTTAAATTTACTTTCATCATCATTAAGTACTTAAAACGCAATATCAAAACTTTTGAATATTATCTTTCGCCTTAAATTGAACTTCATCTATATCAACTAAAGTTACGAAAAACCATTTGATACGTCTCGACAAACCGTACGTTATTTCAAAACAATTTTACCTTGTCACATCTGTGCAAGCTATACAAAACTAACAAAAATGATGAACTATCTTAGGCACGTGAATTTACTCTAATCACTGACTCTCTCACTCTAAAACTGTTTCCATAATTAATCACTTCTTTAGACTTAGACAGGGATTAATTATAGTTCTCTCCATAATCACACAACCACAGATCCTTCCGTCAGATAGCTCCTTTAGACTTAGGCAGCATCCGATAAGTTTCAGTTATACACCTTTATTCTTAGGAAATATACTGCCTTATTTCAACAGATCTATGATTGTATGATAATCACACAACCACAGATCCTTCCGTCAGATAGCTCCTTTAGACTTAGGCAGCATCCGATAAGTTTCAGTTATACACCTTTATTCTTAGGAAATATACTGCCTTATTTCAACAGATCTATGATTGTATGTCGGAGGTTACCACAACTCACTCTAATCACAAACGAAAGTTAAGCTTGGGCAGATCCGAGAAGACTATTCGCAAAAATAATTCGACACACTAATTAATTAATTAATATTAGGATTTAGGCTTATACCCAAGCCCACAGACTCGGTACTAAGTAACTGTCCAGTGATTAATTATATCGTGTTTTATGAGTAACGCTTCTTTTCGTTTTGTTTGTTCCCTGACACTTAGTGGCGTATCTTCTAATAATTCAGGTAATTCATCCCGTAAAAAAGACATCTGTTGCCATTTAAGTTTCCATTGATTTCAAATGGGCCAATTACTTTCCCGTTTAATATGCCCGTCCACAGGTTGACTTTAAACTGGTGTTGGGATTTATCTTCCCTCATCAGGTGAGGATTTTCTATGCTCCAACTATGCAAATTATGTAAATTCAAATAGCCATCCTTCTTACAGGTAGTCTTGTCGGACCATAAAATCTTATCCAGGAATTCCGGATCTGCACTGTGTTTTTGGAGCATCTGACGGCAAAATGCAACACGAAGTGGATAGTCTCTTGCTAATAATGTTAACACGCCTGTAGTGATATGGATGAAACCCTTGGCGTTTAAAATTAAATCTGCAGTGCTTTTGGGAATTCCCGTAGCTGCTTCTATGGCACGCACGGATTTAGCGTAGGATTCTTTCGTGTGAAGCAACGCTCCAAACAATAGTAATAGTTGGAGCGTTGCTTCTACTAAACATTCACCATTACTCAATTATTATCGCTTATAGGTACTTGTTATAGTTAACCAGATGTTATACGCAAATAATTACAAAACATAAGAATTTGAGATAACTTACTTGTGTAAACTTATGGCGAAAACCAACCAAACATAAGTCGGGAGGGAGGTTAGAGAAAAATCGGTACTAAATTGATTGAATGATTGTAAACAAATCGATTATTAATCGATTATTCATAAAAATAAAATCACGTATTAAAATCAATTTTTAATTTTAAATAATCGAACTTTTCCATAATCGATTATTTTTTCACAATCTTATGTGGAAGATTTAGGAAGTTTTCTACCACATTAAAAAACAAATAAATAAAATTGTTTTATTCTCGGGAATATTAAAGCTAGTTTTTCCCCTTACCCTTGCCCCAGCTGCGATAAAAAATAAATACATAAAGTACTCTATGCCTCTTATTATGTCTCAAAAATTATACAAAATATAAATAAATGATTAAGGAAAAACAAGGATCATCATACTCGTCCTCCTATATTAACTGTATCGTCTATGTCGTCCTCGTCCTTATCGTTGCAATAAATTATCATGGAACTGGTTGTTACTAAATTCTGATAAATGATAGGATCGATCATTCAAAAAAAATATTATTTTGTTAATGAAAGTCTGACAAATTATCTAAGGGCTAACACTGTTTTGTAGTAAGACAAGATGGAAAGCAATTTACAAGATAAGTATCCTGAAGAATTTGAAAATGAAGTGATGACGGAAACTACACACCATCCAAATGATGTAGACATAGATGATGAATTATCATCTCGTATGACTGCGTCCTATAGTGAAATATCATTTAACTCTGACCATGGGCGGGATACTAATCCAGAGAAAATACCTGGTCCGTCCAGACCCCTAAACTTACCATCACAAAATAGGAAAGATAAGTTACCTCTTGATATGGATGGCCATGTACGGTATGAAGGAGAAATGACTCATTATGTTGCAGATGATCTTGATTTCAAAATCAAGATATCTAGCCCTATCGCTAAAAGAGGAGAAACTCCTGTCTTTGGAAGTTCTAGTGCATCGAGATCTAGCACACCATCTGGAAAGTTGTATAGACAAATATTAGCCCCTCAAATAGGACAGATAGATATCACTGTTTTAAATGATCTTGAACACGAAGCTCAAAAAATAGCACAGTCAGTTGATAATTTAATTGAAAATTTATCCAATATATTACATTCCAACTCATCACTGACAGCAGATAATATGGAAGTGTATAAAGATGCAGTTGGTAAGACTTGTGATGCCATGGATAATAGCATTAAAAGCATGTATACTATCTTAGCAAAGGGAGAGGAAGTTTCTCAAGCAATGATTCCTGTCCAAGCACAAGCAGCAAGAATAGCAGAAATAAAAAGGCTGCTACAAATTTTTGAAAATAATTTCTAACAGATGTAATGTTTGCAATATTAAACATATTTTTCCCGAGTGTATGCAGCAGCTTTTTGAAAATAATTAATAATTGTGTCTGTGACTTTATCATTATTACATACTGTGCAGTTAAGAGTCATAATCATGTTAACAAAAAGTATTGTAGAATAAGAAAATAAATCATCGAAAATTATAACTTTATCTAATTTCCTCTTAAATTAAAAATTATATTGCATCATATATGCTTAGTATTTTTAAACAGTGCAATAGGAAAAAAGCCTGATTAACAAATATAGACTCCAAAATTCTGGATCAGGAATTTCATAACAATTATTGTAGCTATATGAAAGTAAGAATTAAAAGTCAGAATTAAAGAACAAAAAAGAATTAAAGAGCCTGTACAAATCTGGACCCGGAAAAGTTGTTTATTTGATTAAGCCTTTGGAAGTGGTTAAAATGTTGTAGTTTTGGTTTGTTTTGGTTCACCTTTGGTAAGCTTTGCAATTGGGTTACCTGTATGTAAACTAAGTTGTTTAGGGTTAGGGTTATTGAGAAGTTTTATATACTCCATTTGATCCCTTACATTTATCAACACATCCAGTCCACAGTGAGTCTTCCAATTTGGTAGGTATTGACTACACAAAGACAGAGAGAGATGATGACAGAGTGTCACGGCAGTGAGGCAGCCCACGGCAACGGCAGGATCTGTCGCTATAGATGAAAATAAGTACTATGTCGCTTTCCAGAGGCGCGGCAGAGCTTCCTCGGCACCGATTCGCCGAAGGATAACGTCTCCCTCCTGAAAGACTTCCGTAGCAGGTGAGCCGTGAGAGGCTGCGGCTGCCAGGGCTATAGGTGGGGGAATAGTCATGTGAACAAGAGCAATGCCTACATAGGAGGCGCTTGGCCCAGGCTGAGTGCAACCCGGTGAGGCTCGCGGTTAGTGCTTGCTTCGTAATTTACTGGATTACCTTTTGTTTTAGCTAGCGAAGAGATTAAACGATAAAGCTTTCAATTGAACTGCACTTTTCATATACTTCTGCTAAACTTCTGCAACATAAATTAGGTACATACATACATGATAAAAATAATTTAAAAAATGATACTCCGTCGGTGGTTGAGGTACATACATACACCTGCCACTGCCAGGTGTATGTGAGGATGATAGGCAGAAGGGACTTGGATGCAATAAAAGTAAGTCTTTTTAAAAAGGAATACCAGAATGTTTCTTTGTGGTTTTTAAGATTTAGCTCTAAAATACGCGCCTGAAAACGCTTTCCAGTGTAAGTGGTTTTCAGTCCTGGTATCAAACCTTTCCTTTCTGTTCATGTCTGAGGTGGGTAGACAGAATTAAAATTAGGTTACTGACCATAGTTACGTTGATTTTAAAATCCAATAGGATTTACCAAGTCCACGCTTAGTGCTATCAATCAAATATTTTATGTAAGTTTTCAGAATATAAATTGCACTAGTGTCACCAGTCTAGCAAGTGTCAGTCTGTCAGATAATCAGTCAGTTTCCTGTCAGCTCGCTCAGCAGTATGAAAAATACGGTCAACTGAGTAGGGCTCATATGTGATTGCGGTTTTGGTCTGGTTCGAATTATCAAAATTATTTAAAAGTCTAAACACATGTAAATAATGTTATAAAGTGTAAATAAAAGTAACCAATTTTTATTGATCATGAATAAAGTCACTTCCCCTAGGCAAATCTACAAATTGTTGGACTCTTGACTATTAAATTATTGCTGTTTAGAAAGAAATATTTCCTCTTGATAATCCATGGGCGACGTTGTAAGCCTATTTTCCATAATAATGACGAAGTTCAAATCTAAATTTCGTCAAAGTTTTTATTTTGATATACCTTGGGAGAGATTAAAAACAGTGAAATGGATGAACGAACGAGCTGCTCCAAACAAGGCTTACGTTCCCACTACGGTAAGAATATAGTAAATCAAAATACTTATAACCCAATTTTTTTATTGTTTAGTAAGAATCATCATCTATCAACTAATCAAGCCTAATCACTAATCAAGATCAAGTACTTACATATTTCCTTTAACTTTCAGCAAAGTAACTTACAATACACTCACACTTAAATTCATTAATTTTTACAATAATACATTGCCCTGGGTAGATTATTTCAAATGTCTTTCCATTTTTTTGATTATATATTTCCATTTTTTACATTATTTTATGGCACACTATAAAATGTAAATTAAAAAAAATATTTTGTTTAGATTATTGAAGTCCTAACTGGTTATTTGTTCATGATCAGTTCATACATGCAGATTAATAAGACTACTATTATTTAATAAAGTCTCAATCCAATACAACTCTTCATTCAATTAATTATTAGTTTTCATAGGTGCAATTTGTGACAATCATAAAGCCCTAGAGATTTATTACAACATATCTGACATATTATAATATCTTTCTTTCATTTTATTTCTTTGTTTATTTAATACATTTTTTATTTAAAAACTTGTTAATTTAAAGTTATACTTATATAGTTTTGTGCCCCTTTTCATTATTATTTGTTACATATCTTACTATGGTTATGGCTTGGGAATCGTTGGTGACCTATATTGTGCTGTTCCAGACTTTCATGGATACATTTGCAGAGAGTGCTGGTCATCTATTATTATTTAACCTAGTTTTTCTTTTTCTTATTTTATGCGCCTATCTTATATTGCAACCAGAGACAACAAACACTAATAGATAATTTAATTGAACCACACTCGGATTATCCATACCCTGAAATGGGATGGAATTGATTATTTTAAATAAGTTAAAAATAGCTTCGAAAGCAGTTATTTACTAATCCACAAGTTCAAACCCTGTTAAGAAGCAAAATATTAAGTTAAACTATCAAATGACTATAAAAGTAATTATTGTATTGAAAAAATATATGCAAAAAAAAAGTAAGAAAATAATTCCATGTTGAAACTTGTTTACTATGTAAAAGGTATGTACCTACATCTTAAACTAAACTATACATGTTATTCTGTGCGCCTTTCTCACAACTTAGGGTATTATCGATCAAATATTGCTCGAAGAGCAATCAATCTAGGTTAGAGAAATACCTATAATAAATACTTCACTTCAACCAGGATTTGAATCTGGGTCTCCTGCTTGCCAAGTGGGAACTCCATCAACTGACCTGCCAGGCCTGACAGATGCTATCAAAACTTACTGCTACTTAGAATATTCTTTACATTCTATTAATTTTTTTATTTATTTATTAATTCTAGAGGTTGAAATAAGCTAAATTGTATCAAAATAGACCTTCTGATTGATAATCTTTACTTCACTGGTGTTTATTGCTGATCTATGATTAGTACTACAAAATTTCTACCTAACAGTGTTGTACAGAGCCCATTAAAGATTACAAAGTAAGATTAGGAAGAGCAGCAGCATAAAAAGATATTGTGTAAGTGACACCACTACTTAATATGGTGCAAAATAAAGCTGATGTAATGATTACATTGACAACATTTGTGTTATTCTATTATCGCACAAATAACATTAGCACTATTTGTCCTAAGGACGATTTTAATAGATAATTTTTTGTAGTGTTAAAATTTTAAAAACTTTCTTTTGAAATTATAATTCTTTAATGTGCTTTGCTTCAAGACAATATAAGCCTATAATTTTTAAATCATAAAAGCCGTTTCGCTTTAAATCACTTAAAAAAAAAACTGGTGCCAAATTTATGCAGATTAAATCTGTCACATAATTCCGCATTGTAAGTACAACCTTATAATCAGGTGGAGAACGTCGCAAATGTCTGCACGCACGCCCTCTGCGTAGCGCCGGCATCCATCGGCGCTCGGATGCTGCTCACCCGGTCCTCGAACTATCCTCAAGCCATCGCCGCTATTGTCTATGGCCTGGCTCTGTGTCTGCTGTTTGCTGTGTCCACGACCTTCCATTCTGTCTGCTGCTGTAGATCAGACACGTGAGTACTACTGTTTGTTTGTCATACGTTGTCGGCCTCCGTGGTGTTAGAAACCCTGGGTTGGAGTCCCACCCTGCCCAGCAGTGCGATCATAAATATTTATCAATTTGTATCCTTACGAATGTTCGTATAGGGTGGAGGCGTTTGCAAGTTGTAAGCAACAATGGTCCGGTTAAAATTTACTACCTAATCCTGCCAAGATTCGGTTGCTTAGAAGAAATCGCTTTACAGCGTTATCGCCTTTAGGACAATATTAAATTTAAATGTACCTTTTTTATTTTCTTTTGCTGTTGGTTTACAATAAAGAAATTATTATTATTATTAAATCTAGCCACTGTCGCACAAGCGTAAATAATGTGAAATAAATAAATTACCTGCCAAGTTTCTTACAACTTGCAACATACTCCACACTATACCTACGAACATTCGTATACATACGAATCGATAGAGCCGCAATTGCACTGCTGTTTTGGAAACGAAATTTTATGAACTACCTCGGGTCTGTAGGTCTGTAGGATGCTCGGCTATGTCGAAACCCAAGCTTAATTAAAATGCTTCCTTTAGGGCCGCAAAGTTGGCGTGTCAGTTTGGGTAATTTCTTAATTTCTATCATAATAACAACCGTTCTTCAAAACGTGAAGGTTCTCTCAATTAGTCTTCATATTTGAAGATATCTTCATACTTCAGTGTTTATAAATTTCATGACAATTCGCGAAGCCTTTTTTGAAAATGCGCTTTTCGAAAATAAAAATCCAAAATGTATCCTTAGATGACATTTTGGTTTATAACTTCCTTCAGTACAAGTTTTAATGGTTTATTCCACTTTGTTCACCTGGGTGCACAAAGAGGAATGGATTAAATAAATGAAAAATGTGATAAGTAAAAATCCCACGACCAGGATTCGAACCTGGGACCTCTCGTTTGCCGGACGAGTGCTCTTCCACTGAGCTACCGGGGCCTGGCAGTACGCCTCGAAATTACTTACCACAATTTTGTTGTGTACATTATATTGCTAACGTAGGTCCATCTTATGGTATAGCTTTGCAGCTAAGACCTAATTTTTATTTATCACATTTTTCATTAATTTCAGAATAATTGAGCATTTTAAATGCAAAAACGTAAAAACATTATTAGGAATGAATTAGTCTACTTTAATCACTTCGGAAAAATATGGGTGAAGTCAGATTTTTTAATACTTTGCATTCTTAGTAAATAAGCCAATTGCACGGATATTTAACCTGTTCAATAGGTTTTTACCGACGTCATTCACGATGTAATCTTAGTGCTATGTAGAAATTAAATGAGCATCGAAATTACATCTGATAAAATTTAGACTTTGGACCGATACCCGATTAGAAAAAAGTTTTGAAACAAAAAGATACATTTCATCTAGAGAGTTACTTACATAAAGTCAGTCGAATATTCCCCCCCTTGCTTGGTGGTAGGATCCAATCTCGGGGTCCGACTGGCTAGCGACCCATCATATAAAATCTGCCGACATATATTACCGGTCTGGCGTTGATGTGTTCCGGCAATAATTTATAAAGAGAGGTCAAGCGCGGGCTTTGTCTTAAATAAAATCATCAACTTAAACATATTCTAGCTTAATGGCAAAATTCAAATAGTTCCTAGTCATAACTCGATAAGGTCAATATAAAGATATTGTAAAACAAAAGTCGTGTAAAAAATATTACAAATCATTTATATTTTTTAAAGTGTTTCACACATTTTGCGTGCATTTTAGATAATAAAACATATGAAACTCGATTGACTTCGGGTGCCCAGCCACGTCCATGAGCTATAACTTTTGATCAATGAACCATTAAATTTTACCTTCAAACTAATATCAAGTTGAAAGTTAAAACTTTAGTTTCTACTTCCAACTCTACAACTCCAAACTTACCGGAAAAACTTTTATAAAGTGTCCTTTGATATATTATTTAAACTTAATGTTTCTTAATAATCAAGTAACAAAAAGATGTCGCAGTGACATTTTAAGTCATTTAACCCTTACAGACCGTTCACACATGATCCGTTTTACTGGATACCTTTTTATATCGTAAATACGTATACTGTGCCATATGTGAAGTCGTTCATACAACTCCATGCGCCATCGATGACAAAATTACGTATCCGGTAAAACGTATCCAGTAAAACGGACCATGTGTGAACGGGCTGTTACCTTGCTGATTGCCTAAACGTGGTAGAAGATTTATGTTCGTTAAAAATACTATTATTATGTTTTACGGCGCGGGTAACGACGCGGGGAATTTGGGCCCTTCTCGACGCCAACGGGCGTGAGAGCGATTTGTCGCAGTTTCATACAAACAAACTCAATACTTTCTATAGTGTCGCGGAAATCGCTGCCCGCGTCGCTGTCACTCTCGCTGTCGCTGCCGTCCAGTTTGCAGCCTTCTTGTTCACAATCAAGAAACTTAAACGCAATTTGCCCAAGAGCTTCGGCTTAAGTAGATACTAAAAATATCGATTAGTATATGTTCATATTCATTCTGGAATATTTCATTCATTATTATAATATCGACATATCTTACATAGCTTTAATAGCCTTTTAATCTTTTTTTAACAATCCCATATTATTAAAACCAGAAACCGATTTCTGGATAAAACCTCTTTCATAGGAATGGGAAATGCCATAATCGACACGCATGTCGAACAGATTTACGATCATTATCTGTTATGATGGTTATCTTTTTTATTTTATACGGTGCAAACGAGCATGTAGATTACATGTTTAGTAATCACGACCGCGTGCACAAAATGCGTTGCCGGCCCAGGGACATTAGATACTATCTAAGTCTAGTTAGCATTCAGTAATTACACTGCCTGCCGTGTCCTTCTATCGGAAATGTATCAGAGCTAGTCATTTAATTAGGGCAGTGATAGATACATAATATCAGAAAAAGCATGCGACCATCGATAAAGACTCGAATCGACAAGATAAAATATTACCGAATTACTCTTAAATAACTGAAAAAATGAGTTAAATAAAAATCACCGGACCAGGAATCGAACCTGGGACCTCTCGTTTGCCGGACGAGTGCTCTTCCACTGAGCTACCGGGGGCCTGAGGCACTCGTCCGGCAAACGAGAGGTCCCAGGTTCGCTTCCTGGTCCGGTGATTTTTATTTAACACATTTTTTCAGTTATTTAAGAGTAATTAAGCATTTTAAATGAAAAATCAAAATATTAATACCGAATTATTTTATCGTGTTGATTATGTTAGCTAGCATGCGCACCATAATAGATAGAATAACTCGATTCGATAGCATGATATAGACCACAGAACCAAAGCTGCTATGTTCTAAAAAAACACATACTCTAAGTGCCATATTCTAAGAGAATATCGATATAAAGTCCCGATTTATCCGATGGTCGCTTGCTAGACCCGCAGGACTCGAACCTGGGTTTCCCGCTTACCGGGCGGGTACTCTACCAACTGAGCTTACGGGCAATGGCAGATGCGATCGTAATTACTTAGTATATATTTTAGCTATATAGCTAAACCGCATATACTTCATCATAATTGTTCTAGTCATCCCATAATTTATTGCAAGGCAAAGAATAGGAACCTATTTCGTCTAAATCAAAGGAACATTCACATTGTTTCGTATATGGAAGTACGAGTACACTGGACACTGCATTGAACGGCCTCTAGATAAACTTAGATAGTGCGGATAACCTAACGACCGTATTCATTCTTTAATGTTGGCCGTGCGATTCTCTAACTATACATACTTATATCTTATATTCCACATCATCATGATTAATACTTAAATCTAAAAAACAAACATATTTTTGTTGAGTTGTTTCTCTCAGCATAAAGCTGAAGTCCATTTAGCAATGCACTTTAGCGCTGATGTTCTGAGGGAACCCATACATACATAAATAAATACATATAGCCCTAAAACCCTAGTACCACAGCAATAAGACACACATACCAATAATTCAAGTTAGAACAGCAAAAACAAAAGAGAACTAAAATAAAATAAAAAGAATGAAAACACATAATATCTACTCACTATAATAAATTGACACTCATACAAAAAAATACTAGACCACGAATTAAATTTAAATACAAAAAGTTACAAAACAAAAAGGTTACGAGTCTATATCTAGTTTGAATTACTGCTCTTGGCAATATTAAAAGAAAATTCAACTAGCTTTAACGTAATTGGGCAGTACTTTCAAGTTTAATTATTATCGTTTTAGAGGTTTTATTGGCATTTTTGTGGGCGATAGGCTGACCCCCTGTCACTGCAATAGCCTCTCGCAATCATTATAATACCTCATTAGTCAAACGTGACATCAGTTGGTCTTATAACCTCTGATGTTCTGCCTACCCCATAAGGGATACAGGCGTGAAGTTATGTATGTATGTATGTATTTATGAAGAGACAGTTCTTTCCCAAGCCCATATGCTTTCATCTTCAACCTCATCTTCACTTAAGTATCATTTATGATGATTCAAACGCGGGCTTACAATAAAAAATATACAGTTAAAAATGGTTAACGGAAGAAACTGCTTTTCAGTGTATTTTTTCTTGAACCTTCTATAAGGTACTTTTTATTTTACTTGATTCCCGCTAATCTATTGTCCAGTGAAGCTCTGCGGGGCTAGCATGCTTCCGTCGACAAAGATAAATCGGGCCTTTTATCGATATTTTCTTAGAATATGGTATTTAGGGTATGTAATTTATTAAGATTATGACATATTTGGTGCTGTGGTCTTAATCATGGTATCAAATCGAGTAATTCTATCTATTATGGTGCGCATATAGGTTTACATACATACATAACTTCACGCCTGTATCCCGTATGGGGTAGGAAGAACACCAGAGGTAATAAAACCATCTGATGTCACGTTTGACAAATTTGGAGGCATTATAATAGTGGAGAGTCTCTTGCAGTGACAGGGGGTCAGCCTATCGCCCACAAAAAAGCCTCCCATAATACCTCGGTCCCTTAACTGACATTTACAGTATGCCCGGGAAGAGAAGCAGCTGGCACATTCTATGTTTTTCTTTCGCTCTCAGTCCAGCATAGAAGCTTACATAATAGGATAAAATAACAAAATAATATTTATCTTGTCTATTTATCGATGGTTGCACGCTAGCCCTGCTGCTGATTCCCCTACTTGCGATTACTGTGCCCGTTACACATTAATCTTGAATATTTAATTGAATAATTTTTAATATTGACAAAAAATACCTATAAGTAAATTTTCCAGCTTGAAAGAGCCGGGTCTCTTAGTTATACTTCATAGTTAGTTATTTTCTTCTAGTCGTTTTTCACGGTATTTGCCTTAAGTTCAATTAATCTGGCAGTTAATATAAGCCTATTCTTTATTAAGGCATGGTGCATGGTCAAACCTAAGTTTTTTTATTGTAGCGGTTGTGTGATTGGGAAGTTTGATTTGTAATATATGTATTATTTTTGTCAATTATATATGTATAAATTTGTCTTTATATGTTATGATTTATCTCTATATTATATTATATTATATTAATTACTCTATTAACTTTTATACGTTTTATTCAATTTATCTGAGGACACAACTGAAAATCAGCGCTTTGTTGCCATACACAATAAAGCACATGCTGAGTTGTGTGCCTTTGTTTCAGCAGTATTTTACCTATATTAAATTTTACTCTAGGAATAATTATTTGACATGATTTAAGCTCTTGTTTATTTTAAGTTTTTTTGATAAGTATATGTATTTTTTTTACTATACCTATGTTCTTTTTTATTTTTGATAACTTTTATGTGTATATATACTGCTGTCAAAATAAACCGATTTTTACTTTTACTGTACTTTACTGTACAGCGAAAAAATATTTTTCATATCTGTCTGACTGGTTCACCGAGAGTTTAGCATATTCAAATGTACAAACAAACAAATTCTTCAGGCTTACAATATTCTATATTAGTACCTACAAATTTTAACCGTGAATCCTTTTTCAATTTATTACTTTAAAAATTCCCGAAAAATGTTTTTGTAACGTCCATATTATGTAAACAATAAATCTGTTACGTGAGCCCTAAAAATATTAGTGTAACCAAAATTCTTTGCATTTCTAAATATTTTCGGTATGGCATGTAATTTTAGAGTAATAAATGTATATAAACATTTTTCCTTGGTTAATTCATGCCAGCCAACTATTAGTCAATTGAAAATATTTTTAAAACATAATACTTACCTACTTACTTTCAGAATATAATCGCGCCATTGAAGCCGATAGCATTCAGTGACAAGAACGAGTTTAATTATTGCTCTTCTTTTTCTAGGAAGAGAAATTACTGTAAACCGTCTTGTATTCCTTGTTGGAATACTCTGAATAACAATTGCGTTAGGAAATATCGCCTGTCTATAGAATTTTTTAAAACGTTTCTTTTGTTAGATTTTGTAGTTGTTTACCAACCTTGCAACTTTGTTTGCATGTACGTAAACTTGGCATAGTATGTAATAATAATCTATACTTATAATAAATCTGTAGAGAGGTCAATTCTGTACATGAAATATTTTTTCAAAATAACTATCAGGGGGTGATTAGTGATCGATACTGATGCCAAAAATGCAATCAGTAAAATTTTTGTCTGTCTGTCTGTATGTTCTTTATAGAAACAAAAACTACTCGACGGATTTTAACGAAACTTGGTAAAATTATTCTTCATACTCCTGGGCAGGTTATAGTATACTTATTATCACGCTACAATCAATAAGAGCAGAGCAGTGAAGGTAAATGTTGGAAAAACGGGAGAAGTTACTTCATTTTTTAAGCTTCCGTCGCGTGTACAGCCTTAATGGTTAAAGCTACATAGACATCATGTATGACGGAAATATTCTACATAAAATTATATAAAAAATGTCCCACAACAGTATATGTCTATATTTTATGGTTGACTCACAATAACACGTGTAAATCCCGATAGCTTAGCAGTTCGGAGCTTTCTGATTATATTTGTTTACTCTTACGTTTATAATACTCTCACTCATCCCTAATTTAAAAAGAATAACATTATTACCTATTCAATAAAAAAAGAATCATTGAAATCGGTATAGAAACACCAAACTTATACATGAAATACGCTAATAACCCATCGCGCGTGAATACTGAATGATATAGGGATTATTTTTGCGTAACGGTTGCCGCGCTCGACGCGGCTCGCGGCGGAAGGGTATAAAAAGGCGGGAGGCGAGCGCAAGCTTTTGCGCGATTTAATATAGGTAGGTACAGAAGGAACAAGCGTTACATTACCTGTCAAATTTCCCCAACCAATTTTAACTTATTATCGAGGGCATAGAGTTCAAATTCAAGTAAAAAATTTTGACAGATTTGTAACGCTTGATGTACTGCCTTCTGTACATACAGAGATAAAATGGAAATCAAGGTTTTGTTTATTTCATGATCGTTTCTGCCTCTTGGAAATCAGGAACCGTAGATTTCTTCGGAATAAAAAGTAACGTATGTGTTAACTACTATACCAAATTACATTAATATTGGCTTAGCCGTTTGGCAGTGAAAAGCAGCCATACATAACTATAGGTAGTATTGTATGTACACTGATAATGGCTGGATGGATGGATTTTTGCTATTTTTTCACGCAAAAACTACTTAGCTTCACCTAGAATAACAATAAGCTAAGTATAATTAATGAAGATATTGCATGAATTAAGTAAAATTGAAGGCATTAAATAAAACACTTTTTAACCGGATTAATGGCGTATAATTTATATTTTACATTTTAACTCGACGTTTCGGTGTCTTTGCAGACACCGTGGTCACGAGCGACTGTTAAAATTTAAAATGTACATATACGCTATAAATCCGGTTAAAAAGTGTTTTATTTAATAGTCATACATAATAGTTATCGCGAAAACTTAAGACAATATTAAAATTTAAGGCACTTTGGCACCCGATTTGTTTATAACGTTACCTACCTATGTTTGTGGTAAGGAGTTATACATATTATATGGGCGAAGATTCTTTATTTTTATTTTTGTTATTAAAGATAGTTAGGACCTTGGAGAAGAAAATAACCTACTCGAAATATTAATTCAATACAGACGAAGTCGCGGGCATCATCTATGTAATATACCTACCTACCTATACTTTTTCACAAATCCTAGGTGAAACTGCGGATCACTGCTTTGTTGTAACAGTTTTTGAAGTAATTCTGTCTGTTTATCTATCAGTAACGCTTTCACAGCTAAACTACTGAGTCGATTTTGACGAAATTTAGAATAAGATAAGTTTTAACTTCAAGGAGGATATAATAATAGTATTTATCCAACTCTAATAAACGGTATCCACGCGGACGAAGTCGCGGGTCACAGCTAGTAAATAATAAAATCCCCTTTCAATTGCACCGACTCCATGCATGCCCCCAAACTAAGCAATGCTTGTGATATGGGGTACCATGTAGATTACCAGGCGGAAACCTAGAATGTCAATAAACGTACCTATAATATTTTTTTTTATTCATGCGGGGCTCGAATTCGTGATTCTTGAATTCTTACAGCACTGCGCCACAGAGTCCGTCATGCAAGTATTGTGTTTTGCACGGTTAGTTAAAAGTTACCATCCCATTATGAATGCGAAAGTGAGAATGTGCAAATGTTCAATAACAGAAAAAGTAATTAACGGATTTTGTAGCGAATTACACACGTGGTAGCAACGGGCACTGTTCGCGAAAAAAAATATCGCAGTATAAACGCAATCGTAGTTACTGAATAGAACAGCGGTTTAAATTGAACCTATTGCTGATGACACTATGACTTTTCATTCCATTCTTGTTTAAATACTCTGGTCCCAGTTTGTCATGTCCGTGTTGTGCATTCATAGCTCAATGCACCTACTATGTAACCAATTTGGTTATGGCCTGACATTGGCTCTCACAATCAGCTGTCTTGTGTTTGCTTTTTTTTCATGTCATGGTCAATTTATGCTGTACCTTGTATTATTTTGTATAATTCTGCCTGAAAAAGAGTCTCTTGGTGTACTGTAATTTCTTACTCAAAACTATCAACACCTTGTTAAAGCCGAAGTACAAAATTGTGACGTCATTAAGTGGTATGATGAGTAAAAAATGAATAAAAAATATTTTCATTTCATTTCCTAAAATAAGAGGATTTTGGACCTTTTCCACGAGGTGTTGTGTTTGTGTTATTTCAGATGAGATTACATACACCACACGTATTATTCTTTCGTCTTATCTTATACCTTAAGCTGCAAACTGGACGGCAGCGACGGCGGCGCGGGCAGCCATTTCCGCGACACGATAGAAAGTATTGAGTTTGTATGAAACCGCGACAAAAAGCAGATTCCCCGTTTGCAGCCTTAGGATAAGTCCCCTTAGGAAAGGACAACCCTTAAATATACTTTGCCGTCACCTAAATATCTCTTGCAATTATTTATGTAGTCTCTATGTTTTTGAATAGCCATTTTCCTTCACTTGTTTTTGGTTTTTCGCTAGTGTGCTAAGAAGTTGAGAAATCCTTGGCTATATGCAAAGGTTTTATACTTTTGAACCTAATATTTCGCCATATAGTATATTCATGGATTTTTAGATGCAGAAGATTTTGCATATTTTAATATTAATATATTCAAAACAGAGTACGACGCTATTAAAACATCAATGGTTCATTCTTGAACAGTTTATGTGCCTTCTTACACACAAATAAATAACAATAATAAATGTTATGTTATTCCCGCACGGAACAACAAATAAAAAAAGTTCCGTGACTCGGTGTTTTGCTATTTATGTATTTATGCTTAAAGCTATGCTTACGTTGGTGCCATGTAGTTGGTGTGATTGTCGAGGGAATAAAAAAAATCTAAGAAAACAAATAATGAGAGAAAACATAGAAAGTATGTTATAATATAATATACAATATATTATGTCTAAAATAAATTACTACCAGCAGACCTATGTTTGGGAAACTAAGTAAAACAAATGAAATCTTTTGTTTCCAGTTAAAATAATATATCGACGAACAGAACACAAATATCGAACTTTAAAATTATTCTGATACTTTACTAGATGTTCCCCGGAGCTTCACTTGCATTTGTATCCATCCCGTAGGAATATCAGGATAAAATACAGTACAATCCGTTTATTATGACTCCGCTTATTATGACGTGTTTACACAGTGAAGTTTGGTTTTCATATCTATACTAATATTATAAAGAGGAAACCTTTGTATTTTTGTATGTTTGTATTGAATAGGCTCAAAAACTACTGGACCGATTTCAAAATTTCTTTTACCATTAGGTACTTCGAGGGATTCTTCCGAATCCGTACCTATAGGCTACCTTTTATCCCGAAAATCCCGCGGGAATCGAAATTGCGCGGGTAAAACCGCGCGCAACAGCTAGTAAATTATATAACTAAGTTAGAAACATTTATATTTGTTCAGGTACCCTTCAGCACTTTTTATGATTATGTTGTTGATTAGTTGGGAAGCGCCCGAGTTCACGACACTTGTTTTACACAGGTTTGTTCTTTTGTTACTCAAGTTAATGACAAATTTCGAATTAATCACAGGGAGAACACAAACACGTGCTTACTCTAAAAAGAGTGAGACGGAAAAAGAGGAAGAGTGAGGCCGTATGATTTCGAACACTTTTGGCAGTGTTCGGGAGAGTCACGTTATACCCAAAGCTTTTCGGCGCGTGAAAGGCTTTTTTGATTTGAGTCTCAGAGCGTAGATTTACTTATTGAGTCTACTTATTAATATCTTTGATTTATCTCTATTTTATTCCTTTCTATTAAAATAAATCACATACTAACTTTAACAGTTTATTTATTCAGCAGTACCTATGCTTTGTATGACGTCCGTTTAGTATGACTTGTTTCTTATGTCCCTTCGATGTCATTATAAACGGATTCCACTGTATGCAATGTATTATTCAAAATTTTGGCCTAAGTACCTGTGTCTGATTAATCCATTAAACCGTTTCGTAGTGAACGAGTTACAAAATATCCACCGATCGTCTCATACTCTAACGGTTATTACATTGGTAAGTAGGAATTATGTATGTCGGAATGGAATGATACCTACACTGTTTTGTAAAGTATTACTACCTATCCACTTAGCTTGATTGTTAGACAAGCGTAAACTAGCAATTACACTTAACACTTACCTAGTTTATATACAGGGTGTAACGGAAAGGTTTTATTATTATTAATTGTAATTATTTTTTAAATCGCAATGTATAGAAAAAACATATTTTAGCTCACAAGATTTTTCTTTATTTATGGAGCTGTAATTGAAGGGCAAATATTCTTGAATTTTCATTTTTAACGACAAAACGAATTTTAAAAGCAAGAAGTTATCAAGTTGATTTTACTTCTACTGTAACCGTTTTAAAGCACTAGGTATGTTTGGCAATCAATTATTTTCATTCAAGGTTCTTTAAAGTAAAGTACAAGCCTCAAATTCAATTATTTATAAATTTCTTTAAAATTTTATGCAAAACGAATTACAAATACTCGTTCGTTTCACACTACGAAGTTTTTAACTGGTATCGTTTATCATTATTTTTCTATTGACATTTCGATCTGTCAGTTTACTGCATTAAATTATTTGCCAGAGTATAGACGCAGATGATAACTCATGTCTGTTGCGTCTCTTGCGCTCCTAAGTGATGGTACTTTCCGAAACAATAGCAGTTGAAAAATCAGTTCAAAAATACCAGATAGGTGAAGAATTCCATAAATTACCAATATCAGTACAAAGTCCGTTCGTTTTAAGAATGCTCTAACTTATCACTCTGAATGTAGACGCTTAACGTTGTATTGTACTGTCTTAAGCTGAGTTTAGATTAAATAAATAAATGACTCTAACTGACACACTAGAGAAAGCTTATATTATTATAATAAGGGCGTGTTATGGTGACCACTAAGCGAAACTAGAGTATCCTAGTGTACACACAACACTCAAGCCAATTTATGAAAGTTTCGTTTCCCCAATGTACCAGCTGGGCTAAGAGTAAGACTACGGTATTTAAATGGAGAGACAGGACATATTATGAGCAGAAAATTATGAGCTTGTAACTATTTTTTTTTTCTGACACTCACATAACATTATCTAGCCCAAATTAAGTTTCTTAAAGAACTTGTGTTATGGATACTAGATAACTGATATACTTAAGAAATATATAAACATACATATTGAATAAATACATTTTCTTTATTCGAATAAACCTAAATAAACGTATAAACATCCATGACTTGACGGCTAATATCTGTGTTCATCACACAAATATCCGCCGCCGCCGGGATTCGAACCCAAGACCTTTGGCATAGAAGGCCATGTATGTTACCGCTACACAAGTCGGTCGTCGATTTATGTTATTATGTGCAATTAAAGAAAACTTAACGTGCATGACTTGTTGTCACGCACGACATTCTGTTAAAAATGCTTTTTTAATTCATTTTACCTGTCACTTGTCGCTTTTCTATGTCCGCTATTGTAATCTAGTTTTTTTTATAATTATTAACAAATGTTTATTTGTACTAACTTAGTTTTATAAGTAAGTTTGTGGACCAAAGATCAGCAGGGCTAGCATGCAACCATCGATAAATAGTCGAGTCGACAAGATAAATATTATATTGTTATTTTATTCTATTATGTAAGCTAATATGCGCACCATAATAGATAGAATTACTCTATTTGATAAAATGTTTAAGACCACAGAACCATATATGTCATAATCTTAATAAATTACATACACTAAATACCATATTCTAAGAAAATATCGATAAAAGGCCCGATTTATCGTTGTCGACGGTAGCATGCTAGCCCCGCTGGAAAGCTGAATGTCCTTTCTACGCAAAAATCTTTCCGTAGATTTCGAGTCGATTTTTTTTTTTTTCGACAGAACCAAAATCTTTTACAACCTAATATTTTAAACTACCATATTCACATACAAGAGTTTTCTCCACATTAGCAGTACATGCCTGCCCTACGTAGTTGTTGGCTAATGTAAATGAGACCTAGTTCCGTCTAGGCACGTAAATGGTGTAGCTACTGAACTTGTGTTCTCATAATTTATGGCTTCTGTCCAACTAGTCGGATACGATCTTTTATCCTATTTTTGCCGACTAAACAGCTGTTGTGTCTGTAAAGTAGTGACACTTAAGGGATTATTTTAAAAGGGTTACAGTTGGTGTGTTAAATAGGGTGATTTGTTATTTTTATTAAATTGAAATATTCAAGTTCATAGTAAACTTATTCAAGGACAGTGGAACTATTCTAAGTTGTTTTTAACTACAAGGTGATAAAATTTCAGTAGGCTCTAACTTGAGCCCTTGTATCTCACTTACCATCGGTTATATTGAACCTCTGCAAAACAGTATTCCATTTAGTCATATTAATTTTATACAAAAAATGTAGGTATGCATTAAATATCCATTATATAAGGACAAATTTAATTATAACTAGCAAAAACATAAATAATACGTTCCGATTCAATAATGAACGTTTCCAAACTTGTATAACGAAGCATTTCAAATTTAGAAGGGTAATAGTATTTATATAACGATCATTTTGGGTCAGCCGTAGAATCGATTTTGAACTAGTGTTCTATTAATAGTGGTCAAGTAAGGCTTGCCAGTATCGAAGCCTGCTGGAGGATTTTTATTTTCAGCCAGCATCAATGATTAGGTATGTTGAATGAAACAATAAAAAAATCAACATTTTTTGTCTGTTAAACATAAATTACGATAAGTCACGGTGAGATCAATATTGGAAAAATGTTTTTACAGTTTAGATGAGTTTCTCAGAGAAAAATGTACTTATAAATATAAAGATAAATTAATTGTTCAATATATAATAATGTAAAACTATATTAATAAGAAGATAATGTGTATCTAAATATGGTAAAATAATGAATATGATGTAGATGTGATTACTACAAATGAACATTATTATACATTAAATTAAAATAAATAAAATAGAATTGCAATTGGAATTAGAACATAACAATTTTTACATTTGACATTTTTATTTCTGTACAAGCCTATATCTAAAATGTTATTTTTATGTTTATATTCTATAGATTGTAAGAAATGTGTTATTGCATGCTGTATAACAGTGAAATATGAGACCTATATATAAGCCGACCATCAAAATGTAAACCATATTTGACGCAATAAAATGATTTGATTGTCGCGGCATATTATTGCTAGATAGTACCGAATAAGACCGTTGCGATGTGAAGGGTCTTCGCTAACCAGGAGAAGGGTTCCTGTTGATGCTGGGACACCCAGATTGCTGGCGCTTTGCGACACGCGGTTTCAGGGGCGGCAGGTTTTAAATCAAACCTACACTGCTATTAATTAACGAATGCAGAGCATTAAAAACCGACTTCAAGTCAAAACTTTGGCTGAAGTATAAGGACGTCAATGTGAAATATGCTCCGATTCATAAACATTTTATAAATTTTTCTTTTTCCTTAATTACTCCATCGATTTCGATGAAATTTATATGGGACCGTCACTGAAGTATCCTCTATCGTATGAAACATGAATATTCAATGTCGATCCATAATTGTCCAAAAAACTGTTAAACAAAGACACAAAAATAAACATACACACGAATTGAAAACCTCCTCCTTTTTTGTTTTTCTTCTTTTCGGCAGTTTGTTTATCCGTTATCTAGTATCCATAACATAAGTCCTTTAACAAACTTAATTTAGGCTTAATAATATCGGGTGCTTGTTAGAAACATTTATTTATTATATCACATTTACCTGATAAGAATAGCGGCACGTGAGCCATTATCTCTCATGCATACACCGAGGCAGCCGTATATGACTCTTCGATCGATCGCAAATATTTCGATGAAGCTGCAAATAATGTGGCTTCCTTTGTCCATGAGACGGCTAATGGTTTTCTACAGTCGTATCAGGTTTCATACCTATTGAATAACAGTTTTCGTGTTAGAAGAAAAATAAACAAGATTCATGATGTGCAATCAATGTATATTAAACTGTTCCGGTACTGACCGAGTGACTGACAGACAACGAACAGCCATAACGACTAGGTGCAGAGAGCTGAAATTTGGAACATACAATCCTAATGGGATGTAGGATTGCACCAAGGGCGGGATTTCCGAAATTCCCACGAGAACGGCAAAAATAGGACGTTTTAGTTTATGCGCGTACGAAGTACGAAACGCTCGTATCATATAATTGCGTTTAGAAAAATGATACAGCTTTTGTAACGAATTAAATGGATATAAAGTAATGTTATGTACAGTCTGCAACAGAATTATGTATACCACCCAGTCTCCCGCACGCATACATTATGCATAGGTACGCGTTGTATGTGTGCGGGAGACTGGGTGGTATACATAATTCGGTTGCAGACTGTATTATAATTGTATTTCTAACTAGCCACCGCGCGCGGTTTTACCCGCGTAACTTTTGATCCCGTGGGAATTTCGGGATAAAATATAGCCTATATAACCTTCCTCAAGAGTTGGGCTATCAAATGCAAAAATAATTTTTCAAATCCCACTTGAAGTTTCTGAGATTAGCGCGTTCAAACAAGCAAACAAAAAAACAAACTCTTCAGCTTTATATATTAGTATAGATGAGTATCTAATTAGATTATGAATTATTTTTAGACCCAATCACGATATTTAAAGTCAAAGGCGGGTTTGATCCTCATGGCAGAAAATTTTATTTACTGTTTATATGATCTAAATCTCTGAAACGACTATTCTGATTGAAAGTGGTGAAGTTGCCTTTCCTATATGATAAACCTTATTCAGAAAAATAAATTCAAGATGTACGCAAGCCACATGTGTGTGATGTCCCGAGAGTACTAATATTAATTCAATTAGTTATTTAGCTAACACCTATTATTATTTTTATTAATATGCATGCCTCGTTTCACATATGCGTAATACGAATGCCAACTTAATTACGATTAACAACGGTGGATTGTTCTCTTGGTTACTTAACAGAAGTTTTATCTTGCCTGATGATAAATAAGATGAATAAGCTCGAAGTCAGTAGTCCCTTTGAACTTTTCGGGTTTAGTTCAAAGGGACTACTGACACACTACCTACAGATATCTACAGTAATTCAACTCGGCTGCATCTTTGAAATATCTGATAGGGTTGCCCGCCTTCAGCGTGTAAATTACATTTGCCTACTTTGTGTTTACTTCCTTCCATTTAGTTTTGAGACTGCAAATATTTTATATAAACAAATAAAATACTTTTTAAATTGAATAGGAAGTGTTAAAAAAATACGCTTTGTGTCAAAAAACATGTTTACGTTTGAATAACAAATCGGTCTTATAAATTAGCGACCGAAAAATACTTGCGCTTCCACTGAGACGCACGAAAAGATGTATTATTAAATTTTAAAGTACCTATAAATAATCCGCATATTAACGTAAAGCTCAATCAACAAATATTTCGGTATGCAGAGCGTGCGTCCGGCTGTCTGGACATTTTCTCGCAGAGCGTTGCTGCTTATCTAGGTGCCTAAGTCATCGTTTGTGACGACGATCTGTAAAGGTTTCATCGTTTGTGACGCTATTGTTTCCTCAAAAAATCGAAAAAACTTTGGCCAGCCAGCCAGAATTTCGCATTTTCCAGCATTCCAGATCTCAGCCCCCAGAGGGTTTTGAGGATCCAGCTGGTATATAAAGGTATGTGACGCGATATGTGACAGCAACTAAAGTGGTTTTATCAAGTAAAACGCCATAATTTTCGAGTTAACACGAAAAACAAGTGGCCAGCCAGCCGGACGCTTCTGGCTGAGCCACTTTGTTTTTTCCTTATATCTCAGTAATTAAAGCAATTAGAACTGAGTTTTAAGTTGAAAAGGAATGTGACGCGATATGTGACAGACCTCATATAGTTTAAAACATACCTGACGCATGTGTTTAGGAGTTATTTTGATAAAGATTTTGATGACAGATGACAAATGTCCGGCTGGCTGAGCCACCCATTCCAGCGCTTGCAGACGGTCTAGAAAGCTAGATTCTTATCAGAAGGAATGTGACGGCGACGAAGACAACAAATCGTCGTATGTGACAGCTCTAAATACTGCCAAACAAAAAATATAAGTGATTGTTTATTCTTTCATACAAAGTCAATTAGGGTGACCATATTTTACCCCTGTACATTGTCATCCTTATAAAATACTGCCGCCAAATTTGTCAAACATGACAAACAACTTGATCCTTACGTTGCTCTAATTAAGTGGGTAAATAAAAATATTATTTCATAATGCATCATGTATTTATTTTTTCTTAATTTACTTTTTGTTTGTGTTTACCAATTAATAAAATCAGTCTGGGATTAATGTAACATGTTGAAAAAGTATACCCTTCTCGTATACAAACTCTTCAACTAAAACTTAATATTGCTATTTTAGCACCATCATTTCAATAAAGTTGTTTAACTATTGTTGAATTGTTTTCAAATGATTCCTATGACACTGACAGTAATTTCCACAACATAGCCTTGTAGTGCCGCCACCGTTACATAAGAATCGTATCGGAGGCTTCTAAAGATGGCATTTATTTATTTTACGTAGCTATATTCCAATAAAATGATATTCCGTTGGAATTATAACAATTCATAACATTTGTAAGAAATTATCTCAATCACACTTTACGTTTACGTTCTGCAAAAGTCACTTCGTAAGATATGATTTAAGAAATACCCTGACTGAGACGAGGTCGCTAACTATGGGCCTTATAAATAAGCTTAGAGTCGCTCAGCGGGCAATGGAAAGGGCCATGCTCAGAGTTTCCCTGCGGGATCGAATCAGGAATGAGGAGATTCGCATGCGAACCAATGTCACGGACATAGCCAGAAGGATTGCAGAGCTGAAGTGGCAATGGGCAGGGCACATAGCTCGCACAACAGATGGCCGGTGGGGCAGAAAAGTTCTCGAGTGGCGGCCACGTACTGGGAGACGCAGCGTAGGCAGGCCCCCCGCACGATGGACCGATTAGTATGTGTCATCATTTGGAGGATATTTTAAAACTTAAAACTAGGTAAGTAATACTTATATTATGTTTCTTAAGTAAGTATTTGTTTCTGAATGAAAATTTTTGTCAAGCCTTAACAAATTGTGCCTTTTGCGTAATGTACCTAAGTATTATAATCACGGTTAATTAATTCCTTTTGATACTCACTTTATTACCAAAGCTATCATAATTTAAATAACATAATATAACCACAAAGTCAATTAAGAAAAAGAATATCAAGTATTATAAAAATACAGACTGGTTTAGTAAACAAATTTCATGTCCTTTTACTTATTTACTTGAGTGAATTTTAACAATAAACAACTTAAAAAAACAACAACATAAACAATAAACTTGTAGGTACCTACATACTTACTTATTCAAAAACAAACGTAGTTGTTTTAATATATTTTTTATTTAATTTCAGTAACAAACAGTTCCAGTTTTGATTTTTGAACTACAGAAACTCATACTTTTAAGGAGTACAAAGAAGAGAAAAGTAATCATAACAAAAAATGCCACAAAAACACAAACAAAAAGTAAATTAATAAAAAATAAATACATGATGCATTATGAAATATTATTTTTATTTACCCACTTAATAAGAGCAACGTAAGGATCAAGTTGTTTGTCATGTTTGACAAATTTGGCGGAAGTTTTTTATAAGGATGACAATGTACAAGGGTAAAATATGGTCACCCTAATCGACTTTGTATGGAAGAATAAACAATCGCTTATATTTTTTGTTTGGCAGTATTTAGAGCTGTCACATACGACGATTTGTTGTCTTCGTCGCCGTCACATTCCTTCTGATAAGAATCTAGTTTTCTAGACCGTCTGCAAGCGCTGGAATGGGTGGCTCAGCCAGCCGGACATTTGTCATCTGTCATCAAAATCTTTATCGAAATAACTCCTAAACACATGCGTCAGGTATGTTTTAAACTATATGAGGTCTGTCACATATCGCGTCACATTCCTTTTCAACTTAAAACTCAGTTCTAATTGCTTTAATTACTGAGATATAAGGAAAAAACAAAGTGGCTCAGCCAGAAGCGTCCGGCTGGCTGGCCACTTGTTTTTCGTGTTAACTCGAAAATTATGGCGTTTTACTTGATAAAACCACTTTAGTTGCTGTCACATATCGCGTCACATACCTTTATATACCAGCTGGATCCTCAAAACCCTCTGGGGGCTGAGATCTGGAATGCTGGAAAATGCGAAATTCTGGCTGGCTGGCCAAAGTTTTTTCGCTTTTTTGAGGAAACAATAGAGTCACAAACGATGAATCCTTTACAGATCGTCGTCACAAACGATGACTTAGGCACCTAGATAAGCAGCAACGCTCTGCGAGAAAATGTCCAGACAGCCGGACGCACGCTATGCAGACACTCGTGACTGTCCGCATGCCGAGCGCATGCCGAGATCGAGCCGCGTAGATATGTATAGCTCGCATTTCTTCGGTTTGTATGAAGTTGAATTACTTTAGATATCTGTACTGTGCTACTGATTTTCAAACAATATTATTGGAGCATAGGTTTTGCTATGATATTTAATGTAGTAAGATGATGTATGTCTTAATATGGTATTAAGTTTTCGCGATTCATACTATTAAACAAAACTCTTTTTAACCGGATTTATCGCGTTTAATAAAATTTTTGATTTTAACTCGACGTTTCGGTGTTTGCAGACCCGTAGTAATGCGATAAATTCGGATAAAAAGTGTTTTATTTGATCTGTCTTGTTTATATCTCACGTAATGGGCTTAGAAGGGTACCGGCTCTTTATAACCATTACCGGGGTACATCACCATCAGAGCGATGATAGGTCAAGGTCGTTGTGTCAAGAGAAAGGGGTAAACGGCCGAATCTTACCTTATCTTACCGTACCTTACCGAACCTAACAGGGGTCGCTCGCATTAGAATCTTTTTTACAACTCCATACATTTTCAACTCCTTTTCCACTGTTTAAGAAGTTGTTTTTTTTAAAACGTTACTTATATTGTTAGTCTGCTCAAATTTTCGTGCTCAAAATGTTCAAAAATAACGGATTTTTTTCGCGAAATTGCAAACACCTTTTGGTGTTAAATTTTAAAATTCGTTGAACCACGCTTCTGAAAAAATTCTTTCTTATTCCTTGTCTTTGAAACCGTGGAATTCAGTTTTCTAGGTCATGGTTTTAGGCTGGGCGAATATGACTCACCTATAAGGTATTTCCTTTTAATACATTATTGATTTCACATTATCTGTTTGAATCAGCATTATTTTGATAACGGATATGATAAGCACAGGTGCTTTACCAGCTGCATTTATAGCGATAAACCATTACCTACTGATAAAAAATTATGAGTAATTTTACAAATATCTTAACCACGGTAATATTATAAATATAAATAGAATATATCTTAAACCTATTAAAAGTATTTGGAAAATTCGAAGATCCGTAATATGTATATCGATAATACTCAATATCGACAACCATCACTAATGAAAACCAGCGATTCACGGTTATCTTTATAAAAAATATTTTATGCAAATTAAACATTTTAAACAATAGAAAAAAATTCAAATGCTTTTATTAATTTGTTAAGTATTTTTTTTCGTCCAAAGAACCGTTGGTAGGTACCCCATCTAGACGAACCTAAAGGAATCTCATACAGGGAGGATGCTTGCTTGATGCACGAGACGGGACCGTCGGGGGAACATGCTCGTTAGAGACACATGACCCCGCCGGCCAATCCCTAACAGTGCGGGACTCACCGAACCCAGCGATACCCGCTAAACACCCCCTTTGCTGGTCAATCCCGAGTTGGTCATAAACCATTATCTGAACGACAGCCAATTGGAGTCAGAGGCTGCGTACCGGGCGTTCCGAGAGACCCGTCACGAAAGCTTACGCAGGACTGGAACAAAAATAAAGAAAACGAAATGATGAGTTCTATAAACACATATTGTGTGAATTAAATGTTTTAGAACAACCTAGAACCAGTTGGCTTGTTGAAGCTTCCTCATAAGGGAGGCGTGCTTGGAGAGCATTGGGAAAGCATGGGTGAGAGAGTCCTGGCTGGCGTTTAGTGCAGTGCCGAGCTCAAGAATCTCGTCGATAGGAGCGACGGTGATCCAGAACGCTAAGAGATCAAAGCTGACCTTTGCGTTCTGTACTGCTGGTTGCGACGGAGTCGCCGCCGCGCGCTTTTCCCAAGCAGTAGAAGTGGGTTTCGAAGCGGGTTTCGAGTGTACGGTCATGTCGAATCATATGTATTTACAATTTCATTGGACTTTTAACCTTATAACAACCGAACACATTACGAAGTGTAAAAGATATATTTTATTAGACATACATAGATAACAAATTCAAATATTTCAAAACCTGTTTTCCCTCGTGTCTTATATAAATTTAATCATAATTAAAATAGCAGTAAGTGGTTAATGAAGGCTCTAGAGGGTTGGTACATCATTAAAATTACCCTTGTTAGTAGTTAAGTTGAAGTTGGCGATTATTGGCTAATGCAGCCGAATGTCACTTTGAAGAAAATAACAATGGAATAATATTATTGTGTAAAACCGTTATGATGTTTTATTTCTTAGGATATGACCTATGTTCTAAATTTTGTCAAATTCCTTGTGTAATTATTGTGTGAAAGGATGAACTTCATGAATTACTTACCTGATTTTTATAGCTATATAATCTATTCATAACTAATACAAAAAAATATAATCACGAGTATGCTTAAAGTTTTATAATTTATACAAATAAAGTACTTACGTGAAACATAAAATCCTGGCCCCTAAAACTATATGTAAAATTTAATTGAAATACAAAGCAACATAAACATAAATTTATAGGATTTGACGACCGGCTGGTGTAGAGGCAACATAAATTGCCTTCTATGCCAGAGGTCCTGAGTTCGAATCCCGGCGGCGGCGGATATTTGTGTGATAAACACAGATATTAGTCGTCAAGTCATGGATTTTTATATGTTTATTTAAGTTTATTCTAATAAAAAATATGTATTTTTCAATTAAAATGTGTATATATTTCTTAAGTATATCAGTTATCTAGTATCCATAACACAAGTTCTTTAAGAAACTTAATTTGGGCTAGATAATGTTGTGTGAGTGTCAGAAATATTTAAATATTTAAAATAGGATGACTTATGCGTGTAAATGTAAAACTATACCTCCATTTCTGCCTCAGTAAACTCAGCAAGATCCTACAAACCTTAAATGCCCTAAACACAAGGCTCATTTAAGGCGAAGTTATTTGATGAAGAGTTCCAACCAAATGGCTGCTGTGGAAATGAGTCCCATTCGTTTAATGTACCACTCGGAGGCAGGCATTTACGGATGGCATTTTTGAAGGGATAATACCGCGGTTAATGGCCTAGATGTGCGGGTGGATTGCATTAGATGTAAGATGGTACGGAGGTTTTCATTGCGGCACTTTATTCTGGGAAATCTTAGAAAAATTCCAATTGTCGTGGTATTAAAGCTTAGAAAATGTGGTGTTTATAAATTTCTCGATAATTACGTTGATATTATAGATAAAAAATACCGTTTCATTTAAACTTGCAAAAGAATTGTTGTTTTTAACTAAGCCTCTAAGGAACTCGCCTAAAAAATTGAGGGCAAGAACTAGATTTCATTAAACTATCGTTAAACAAGCATTATTGTTAAAGAGAAATTGAGTTAATAGGGCGCGGTTCGATTTCCGATGAAAGCAATGAGTGTACTAAACGGGGCATTCGGAGCTAATAAATGAAATGAATGTAGTATAGTAATATAAATTATAATTATTTTAAGGCGTCTAAGGTTTTCCTTCTTTTCTGCGAATAACTTTGAAACGTTACCGTTAAGCCAATATGAAAGCACACAAGTTGGAGCTGGAAGTTTAGAAAGATATTTTAACTTCGATCGTGACCACGTTTTCTGAAAAGATGCCAAAAGGGAGACTTTTAAATGGCTTTTCATAATCGTCATCATCACAACCCTTTCAATGAGCCCACTACGAGGCTCATTCTCCCATGGGCGATAAATAGGCTTAGGGCTTAAGGGTGCCAAATTGGTATAGTGTCTGCGAGAATCATTCTCCCATGGACGATAAAAAGGCTTAGGGCTTAAGGGTGCCAAATTGGCATAGTGTTTTATAGGGCAATAGGGCTTTGTGCCCGACTAACCCTATAGACTAAAGTGCCTCGCCGAAGACTTCGTAATAAATAAGTTGTAGGCGGTCACCCATCCAGATATCGAGTGGATCGAATGTTGCTTAAGCCATGTCGACTTTTCTTATGTTTATAACTTAACCATCGATTGACTGTCAGCTCGTCTCTTGGGTTTCGTCGATAGAACCTAAGATATCGCAAGATTTATCTAAACAAAGATTCCGATAGAAAATTTACGTCTTATTTTTATATCAGTAACAAAACATAAATCACTTTTTACAATAATAACAATCGCCTTATAGAAATATGTTCAACTGCTGATTGAGGATTTAAAAATGGAACCAAGAGATATACAGGGTGTGACATATAGGTATAACAAGCAGGTATACTATAGTCAGTAATTTTTACTTGTCCTTTTTTAGGCCTTGCGTTATTGAAATGACAGAGTAGAAAATTAACCAATGACTGGATAAAAAAATGTAAAAAAAATCTCAAATTTTTATGACTAATTTCGATAAAAGGTATTAAAATTATATCGGAGTAATGAGCTTATGATATTATACCAATAAATATTATCTGGACTTTAACACACAGCTGATTAGATAATTATAATCCAAGATCCAATGCTGTAATGTACGTAATGGAAAAAATTCATAAACGTTATTGTATTTGCTATTTTTCTTAATTCATTTTCTGATATGCGGTTTAAATTTAACCCAGCATATACGCTACATGCAGGTTTATCAGTACACCCTGTATACGGAAAAGTTCGTTACATCAATCCGCGCCTATTTTCTTTTGGAAGTTTGCAATGCGGCCGTCCGCACTGCGTCGGCATTTGTTTACAATATATCATTCGGGAACATTTTGTTCTGTTTCTTTAGGATACTACAGTCATTAATTTGATGTCTAGCACAATTTACACATAAACTCACAGACTTTAAGATATAATGAATATTATCACAAATTCAAAGTCCTGTTATAGAGAAAAATACTAAAAAGTTTTTGAAGTTCATTTGTAAATAAATTTTTATTAATAAAATAATTACAATATTTAGATGGTTGCTGTTATAACTCGACGTGCGTTTAATATTAGTTTTTTTAATCGTAATGGTTTCTATAAGAAAGAGTCATATATAGTAGTTACAAGGATTCATATTTAATAACAATCAAAGCAATCAGCGTTTGTACATCCAGTTGGACAAGGTTAATTTTAAATGCAAATAAAATTGTACTGCTATTATATAAAACAGCTACATACATAATTGTATTACAATGTGGACAGTCAATTTATAGATAGCCTCGACCGTCAAGATCTATTTATTGTTAGCGACGAGTGCGGCTGCGTCACAGAAAGGGTTATGCTCATTCAGGTGGGCAATCCTTATGTAAGTACCTTCGCTAGTACTTGTAAGGTTTCCTTGTTGCCTAGAAACAAGATCACAATTACTTAGGCTATTCTTAGAGCAGGGGAGGCTTAGAATAGCCAGACCACCCCTGGATATGCATGTAGTAAATGGCGACTAGTCTGAGTGACCGCTTGGGGATAATAATACTAAAGAAAAAGGTACATTTTAATTTCATATTGGTACAAAGGCGGCCTTATCGCTGTAGAGCGATATCTTCCAGGCAACCGAGTCTTGACAGGATTAGGTAGTGGAGAATTAGGATGGGCGTTGGAACACAGGCTGTAAAATAGGCTTCATACAAATAATTACACAGACATACCTACATATCACTAAAACATATAAATTCTAATAATACATACCTATACAAACACATATATACTTACATATGACAACATATACATACTGATAATCAAAATATATATACAATGAGAGAGCTAAGATGAACAATGTTTCACAAGGTAATGTTGTTTAAGCATTCTTTTAAAGCTGTTCGGATTGCGAGCTAAGCGGATCTTCAACGGTAGTTCGTTCCATAATGACACCGATCTGATAAGAAACGATTTGATTTGCCACCTCTCCCAGATCCACCTGTCTAGAGATCACTTAAACTGCCGCCACATATCTCGCCTCCGGCGGTCATGTGTCATGAAGAACCAGTTTTAACCTAAACCCTAACAGCACCGATCTCATTTCATTAACTACTATCAGGTAACAACATTAAATGCGGATATAATACTGATAAATAAAGTTCAGCGAAGCGGCCCCGGTGGCATTTCATCTTCCTACGAGCAAAACCTACGCTGTTTATTTATATGGCTTGAGAACTTTGCCTTTTAAAAGTTTTTCACGCGATTGTAACTTTATCATGAACTGGGACAAGTCGCTGTTAAGTTAGCTCTTAGTTTTGATATGTGAAAATAAATGAAAAAGGATTCTAATATCTGTGATATTTTTTGAAGTATAAATATTTGCTTCCATTTCAATTTTATCTTCACCAGTAACTGTAATGTATCAAGCACATGGGTTCTTTACAAAATTATACTGGAATAATTAGCAACAGTTTAGAAAACAGTGTCATCAATATGCGCAAAGTGCATATTGATCCCTGCCATCATGTTTGATTTAATTAAATTAGTCGCCGTTATGGGCATCTATGTCCTGCACTATATTGCACAATTAATTTTAGTAGTAATTATAGTTGGGGGATGGTGATATAACGCTCTTTTCACAATCGACTGACATATTGGTATTTTGATCGCAGGCTATCTTCGTGTTTCATAAACTTTGCTTAGTTTTGAGCGAGATAGCGCGCTGTGAAAATTACTATACTAAATAATATTTTTTCTTTTATGCATAAAGAAAAAATATTACAATATACAAAAATCCTTTGTCTCCTATTCAATATCCTTAATAATCCACCCACTCCTCTCTATTTGCGTGAAAGGTTTTTATACTCACACTCTCAAGATACGCCATGTAGAGCACACGTGCGTACTCTTCTACATATGCCTTCTCATAAAACCGATTTTTATCCCTACTCTTTCTTCGTCAGATTGTGGAACTCATTATGACTCATATGTCATTCGTGAGTGTAAGACCACTAGTTTCAAAAATAAAGTCAAAGATCACTACTTTTCTCTACTGTAAGTTATAGTATCCACTCTACTTACATGAACAATAGTATGAATTATGTATTTATGATATTTAGTATTATGTATGTATTTTAAGTACATAAGTTGTTATAATATTATATGTATATATTGGTATGTATATATATTTATAAGAATTTAAATAGTTTGTTGTATGTTATGTCCTATTAGTACACACTATGATTGCATTTTGAACAAACTCTCCAGTCTTAGGTCTGCTGTAAGAGATTTCAATAGAGATAAGTTGTACCTTTGTACTTATTTTGATTATGTTTCTTTATATTTTATCTAAACTTGTGTGTACATAAATTGTTAAATAAATAAATAAAGCATTACTTGATAACGGCCGGCTGTAGGGGCAAAATATATTATCTTCCATGCCAAAAAGTCCTTGGTTTGATTTACGGCGAGGATGGATACATGAACACAGATATTAGACGTCAAGTACACTTTTCTTGAATTAATTTATCCGTTATCCATAGCACAAGTTCTTTAAAAAAATTAATTTGGCCTAGTATTGTCTTAAGTTTTCACGATTCATAATTTAAATAAAACTACTTTTTAACCGGATTAATCGCGTATAATTTATATTTTACATTTTAACTCGACGTTTCGGTGTCTTTGCAGACCCCGTGGTCACGAGCGACTGAGGTGTCAGGCGTCAGATTGATAGTGGAAAAAGTTATACATCATCTCCATCTATTTCTCAGTCTTCGAGCGTAGCGTTCAGGGTTAACACAAAATGAGCTGACAGTGTCTCGAGTTTCAGGTCGTGCTGCTTGCTGGATGTTTGACTTAATATCTTTGAGAATAGGGTCCCATGCTGGTGATAGTTTCCAACCATCCTCTCTGTTGAAATTAGGGTGCTTTTTAATTTCAATGGCTTCTCTGATCATTCTAGGTATATAATGTGTCTCCCTAGATAGAACTTTCACAGAGTCAAACCTTAAGTAGTGGTTGGGCTTGTCTATGGAATGCTCACAAACTGCAGACTTGGTTACTCTTCGGTTTTTAATGTCAGCTATGTGTTCTTTAACGCGGGTTGATACACTTCTTTTAGTTTGACCAATGTAGGAAAGCCCACAGCCGCAGTCAATCTTGTATACACCTGGGTCTTGTAAAGGGATGTTGCATTTAACTGGGCGAAGATGTTGACTAATTTTTGAGTTTGGTTTAAATATTGTTTTGATGGAAGCGCGCCTAAGAATTTTTGAAATTTTATCGGTAACTCCCTTCACAAAAGGTAAAAATGCAGGTCTTCGTTCGACTGTCTGCGGCTTCACGTGGTCACTGCGGCGGCGACGAGGTGGTTTGAGGCCGTTTTGACGAAGCACTTTGACAACATGTTTCAGTTCATCATCAATGTGTTGACATTAAAAACCGAAGAGTAACCAAGTCTGCAGTTTGTGAGCATTCCATAGACAAGCCCAACCACTACTTAAGGTTTGACTCTGTGAAAGTTCTATCTAGGGAGACACATTATATACCTAGAATGATCAGAGAAGCCATTGAAATTAAAAAGCACCCTAATTTCAACAGAGAGGATGGTTGGAAACTATCACCAGCATGGGACCCTATTCTCAAAGATATTAAGTCAAACATCCAGCAAGCAGCACGACCTGAAACTCGAGACACTGTCAGCTCATTTTGTGTTAACCCTGAACGCTACGCTCGAAGACTGAGAAATAGATGGAGATGATGTATAACTTTTTCCACTATCAATCTGACGCCTGACACCTCAGTCGCTCGTGACCACGGGGTCTGCAAAGACACCGAAACGTCGAGTTAAAATGTAAAATATAAATTATACGCGATTAATCCGGTTAAAAAGTAGTTTTATTTAATTTGGCCTAGATAGGTAATGTGGTGTGATTGTTGAAATATTTATTTTAAGTCTAGCTGATTTCTCGGCTTTTATCGCGTACATCCATATTCCGTGTCCGAATAAATGTTTCATGTACATGTTCCCCAATAATCAAAATAAATCTATTCCTCCACGCCTAAAAACTCTTACCTTCTCGATTGTTCCAGCAAAATGAAGCACTTCCTCCACCGCTGCGACCGCGCCATGATCTACATCTTCATCGCGAGCTCCTACTTCCCCTGGCTGACCGTGGGCACCCTCTCCTGCTGGATGCTGCGGGAACTCCGCTGGGCCATCTGGCTGCTGGCAGTCCTCGGCATCACCTACCAGCAGATCTTCCACGAGCGATACAAAATGCTAGAGCTGCTCCTTTATCTTGTTATGGGGTTGGGACCGGCCGCGATTATTGTCACTTCCAATGTATGTATTGAAGTTAGTGTAAGTGCATGCTGTGTTTGTCCTTTTTTTGGTAGGCTTTGGTTGGTGGTTTGAGTATTTATTAGTAAGAGAAGTGGATAGACATTTATTGTTCCAAGAAAAGCTACATTTTCATCCGTGTAGCGTTGCCTGATTCTTTCGATAAGCGTGCCAAAGACTTCAATAAGTCACGTGACTCCGAATCAGTGGTAGATGAGTTCCTCTATCCTCCTGCTATCTCTATCGTTAATGTCATAGTCAGTCTCTTAACGTAAAGCTAGAGCTTGGTCACTGCATATATCACGAGCCAAAATCAACATAATAAACAGAAGAAAGCATTTGTATTACGCAAGATGCGTTATTGCGTGTGAATACTACTAGCATTGTTGGTAATATACAAAGCGTGCCTTGTTAGATAAGTACCGTCCATCTTTGGTCTCTTTGTCAGCTTCCAAGTTTAGAATGTATTTTTTCTTCGATAATTTTGCCTGGAGGTATTTATTTTCAGAAAATTAATAAATACTTGGGTTGATGCGGAGTTATCAATTCTATTATCGATCAATCTGGATTTTTATATAAAATCTCTGGCTAAGATTTAAAAAACCACAATGTACTCGTAGGAGAGTTGCCATGAAAATCAAATCCAGATTTCTTATTTTGTATTTAAAAAAAATGTAAATCTATATTTATATCAAAAAATAACAAATTATCAAAAACGTTTGCATATACATATTTGCCTGTTTTCTCGTCCACATGTTTAAACTATAGTTAAACAGTAAAAAACGCACCTATTTTTCTCTTTTCTATTTTATACTTATAAGGATATAATCCCTGTAAAAGGGTTAAAAACAACTGCCTAAAGTTTTGCAAAACTTTAGTGACTCGAGAAAGTAGGTCAGCGTGTATATCAATTTGGGCACTGACTGTATTACAAGTTTACGGAGTCTAGGGGTTGGTAAACAACTTGCTTGTAATGTGCGGAATAGTGGCGTTATTGGTTTCTGGGAGGTCTTCGAGGAACTCTAAAATTGAATTCTTTACGTGACTGGGGGCCAATTCAGTTAGATTGTTGCGAAAAGAAATCGCACTTCGCTTATTTAGGAGACAAATGTTTTTTTTTTTAAGTCGAATTTGATATGAAACCCTTTATTTGACAAATATTAGTATGAAACTGTCCATAGATTTTACTTATTACATCGAGCTCAGGATTTTAATACAGATACTATTATTATTTTAATACATTGACAAACCCTTTACGGTCTTAATCTTCTCGGTCGCCCAGGGAGGAGTTGTAACCATGCTGTGGGCTCAATAAAAAGATTCATAATTACATATTTAAAAAAATATGAAATCATATCCACTTAAAATTAACATCCTCTGTCACGTTCACGTCTGTCCGTTGTGTTTGTTTGTTTAGCATTTAATATAGGTAAACTACAGGGTGACTGGTGACAAATTTTAGATACTGAACTTAATTTTATTTGATTTTTAAATAATTTTGAGTAGGTACTTAATTTTTCACTAGAATACCGCTATGTTACTATTTACTTTACATAAAATTAAGTCAATCGTGGCACGTGACATGACACGCGGATCGCTGCCAACGCTAGCGTAACCAGACGTTGCGTAATTAATTCTTTAAATTTCGGTAAAGTCTACCTTCATGATAATAATCTCAAATTATCACGTCCTCGAATTTCAAAAGTGACCCACCAGTCACCCTGTATAATTGAAATACTTAATTTCAAAATCGTAAAAACTTAAGACGTTGCTAATTTAAAACTATGATTTTTCGATCTCTACTTGTTATTACTAATAGTTTCTGATGCTAACTGTACCTAATCACGGATATCGACAAAAGATCGCCTCGCGAGTGTAGTTGCGTGCATGATGTTAATACATCATGTTAATACCGATATTTATATACTAGTAGGTATGTACCTACCCACACTTATTTATGCTCGTCAGCAACGGAAATATATGCCTTGGTCTCAATCTAAGGACACGCTTATTGATCTATTTCAACATGATAATAATAGGTTATGCTTGAAATGTTGTATCTATGCTTGAAATGTTACTTAAAGACTATACAACTTCAGAAAATGATTTTCGAGCTTGTTGTTAGATACTGTGCAGGACAGTGACAATAAGACAGTTATATAAACTTAAAACAGTGTATATAGATAGTGTTATAGTGTTTTATAAGACTCTTAAAGAGCTAAGAACGTTTAAAATAGTGTTTCATAGTGTTTTTATAGTGTTTATAGTGAATAGCGTCACATACAAGTGTTAGTTTGTAAGAAGTTTGTAACAGTTTATAGCTTTAAAGTGTTTGCTTAATCGTTTGTACCTTTGTAATTTGATTAATAGCCGCTATGATAATGAAACTTACGTGATTATAGTTTAAAATAGCTTGATTTGTATTAGGGCTGATTTGGAAATAAAGAAATGGTTTTGAAAGTCTTATCATTCCCGCATATAGAGAGAGAGATCTAAATAGTTAATAGAATTGGTAAATAGTTTTCCTATTAGAATATAGTAAAGATCTAATTTGAATAGTCGAATCTAGTCAGAATCTTATTAGAAAAATCTAGAACGTTCGAATTAGATTCGAGCGAGACAGACATATGTGTGTCCCGCTCGCACGCTTGCATTACTCTCTCTTGTGCGGTACCCTTGCGCGCCTGCACAGAATCACTTAAGAATGCGCCACACTCCGCCAGCGAGACATTCGCGTGGGATTCGCCGAAAAGATCCCGAAGAGAGAAGATCTCCGGAAGAAAGAAGCCTCCGAAGAAAGAAGCCTCAAGCAACAGTGAACAGTGAATCTCTCAAGCCCGAAGACTCTCAATAGAAGCCCGAAGTCACAAGACAGAATACAGAAATACAGAAGACTGAAGGCAGAATACAGTAATAGAAGAGCGCGGGAAATAGAGTGTGCTTGTGGCGTATTCGCGAGTGATATAGTGCCGCGCGGCTGGACTTTCACGACCGTGTTAAGTGGTGAATTCGCATTTTCCTTTTGCCCCTCGCATCGATTCCAGCTAATAGAGTGGGTGGATAGCGCATCATTTGACTAAATCGTTATCGAATTCATAGACTATACAGTCCACTGGAGCTATCCCCCACAGATACTTACAAGGAAACGCTTGTTAATTTTAACATGGTTTACAGTGTTATTTAAAGAAAATACAACTTAATGGTGCGTACAGATTGCTGTAATGGAACTTGTAATGTAACATTCTGCGCACTACACGTCCAAGTACGCAACGTGCGCAGAACGTTACATTACTAGTTGCATTACTAGCAATCTGTACGCACCATAAGAAAGTGATTTTCGAGCTTTGTATCTGTCCTTTTAACGGGTAATTTACGTCCTCGTTTGAGGTTTTAGGTGTAGTATTTGAACAGTTTCAAAATAAGTATAACTATAAAATAAAATATAGAAAGCTTAAATAGACTTTTGTATGAGTAGAAGAAGGAAGAAACAATGCCGACGTATGTCACTACCTTTTAATACATATCGTTTATCTTCGTTTCTTAATAACGCATATTTTCCATGTTTTGTAACAACTAAGTTGTTGTCATATCCGTACGTATCGTTAAAACTTTAACAGTATTTATAAAAACCTTTGAATTTATTTCAAAAAGTCCGCTTTCACATACCGCGTTCTAACATAGATTTTATCAAGGCAAAACGACAAATATACCTACTTGACTTGCACTTTTATAACCTATTAAATTATTTACGATTCCATAAAATGTTGATTGAAACCCACGAAACGGCGGCAATGCGATTTATCGATGAGTATGAGAAACGCTGCTCACGCATTATTTTGTTTTCTAGCTGCACTTGAATTTTAAAAACACGTCAAAATTAAAGTCCTCTGTTCTCGTAAGAACGTAAGATTTTTTTTTGCCTTAAGTTCTTACGAGTTTACTTTATATACAATACTATATTAATGGGTTTAATGAGAGCGTTTAAAAAAATACAGGCCCCTTTGTCAAACCAAGCTGTGTTAAAATGTATGCGGTATAATTCTTTAAAAAAATATCCTTTGTACTCAACAACTATATCAATTTTTTTTTCTAATAACGCTTCATAATTCACGTATCTTTATTTTCTTGTAATCTCTAAGAATTTTGCTAACATTAAAAGCGTATACCTAGTCTTATAAAAGTTATTAGGGCTAGATAGTATTAACTTGGAAATTTCCTTTGATATCCCCAACATACAGTTTTGCCGTGATTACTGCTAATGGTTCGGCGAACAAGCAGTGCATTTGTCCCGTATTCAAATTTATTAACATCACTTGAGTTCGTACTCAGAGCTGATAGCAGTTTATTAACGTGAACCTTACTTACTGTTAACCCTACATGATATGATCAGTATTACTACTCAAATTGTTTTACAACATCGCTCAGCTCACAAATATAGCGAAAAATTAATCCCCAATTATAAACCTATTACCAAAACTCCTCTACAAAAAGCTTGATCCCGAAGCATTTGATATATGTACACTCGTAAACTCACGAGTAACATAAATAAGTTTTACACACGGCAAAACCTCGATATAACATTTTCTGAAAGCTTGTTTATCAGATAAACACGGCAGGCGGAGTATTTTCAGCCTGAACCATCTAATTTTCTAAATGTCAGTTCAAGATAATTTCATTCCACAAAGGTTATACGTATACGAGCTGTTTCGCGCTGTTTTACCCTCGCAATTTCGAATCCCACAGGAATATAAAAATAAAAAAATTAAAGGTTATGTGCTATTCCAGATTGTAGACTATCACTATGTCAAATTTCATCTAAATCCGTTGAGCCGTTCTGCCGTGATTGAGGAACAAACTTTCATACATCCATCCAAACTTTCACATTTATAATATTAGTAAGATAGGAACAGAATGATAAGATACTTGTGAAATTTCAAATTGGTAAAAAATTAAGTAAAAATTAGGATTGTTTAGTCAGTTGAGGGAAAGGGAATTAGGTTAATATAATAAAGTAAGTTAAAAGGGAAATCTAGTAAGGAAATTAGTAAGTTGCGTTTTGTTGGTTACTTATGATATTTACCGTGAAACGTTGGAAGTTTTGGGATTGTAGTTGTTCTAAACGTAGATCTAATCAGATCGTGATTATTAATAAAATAAATAAATAATAAAATCCCCAGACAATCACACCAACTACATGGCCCCAAAGTAAGCATAGCTTGTGTTATGGGATACCATGTAGCGAACTAGGGGGGAACCTAGAATATACATACATAAATAGATAAACACCCAGACACGGAACATTTTTTTTTCTGGTTCCGTGCGGGGATCGAACCCGCAACCACTGGCGTCTGAGGTCGATTATTGGATGTTTAGTTTTAACGGTCAATAAGCCGTGGTTTGACCTCAATCTCATGAAGTGGTAAGTGAAGAAGAGCTCGAAAAGGCAATCGGGCTTAGGATTCTTTATTCACAATCCACGAATTTTCGTAGTCAGAAAATGTTTTTTTAGTTGTCATTGCAACGCACATACATTTAGTATGAAAGAAACATAGGTTGACTTACAAAGCAGATATATAGCAGAGGTGAAGTAAGCAAAGATGCACAGCTTCGATTTGGGTTGTCGTGACGTCACAGCCTCAATAGTTCAAGCTACTCCGCACTGGAGGCACTGGCTTCAGTTCGACGCTGATTTCAGGAGTATGTACACGCGTAGATATTTAAAAGAAATTAAATCCTCCATTGTTTCTCGATGTATAATTAAGTTTTCTCTACTTTTTTACAAACATTGACAATCCAAATCAAATTAACTCACCACGAAGATAATTTCATTCATAATTATTTTTTACAAATTGTTTGATTTCCAATTATTTATGTCCAAAATTCCAGATTGTATTTTGTTTCCTAGGTGATTTTTATGCCGCGAAAACATGTTGTGCTATCTAGCGTCAAGTAGAAATACTTTTATTTCGCGGTTTTTTTCTGACAGATTTGGAACGTATGAAAAACTAGAGCCACCTAGTAAAGTATATAGCTGAACTTTTTTGCTGATCATTTGAATATTTTAACCTTACGTTTCAACCGGTTTTTACTTCTCGCTACTAGGTGACTAATGCCATCGCCTGTTTGGCCATAACCAACCGCTTACCCCTCCCGCACCCCGCCCGTAGGCTTCACTAGAGTCCCTAGAGAAAACTGTATAGGGCAGCTTCTCTATATATTTCCTCCGTGGGTTGACTACAAGGTAGAGATGAGATAAATCGCGGGCTCAGGATACAATTGGTGATTGCTCAGCCTTTATATGAACAAGTGGTCGCTAACCATTGGGGCTTCGAAGGGGAATGATATCAAAGCAAAAGTCAGTTTGATTAGTTAGTTGCCTCTTACGACAAACTAATCCAAGGACGGTAAGGCTATTTTGAGCAGACATTTAAAGCCTAAACATATAGAGCCTCGAAACTTACGCTCGATCAAATATTTTTTTTGACATATAAATCTATGCTTCCGAGATCAAGAGGTCATGGCGTGCCCAAAGCCATTTCAGCGACCTGGAAATTCTGACATTTAGGAACTAGCATGCCAAATAATACTCATGGGAATGCATGAACTTATAAGCCTTATCGTAAACGATGCGAAAGAAAATATTAATTATTGTAACCAATACGATTACAAGACGATTACTTACTTAGCAGAAAAAAGTTAGGATAAAATTATTACTGTGAATTTCAATACCTATTATGTCACAATTTTCAATTCAAAATATTTTCATATCAAGATAGAAATCTGGATTTTAGTCGTCATGGCAACTTATACATTTTTAATCTACTAGGATATTTAAGTTCGATGTTAATTTGTTGCTGAACTATAAAGTCCATTAGTTTACATTACAGATGTTAAAACAACATAAAAGAGACAGTAATGGACCTAAAAAATAACCTTAAGTCAATTGTAAAAGTACCTTACTGTTATAAAAAACAGTGTCGTTTCTTACACAGAGTAAGAGATAGGATTGAAAGTTTTTCCCAAGCTACGTAACATATTAAAAAAAGAAAAAGTTCTAGTAAATCGATTCAGAACGAATAATTAAAAATCGATTAACTTTTGTTTGTCTTTGTTTTATGTCATGAATGAAGCAACTAGGTACAAAGTTCGTCTATTGTTATCAGTCAGTTACGAAACCACTTATAGGTAGGTCAGTACATTGGTATTCTCGAGCATGAATTATTACGTGATTTCGTAAAACACAGAATTACCTGGCGGGTATAAATTTTTCACTGTGCCTTGATGTCTACCTAATCGATACTGTCGATATTTGCTCTGAATAACAAATGGTGTGGGCTTAGTGGGCTTTGATTGAGTCGTTGATTTAAAGTGGGCTTTTTCAACCGACTTCCAAAAGAAGGAGATACTTTACTCTTGTGTATGTTTCAATGTCAAAGTCAAAGTCAAAAAAATCTTTATTTCGTAAGTATTTAATACATTTGAAATAAGTCACACAATTTACAAATTGAACTGAATCTATCACCACTTCGGAAACTCAACAGCAATCATCTTTTAAAAATACACAATGACAATTAACAATCTTCTTGCATCCGGATAACTTATAGTAAAACTTTATATAACACTTTTTTTCTGTATGTTTGTTACGTGATTATTTGGCCAGTTATGAATCGATTTTGACGATTAGTGTTCCATTTGATAGAAGATAATTCAGATTCAGTCCCATATAAATTTCCTTAAAATCAATAAAGAAATTTGAAAAAAAAAATGAAATTTTCGAAAAAATATGTAGGTACTTCAGCCAAAATATTAACAAGAACTTGAAAGTGTTGGTGAAGTCGGTTTTTTAATACTCTGCAATAGTTGATACTATTTTAGTTCTTTGAGTAGGTTCGCTAACCTCACGTGCTTTACAATTAGAAAATTTTACGTTATGTAAATAAGATTTAAACTGCCTTAATCAAAACGCTACGAAAATTAAATACGAAACGTGGACAGTAGTTATATACTGAATTGATGTAGTCCCAAAGGAAACTTATAAAGCTTTGAGTTATTGAAGCCACGCAGCAAAACTAGATGTTCTCCCAGATTGCAGCGCCCAACAGCGTTTACATTCTAAGATAAAGGCTTCACTGCTTTTAGTTTAATTAAAAAGGAATTGAAATTAATTGGAATCTTAAGAAACGGGATATGCTTTTTTTATTTTAAGTTGTCGATATTTTCACACTGTTACAAGCGCCAATATCACGTCACTACGATAGTGAAGATGCGGATAGATTGAGTTGTTCACGAAAAAAAGTAAATTCAAATGTTAATGCCCATACATATTTAAAAAAGACGTGTGGCACTCGGAGACTGCTGCGGTAAAGCTATTGCATAGTATTTTTATCAACTTATGCAATTATAATCATTTATTTATTTTATTAATGCAGTAATGTTTGATCTAATATGAAGTTCCACAAGTTCCTAGTAGATGGCGCTGATTGTTTATTAAAGCCCGCATGTAAAGTTATGAAATCAAAGTATCACCGCTGTGCCGGTCGGAGTGGCGTGTTAGGTTTTTTTCGTAACGGAATTTCCGGATTTGGTCCCCACGCTCAAGGCCCGCGATAGAAGCTATGCAATAGCTTAACTTATAGAAATTAATTTATTGACAAGATGCATTTTATTCCTTTACTTTCTAAACATAAAGATATAATGTATTCTTCTCAAACATATATCCCGCATGCATTTTTCGTATCGAGTAAGTTAAGCACTAATCAATATCAATCGTTACACTGTTATACTCAAAACCGGGCCTGTCAGAATATTTCTGAACTGTGAACAGACTAGGCAATATTGCTCTTCGCTTAGGTATGTAGAGTCTTTACTTCATCACCACATCACCACAACTCTTTGTAACTCACCCACTGCAGGGAATGAGTCTCTCCCCTGGGTGACGAAGAGGTATAGGCCATAATCCACCAAGCTGGCCCAGTGCTGGGTGGTGGATGTCAGAATTTTCAGGGCGCCGTAATGGCTTCTAAAAACCCTAACGATTACTGTATACAAGTATACAGCACCCGGGACCGACTGCTTAACGTGCCCTCTGAAGCACGGAAGTCGCCGTGAGAAAGGAACGGTCGGCGGTCACCCATCCAAGCACCGACCGCGCCGAACGTTGCTTTACCTGTGATATCGTATGATACACACAGTAACCACGGCGCCACGACGACTTCGATGAGTCTTTACTTATGCTTCCCAAACTTCTATGCGCGTATCCCTCATCATTACCCTTTTTGGATAAATTTATCTGAGTCAAGCTGGGCGATACAAGAAAACCAAGGTTTCAACCAGAAAATCAAGCGTTACAAATCATTCAAAAAATTTACTAGAATCCGAACTGCATGCCCTCGTCATTAAGTTAAAATTGGTTGCGGAAATTTGGCAGGTTATGTATGCCTTCTGTACTTACAGATAATATAATAGAATATTTTTCAACCAATTATATACAAGCGAAACCAATTGTACGATTGTGAATAAACCTGCTGTTAAATTTACAATTCAAATCAGAGATACATCTCCAACCCAATCAGTAATAGTAACCAGTATCAGTAATAGTAACCAGTAGCATGCTCGCTGCAAAACGAATAATTGTATTTGTTGTATCATCCATTTTAATTTGAGGTTTAAAATTCATTTGTTTATTGCGCGAAAAAAGCCAATATTTTATTGAAATAAATAACAACCTATTTTCAAAACTGTTTCTTTCTAAATTGTCGGTCTTATTTATTTAACAATTTATGTACGCACAAGTTTAGATACAATAAAGAAACACATTGAACAAAAATAAGTACAAAGGTACTGCTTATCTCTTATGAAATTTATTCCAGCAGACCCAAGACTGGAGAGTTTGGTTAAGATGCAATAATAGTGTGTACTAATCGATAATAAACTATGTACTTAAATACGCTACAAATACATAAAAATAATATAACATCTACTTTATATATACCTACTTACATAAAATACGAAAATATACTTACCTACATTTATATAGTACTGTAGGTTACAAAACTTACTGTAGAGAAAAGTAGTGATCTTTGACTTTCTTTTTAAAACTAGATATAGTTTTAGACTCACGAGTTACATGAGGTAGTGAATTCCACAATCTGACTGCATGAACAGAGAAAGTGTAGGTACTTATTGTATGAATACCTACAGATAAAACTAAATAGAATAACTAATTTTATGCGACCGAAATCAATTGTACGATTGTGAATAAACTAACCTACTGTTCATATTTACATCTCCAACCGAATAACTACCACGCCTTCTGTATTTTCTATTGTACTTAACAATATTTTAATTGTAGGTATTTGTGTATTTTTTAACTCAAAAGTAAAGGTACCTAACGACCGGCTGGTGGAGTAATGACATACATTGTCTTCCATGCCAGTAGTGGATCGAATCCCGGTGCCAGTGGATATTTGTATGGTGAACCAGATATTAGCCATCAAATTTTATTATACAAAAAAAAACAAGTTTTTTAGGAAACTTAATTGGGGCTAGATCATATAGCGTGAATAAAAAAAATAGTATTGTTACTTTCAAATTCATCTGTACTTTCCTATTCATTTAAAAGAACATTCGGTATAAAACCAGATATAATAAACAACATTGTAGACAAAAAAGGGGACAAAATGTGTGTAAGTACACCTAATATTAAAATTACGCAACGTTAGATTCAAAATAATGGCGCGCCGCCGTGCGCCGGTCTACCTTGACTTCGCCATATCATAGAATGTGGTAAAAACTTTAATTATGATAAAACTTGCAGTCGAGTTTTACTTACATAACTGCAGATCCTGTAGGAATATCTTTAATAAAAGCTAAAGCTATATAGATAGACTGCCCGAAGAGCTGGGTTGCCATTAATAAAAATATTTTTTCACATCCGACTCAGTAGTTTTGAGTTTAGCACGTTCAAACAAATAAACCTTTTCAGCGGGGCTAGCATGCGACCATCGACAACGATAGATCGGGTCTTTTATGGATATTTTCTTAGTATAATGGCACTTAGAGTGTGTATTTTTTTAAGAATATGGCATTTTTGGTTCTGTGGGCTTAATCATGGTATCAAATCGAGTAATTATATCTATTATGGTGCGCATATTATATAATAGGATAAAATAACAAAATAATATTTATCTTGTCGATTCGTTGCATGCTAGCAACCATGCTATATAGCATGCATGCTATGCTTTGTTGTATGAATATACCTAGATATAATGAATACTGTAAATATAGGAAAATCTTTTATGCGAACTATTAAAGAGGCGTTTCAATGTTGTACCTATATTAGAGTTTAATGACTTCAATACAGCTTGAAAATTCCGCTACAAATTAAACTAAACCTTATCCCATAATGTTAAAGATTAAACTAGTCAATAAGGAATTACTAATTGAAAAGATTAATCCTTTAGGCTGCAAACTGGACGGCAGCGACAGCAGCGTGGGCAGATGCGGGCCGTTCTCGACGCCGCAGCGGGAACTAGAGCGATTTGTCGCGGTTTCATACAAACTCAATAATTTCTATCGTGTCGCGGAAATCGCTGCCCGCGCCGCTGTCTCTATCGCTGTCGCTGCCGTTCAGTTTGCAGCCTTACACCTGGCACCAGTGTCAGTCTGTATACTTTGTAAAGCTGATAAGACTTTGTACCGGTTTGTATATTAGAAGTGATTTCTCAAAGTTATGCATAAATATTTGTACACGAGTAAATACATTTTAATAGCTGTCGCGACAACTAGCTGTTTCTTTTCGTTAGCGTCGTCATGTTGGCTTTTTTATAATACTTTGTGAACAATGTAGGTATGTTTTTATGTTCTTAAATATTTTAAGAAAAATTTATTTGCAAAAATAAATAAAATAATATAACCTAGTATACACCCCACACACTGTAGACAGTTTAGGAACATTCTTTCTGGACTAACCCATAACCTTTAATACCGCAGCACGCAGAACAAATGTACCACGAAGAGCTATGTATTTATATCCAGTGCTAAATCTGCTCGTTCATACCGAACTATATTTTCGCATTGATGATCTTTTCGAGACAAGGTCAAACCTTTCAATAAGGAATATGAAAAAAATCCAAAATGACAGACTATCTCTGAATCTCTAAAATAAGCTTGTGTAATTTTTATTTGTATCCTCATTTAGTGTAAAAAAGTGTAATTTACAAACTTGCTCGGCTAGTAAGCGAATCCAAGACAAACGCCTTAGCCGCTATTAAGTGGATGCTTAATCCGTTGCGCAACAGAGACCGTAAACGGTGTCATAACAGTAGACGAATGTGAAGCGACACTGACCTTTCTTATCGACCACACCGCATTCTACTTAACCGCAGCTTAATGCAAATTTGACAACTGTTGTGGCGATTTGGGAACATCGTCGGTCTCAGACGCTAGTGGTAGCTTCGGTTCCCGCATTATGTAACAAACATACATACATAACTTCACGCATGTATCCCTTATGGGGTAGGCAGAACACCAGAGGCTATAACACCATTTGATATCTCATTTGACAAATTTTGAGATGGTAACATATTATTATGGCAGAGAGAGACTATTGCAGTGACAGGGGGTCAGCCTATCGTCCACAAAAAAACCTCCAGTAAAACCTCTGTCCCTAAACTGACAGAGGAGGTTTTTCAGTATGCCCGGGAAGAGAAGCAGCTGGCACATTCTATGTTTTACTTTCGCTCCCAGTCCAGCAATATTTCTGTGCATGTGTTTTTCATTTTCTGTGTTTGTTTGCATTGCTCTGAGTGTGTTATGTTATGTAGGATGTATTTACTAAAAATGACTAATTTTTGTTTATTGTTACATACACACAGCACTCGCCCTACAGTAACACAATCTTACTGTAGGGCGAGTGCTGTGTGTATGTATGTTACTATTGTAATCTTGCACGAGTCGTAAGAATTAAGACAAATATTTTAAACCGTATAGGTAAAACATTCTTGATGTGGTTAATTCTGAGGTTGATTCCGTAATTGATGGCAGAATTCTAAAGTCTAGAAAAAAACCGTTTTGTGACTTCATACATATGAAGGATGGTATCTAGTCAGGCGGACATTGAAGGTAGGACCATTACCTACCTAAGCGAGTGACATTTGTTGCTCTCTTAATGTTACTCTGGCACTCAGTATCAATTTCTCTGTCCTCTCATCTTACTCTTTATCATTTCATATTTTTAGCAATTTTATCATCCTATGTTTTGAGGTTGTAGGTATTAGGCGCTATTATTGTTTGTAATTTTAAGTTAAAAATTTGTCTATGACAAATATAAATCGTCGGCGAATCAGCGATGTAACATTATAGTGAGCTTAGACTATTAAATTCGGAGTTAATTTAAGATTGTATAAATTGTTGGGATAAATAATAACATTTCTGTTTTTTCTTTTCAAAGCAGAAATACATTCCGAACATACATCGTGATGCCGTTCATAGAACTTGCCTAGGCACTTGTTTTTACTAGTATAATAGTACTATTATGTAATGGTTTCATCAAATACCGCGATTGTCAACTCGCTCGCCGAAAGTGGCGATAATTTGACCCATTACCTGTTTAGGTGCCGCTTTGTCTACCGGAGGACATATCATATTATTATGATGATCGTTGGTTAAAAATTTAGGTGCTATGTATGTACAAAGGCAGTAGATCAAGCGTTACATTACCTGTCAAATTTCCCCAACCAATTTTAACTTAATGTCGAGGGCATAGAGTTTAGATTCAAGTAATTTTTTTTGACAGATTTGGAAACTAAATAATACTGGTCACCGTCCATACATTCAAAAACCTGTCACTTAAATTCTTTTATTGACCCCGTCTTCAATTTGTTGGTGCTTCAAACGGTTGTTTATTGTATTAAATATCTAAATCTATTATCAATATTTATGGATTCGATGCAGAAATTAAATTATTTCATAAAATAAATCTATAGCCCCTACCTGTCAATGTCAGACGTCAATTCAGACTAAGACTTATAAAAATAATAATTGTGTTCGCAGCCGAATCGTATTAAATATAAGAATATAAGATTAGTCCTTGCGTAATGATAAGCCTACTGCAATGTAAAAAGAATTAACATTAAACAAGGCACACAAAGGACTGCAAGAAATACATATCAATCACTTCTGATGGTGAGGTCTGATTGATCTATATGAGTGACAGAACTCGCATCTCATATCTTATAGCTACGTTCAGTTTTAATATTTATTAACAATAATTAAAAGTATTTATTTACTGGCATAATAGTATTTTTATTTTTATATGATCTTTGCTCTAATATAATTTTTAGTTTCGGCCCTTCGGCTGCATTCAAAAACAATATGTCTCGGAAATATTTAAAAATTATTTTCTTTTTTTCCATGGACTGTCTGATCACGGTTTTAATTGCTTTAAAATCAGTAAAAAATCTAAGATTTTTTTTGCTATATTTGGAACTAAGACGCGTCTTCCGGCTATCAATCACTTAAATCAGTTGACAGGTCATAATTCGCAGGGCTTCTTTTATTTCTAAAGTGCTTTTCTCACTTATAAAAATAACATTTTTTTTTATCAAACCTAATAAACCTGGAATCGTATAAGGACGTGAATTTTTACTGATATTCATTTTTAAGTACTATGCCGCTTAAGTAGGCGTTTCGAAGATTTAGGGCTTTCTTTGAATTTTAGATCAAAAAGTAACAACAAAACCTCTGAGATTTTGTGATGGACGGCTAAACTACTATTTCGCGCACAGATAATAGACGCCTATCTCGATATTACCATACGATTAATATGTACGCAAGCGCAATAAACTCCAATAGTTCTCCAACCAATATTTTATTTTTTTATTTCCAGCACCAGTTCCCGGCGATGTTCGACCTGAAGCTCGGCGGCATCCTGTACCTGGTCGGCGTGTTTTTCTTCAAGTCCGACGGTCGCATCCCCTTCGCGCACGCCATCTGGCATATGTTCGTCGCCCTCGCTGCCAGCGTCCACTACCTAGCCATCCTGCGCCATCTCTTCCCAGAATTCAAATCCCAATGAAGACTGCCTATTAACCTATTGAATCTCAATTTATTAGCTCTCTAGCTATTTTTGTATTCTAACTCGATGACGACGCTACAGATTAGGTAATTGACGGGGATTGGACGGTCGCGAAATCGCCGGACGTCTATTCAACTCGGTCGTGGACAAGTATCTGTGGCTTCGTTAAAAGGTCGATGATCTTGACCCTTTTAATAGTACCTAGTTATTAATTAAACGTGTTTCATACTGTTGGTTTAGCTTGGGAACTCATATGAAAACAGGTCTCCGTTTTACACTACTCTTCCGAAGTTTTTCGTTCTTGCCATTAAAAGTACAAATTAATAGTACCTAGTTACCAAATAGTAGTTATCACTGCAAGTCATGATGTGGTTACCGTTTGTGTAGATAAATAAATGCAACGGATGTTTTTTTTATCAGAACTAGTTAAATATTGAACTTTCTGTCGACGTTTGAGAGCCATTGTCAAACAAGCAGTGCGAAGGAACAAGTTAGCCAAAACCTGACAGCGCGTGTACATTTGTAATATAATATTGTTGATTCTTGTGTATAATTGTTGTAGAACTCGTAGGTAGCTATATTCTCAGAATCTCGAGACCAATCCTACTCTTTTTTAGAGAATAACTTATTGTGAATTTTAGAAAACTTTATGTATTATACCATTGTGAGGGTAAATTTTTTCCTTAAGATAATTTATATTTTAATGTGAAATCCCTTTTAGATTAGAGTTTTGAATATCACACATAGAAATAGTGTACATAGGTATTTTCTTCGTAATTTTTAATGTATTCCAAAGTTGTCTTGAATACCAGTTACCTTTTACAAAGATATCGAAATCTGGCAATTTACTAACATAACCCGACTGATTTGTAGAGGCTAATGATTGTGACCCCGAGGTCGCGCTGAATATGTTCTCTGTGATTGTTTATTACCACTCAAATTGAATCGCATGCATCGAAATTATCTTGATGATAGTTAGATTTCCTAATGCTTATGATTTTCTATTTAAAAGATATAACAGTATAGGTAAAGAGTTGTGGCAGAACGATCAATCACAAAACTCAATAAGGAGAATCCGAAAAGCCTGTAGGTATCTGAAAAAGAATTGTTAGAAAAATATATTTTTATTTATATTTCGTGTTGTTGAAACAGTCCTACATATCAATTGTTCTAAAACAGAATAAGTTTTGGTATAGTAAGCTCTCGATAAGTGATGAAAATTTGTTAGTCATTTTAAAACCCTTTTTCATTTATCTTGATTGAATGTCGAAAGTTTTGAAACACTTTACAAACTAGTAAAATTAAATTAATCATGCAAGTACTTTTAGTTAAGTTTATTTCTTTAAGAAAAACTCATTATGTACTCATTTGTAAGATCGTACGAACGGAACTCGTCAAAATATGAAAAAAACAACAAGTATTTTAGGTATTATTAAACTGAGTCACCTGTCCCAATGTCGCGTCGGTTACATTGCCTTGAGTGGGATTTATAAAGAAAAAAAAACTGTTCTAATTGCGGTTATGTAACAGATTAATAAACACATATAGGGTTAATATAAATTATCACATCACCTCTTGCAAGCAGCCTCTCCATATTAATCCCAACAACATTTGTTTTACGACTTTTTACAAATCTTGAAAACAGAAAAAAAGATAAGCGAAAATGTTTGCTCCCTCTGTTATTAATGACTCTGTATTTTGTAAGAAGTGCCTATTGTTATTTTGCCTTCAAGGTGTGTGGAATACCTACGCTCAGAGTAAATAGAGTTGCGCCAGTGTGGAGGTAATAAGGTAACGACCACTTTGGCGTTGGGGTAAACCTATCTGCCTCAGACGCCAGTGGTTGCGGGTTCGATCCCCGCACGGAACAAGGAAAAAAAATGTGCCGTGTCTGGGTGTTTATGTATTTATATTCTAGGTTCCCCCCTAGTTCGCTACATGGTATCCCATAACACAAGCTATGCTTACTTTGGGGCCATGTAGTTGGTGTGATTGTCTGGGGATTTTATTTATTATTTTATTATAAATATTTTTGTATGCGAAAACTTAAAATTATACCTTTTAATTTGAACTAATCGTCGAAGAAGTTGCCTGCAAGAGGTTATATTCTAATTTAAATTTACCCTGTATACGGCCATACGACTCCAAATAGCCTGATGTACAAAAAGTATGATGTGAGTTTGTGATTTATTTAGTGAAGAAAGATGCATGCGATTGAAATTGTTTTTTGTTTATTCTAAGTAAATACCTACCTACTGCCCTAACTCTACTCATGTATTGTAGTCATAATGTTAGAGTCAGTATATGAGGTTTAAAATACAAAATCATACCAAAATTACTGACGTCATCGGTAGGGGTGGTATAAATACTTTCAATTATAAAGTGTTAATTTTAATTAGCGCATCACCTCTCTCAGGCAGCCTCTCCACATTAATCCCAACAACATTTCTTCTAAAACTTTTTAAAATTAACAGTTTTTAAAATTTTAGTTTTTTCGTACAAAAAATATTTATAGCCTCTTTTCAGAGGCGTAACTCTATTTACTCTGAGTGTAGGTATGCCGCGCACCTTGCGCAGTAAAATATCACTTCATAACAATGATTACTTCTTACAAAATGTAGAGTAAGGAGCAACATTTTTTATTTTTTGTGTTATTTATCAAGATTTGTAAAAAGTCTTAGAACAAATGTTGTTGGGATTGATGTGGAGAGGCTGCCCTTGCGTTAATTAAAATTAACCCTGTATAAAGATACTTACAACCCCTATAGACATTTTAATAGATAAATTACTAATATCATCTTAACCAACAACTTTTGCTAAACAATGTATTTCTTCCTAAATAATGAATTGTAGGTACAGAAAGCATCACATCAAGCATTACAAATCTGTCAAAAAAAATACTTGAATCTGAACTCTATGCCTTCGACATTAAGTTTATATTGGTTGGGGAAATTTGAAAGGTAATGTAACGCTTGATCTGCTGCCTTCTGTACATTTGCTACTCTGAATAACCGCCTTATTTGCGATTATATTTAAGTTACCATATTTTATATTGGTTCAGATCGCGATTTTCCAGTCACCAAGTAGTGTAGGGCTATTTAGAGTTATCTATTGAAGTATTTTTATTTTTGTAAGAAATAATAAAACGCTTAAGGACTTAAATTGTTGGTTATGATGAAAGTTAGTTCCATCGCAAAAAAATAAGTATTTTTATTTTTGTAAGAAATAATAAAACGCTTAAGGACTTAAATTGTTGGTTATGATGAAAGTTAGTTCCATCGCAAAAAAATAAGTACCAATCTCAAGTATTTTAACACGACATTTTTTTATCAAGACTTGATGCTGGCTTTAGACCATATGTGTAGTAAATACCAAAGTATAATTTGCTCAATTATTTTTAGAGTCACAAGCTAGACTTCCATAAATATTGTGAAATATTTGCAGCTTGATTCATTTTTATCATTTATTTTGAATGGAATTTATTTTTTCATAGGTTTATCAAATGAAATAATGTAATGATTTATAATACTAGTGCCCATCACTTTAAGCATTTATCCATAATCCAATAACTACCATTTATGGTACAGAAGGCCGTAGACTAAGCTTCCCGAACCTATCAAATTCCTCCAAACAAGTTTTTACTTAATGTCGAGGGCATAGAGTTCATATTCAATTTTGATCTGCGGCCTTCTGTAGATTTATTTAATAGTACGTTTTTAGGAATAACCTATAAGTGTGGTGTCGAGGTCGATATTAGTGATTTTGAAAAAAAAAAATGATTCTATTGTTAAATATATTTAATACCCTTTTATTAAATCAGCGTGTTATCTATCGCGTAGCAAAAACGACCAAAGTTAAATTATAAGTTTTCTTACTACTAATTAGAATCAATATCACAACTTTTAAATATTCAAATAAAGAAAAATACCTATAATAAATCTAGTCAACTGTTAATATCAGCTTAGATACTTGTGATTTAAAAAATGAATTTATTTAAAACATTATATTTTTCAGTGTTTTGTTTATTACTAATAACTTGGGTAAATATTTTTAAACTGGTTAGTCAAGGTTACTTACACAGGGTAAATCGGTAATTCTATATAAACGATTTAAATATAAATCATTATTGAATTCTTTCGCCGATAAAATCATCACTGTGTCTTTAGGAAAAACTAGTATTGTATATTTAAACTACATATGCCACTGTGATTTTTAGTATTTTTAGCACAAAATTCGAAATTAAAGAATTGTATACTCTCATCGAAAACTAAATTTAAGTCAAATCAGTTCAGATCTATGTTTATTTAAAAAAAAATGCTATTGTTGCTTAATCAGTTAAACTAAGTGTATTTTCAAGATTTTATTTAAATCTTCAGGAGTTAGTAGATAGTGTATAATGTAACTGAGTTTTAATAATTTTACTGAGCTAGATTGTAAACTATCACATTTGACAATATACTAGTGACATGTATATGTAAATTATTATGTAGAGGGGTAGACAAAGCCAAAATTCCGATATGCATTAGTTGAAGTATAGTCTTCCAGATTATTCCGTGTATCTTTTTTAGATTAAACATTCCTGACTTTTTAACTGAATCCATGTTAGTTACTAATGTTATAGGTAAGAATAGCAAAACCTATCATTGTTATCCTATGGTTAATTAATATTTTATAGTTTATTATTAACCCATGTACCTATAAGAGTTGAATATTTGGCAGTATTGGTCAATATTTGTTTCATAAAATTTTTGTATCTAATAATCATACATTTCTGTATTTTAAAAAATATAACAAAAGCATAACCAAATATGTTATTTGTCACCACAAACATTTTAAGAATACAAATGTTTTTGACGCTTTCTTTACAAATAAGACATAAAGAGAGTGTAATTAATTAATTGTAAACTGTGCATGTTACCAAAAATATATATATTGCAAGGTGTTTTGTAGTATATCATAATTAATGAAATGGTTAATAATGAACTATGTAAACTCTGTTAATTTTATATCAAATACAGTAATAAAATAATAGAAAATGTTGTTCTTGATAAGGAACTTGGTATAATTTTGTAGAGGTTTTTCAGAAGTCAATAAAGCATATATACAAATATGATAATTTATTTCATTGTTCTTTGAACACACTATATAGCTTACTGTGATACTTGTAATAAAACAGTTAAAATGAACACTCAAAAACTTGTTAAAATGTTTTACATTTTTGATACTGTTTTGATGCCTAATATATCCAAACACTTTCCCATAATTCTAGCAGTAACTTCACAAAGTATTAATCTCTCGTAAATAATTTTAACTACTTTGCCATCTTTGTCTTTTTCAATACAATAACATTTGTCATAAAATTCTGTAAAGCATGATGATATTTCATACAAATATTCACAAAGGGTATGCAAGTATAGATCATTGGATACTTTAATAATTATTTCCGGGAATCGTAAAAGTACTTTTCCCAATTTCCATTCAGCTTCATGAGTTAATTTGAGGCCATCTTTTTCTGCATGACTAACTAATGCTTCAATAGAGACCTGTGCATTCCTTGCTATTGAGCGGATTCTAGTGAGGCTATACAATAGATAGACAGCAGTATTACCCTTATCATCTAACATTTTGTCAAATGAAAATATGTAATCATTTATTCTGTTGTGTGACAGATCTGCATATTTAATACACCCATATGCAACTGCTTCCTGAGCTTTCTTTAGTTCTTCCGGAGAAAGGACTTTGTCTCTGCCTTTTTCCACAAGCTTGTCTAAAGACCTTTTTAACCCTTCATCAAGCAATTTTATGAGCTGGATTGTGTCTCCTGATCTAGTTTTAAACTTTTTCTTATCTTCACCTAAAACTACACCAAATCCTACATGCTCAACTTTTTGATTTCCTTTGAGAATACCAGCTCGTCTAGCACAAGCGTCTATTGTATAAAAGTGAGTATATTGTCCTACATCTGTTACATAAATAAATCTATTTGCTTTTTCTTCTTCCACCCTATGTTTGATAGTAGCCATGTCTGATGTATCATAGGTATAACCACCATCTGATTTTACTATGGTTAGAGGTATTCCTTCATGAGTATCTGCATTGCCCCACATAATTAATCTTCCTTCATCTTCTTCCAAGAGGTTTTGCTCTTTTAATTGTTTAACTATTGCATCCATCCTACTTTGATAGAATGACTCTCCTCTGCTTGTAATTTTGATGTCAAGTCGGTCATAAATCTTTTGGAATTCACTTAGAGAAACATCACAAATTAGTTTCCATGCTGTGACATAATCTTGGTTACCAGATTGTAACAGAACTACACAAGAATATGCTCGCTTCTTAAATACTTCATCTTCATCAAATCTTTTTTTTGATTCCTTATAAAATGCCTGTAAATCAGATATAGGTGGAGACTTGGTTTTATAATCAGGGAACTTATCTTGTAAATGTGCAATTAACATACCAAATTGAGTACCCCAATCACCAAGATGATTAATTCTGACTACATCATGTTTCAAAAACTCTAAAATACGGGCAATACTATCACCAATTATAGTAGACCTCAAATGCCCCACATGCATTTCTTTAGCAACATTAGGTGATGAAAAGTCAACAACTATTTTTTCTTTCTTGACAGGTGGAGGCTTCACATCAAATCTGAGAATACAACTAAGTATATGTTCAGCAAAAGCTTTGTTTAAATAAATATTAAGAAATCCAGCTCCTGCTACTTCTATTTTTTCAATCAATGGAGATGTAGGAGTCTTGTTTAATATGTTGTTGGCTACTTCTCTAGGATTAGATTTTATATTGTTAGCCTTTAAAATGTTGGAGATAGCCATGGCAGAGTTACATTGATAATCACCAAATTTAGGATTATTATTGGAGAGAGCAATCGAAACAGGAGGGTCTTCTAGGTTGGGGTAGGCAGAAGCAATTCCTATAGTAAACACATTCTTAAGTTCATCGACAATACTGATACTGCCTTCAATACTACTTATATCAGATATAAGTACTGGCCGTTTACGACTAATTTTAGAGGAACTATTAGAGCTTCCGGCGCACTCCGTCTTTAATGCATTTTCTAGGATTGCAAGACGATGTTTAAGTTTTTCATTTTCAGATAATAACTTGTCCAGCTGTGGATCGCCCACGTAGCTTAAATCCCCTTTAGACAATTTATCTAATTCGATTTCTATAGCTTTTGCTTCTCTTTCCGCTTTTGTTGTCCTTTCTTCAAGTGTTGCCTCTTCAATAGCCGACATAGTTACACTAGTTTTTGTTATAGAATAATATTGTAATTTCTTTAAGTTATATTTAAGCGCTGTTAATTATTTTGAGGTTATTTTCGTCTTTCGGCTAGCTAGCTATAGCTGTCAGTCAGTCATTTCTTTAGGATTGACAAAATGTTTGACTTTGACGCATGTCAGTTAAACCTTTGTTCTAAAATAATAATACGAAAGCATCGAAAGTTGAAAGCATGTTGGCGTTAAACTCCCAAAAAATCCTGCATTCGAAATTCTGAGAATTCATTTATTTCTGAGATAGTGTTTTGTATTTTTTCGGCAATAAGCAACGCACATCTATATGATTCGCGTAGAGGCTATGGATAAAAGGAGCGGTAGAATTAATCATTCATAAATAAATTGACAGATGCCTGACTGCCATGGTAACCAAGGTCAAACAAACAGCGACAAATATGTTTCCAAAGTGGCAAGTGCGAAAATCAGAAAAACACTGATTTAATAGTTCGTTTACAAGAAGAATTTCATTAGGTCTAATTTATACTTTCCATATTAAACAGAATTTAATCACCTAGTTTATTGGATTAATAATGTGTAACAGTGTCGTAATAGTTTACAATTTTCTTACAAAATTCATATATTTTTTAAAGTGAATTATACAAAATTCTTATTCCCATGGCTAAAAAATGGCACATGAAAATAATCACGATTATACAATAAATCAGGATACGCCTTTTTGGCTTAAAAGCATTACCAAGTGAGTGTTTACTTAACTTTACTTAGTTATGTACCCACTACCTAGTTCGTTAACAGTAACACATAATAATACTGCATCACTGAAGTAGATCTACGGAATGATTAATGATCACAGGAAGGTACTATTGTACCAAGGGTCATATTGGTTTGATGAAAATAAGCTTTATGAACTTCCGTATGTCCCTGACCTCTAGAAACCTTAATAGCTCTTTTCGTATAGATAGGGGATAGAAAGTGCTACGTAGAGTTCTATTCAAGCACAGAACTGTACCTATCGACTGATTTCAACTCTCACTGGTTATTAACTAACCTGGCATTTTATCTATTCTAGGGAGATGAAAGAGACTAGAATTGACCATAGTAGTAGTGATTCTTCACCATTGTTATATGAACATCGGTCAAATGTTGGCAATACAAAATATAATCATCGCGCGTAAGTAATTCCCATTTTCATCTTATGTAGGTATTGATATAATTGTGTTTTGTGAACCATTTGTCCATAATCCCTGTAGGTACCTAAATAGCGAGCGGATATACCTACGTAAGTAGAATGATATGCTGACTGCCACTGATGGAAATAAGAGGGTGATGCTGTTCGAAATTTTTACATAATTGATAAATACATGAGATATAAATCCAAGCCCAGAACATTTTTGAGCCGTCGACAAAAGCTGGCGCTTCAAGTTAAATGACTGCAAAATTAAGTGGAAATGTGTTTTCGTTAGAATTTCCAATTCATGAAATAATTTAATAAATTCTTCCTTCCTTCTGCAATAAAATAGCAATTTTTTTATACATACATAACTTCACGCCTTTATCCCTTATGGGGTAGGCAGAACAACAGAAGTTATAAAACCATTTGATGTCACGTTTGACAAATTTGGAGGCATTATAATGGTGAAAAGAGACTAGTGCTGTGACCCCTGTCACCCTATTTTCGCCCACAAAAAATTCTCCAATAAAACTTCTATCCCTTAACTCAATTTTATGGTATGCTCGGGAAGAGAAGCAGCTGCCTTATTTTATGTTTTTCCTTTGCTCCTCTGACTGTAAAACATAAGAAGTTTTTACTATTTTAGAAACACCACTTTACGAGCATTTAAGACCTACTTATTTTTAAATAGTTTGCCAGATTAGCGTGCCGTATTCGAAAACCTTAGTTTGTACACTCTTAATTTATTATTTTTTTATTGATAGCAATCATTCAATATATCGTTACATAAAAAAATTAATACCATAACTTTATAGTCACAACTTCTATGTTAAGTACCTAGAGATTTTAGAAAAATCACTAAAATTGTCAATCTCAAAAACTAGCGATATTTTATAAGTCGTAGGTTTTATAATATTTGTAACAAATAACAATCATGTGCTGGTGTAACAGCCTACTAAGGGCCAATGCTACGTCACGCTTGTGTGCCGTACGTCCGTGTCCTCACGCGTGGCGCGCGTGACACAATTTCGAAGTATAGTATTCCTTGCAATTTCACTAGTAAAATTTTGTACAGTCGTGTCAATGGAACTAAACTTCGATTAAAATCAAAAAAAGATGTACGCGCGTGTAGTTCATGCCGGTGCTAGCCACGGGCCACGCGCGCGTGGCACGTGCCGTACGTCCGTGTCGAACGCGTTTTAAAATTATGTTAAATGTTTCAGATTTACTCGTAGGACCTCATTGGACACCAATATGGATTTATTGGTAAAACCCCAAGCCACGGCTGGAGCCCATTCTGCGGGAGCTCTACGTCATTCTAAAGGTCCAATAATGTGCATCTATTTTTTTCTGTAAAAAAAGTTAATAGAGACTGTTATTGGCTTTATAGGTCTTTTGTTAATAATAAGGGAAGGTCAAAAAGTTTACAGAGTGGAGGATATTTGTTGAATTGTGAAAATTTGGAAGCCAACCGTTTGTCCAGTTTCCACCGTGTAGGTAACTCAAACGTGAACCAGTGCATTATCGTGTACAGAAAGAGAGAGTGTTTCCCAATCGTGCTTAGTGTACCTAAAGATGACTACGCGAAATTAAATTATTACCTACCATACTGCAATGTTTCTTCCAGATCAACTTGTATTAAACTGTATTTGAATTGCATACCTACGTTGCGCAAACTTTTTGACCCTGCGTATTTGAAAAAATGGATGAAATAACTTGTAACAATATAAGTACTTTGAACATAAGACATTATATACGGACAGTTGCTTGAAAAATTGTTGGTTTAATTATAATTTACAACCAATATTTCATTTTAGGTTCAAATAACATAACTTTCAATCAAAATCTAACAAGAAAAAACAATATCCGGAACAGCCTAGACTGGATTGAGTCGGAAAACGGTTCAAATGATTTTCTGTCTGATCTGCTACCTCATTACGTGACCCCGCGGCACAGACACATTAATAATGAAGTGGATAACGATTTTCATGATGTTATTATTGGAAATAGTAAGTATTTTAGTATGAAAAGACAGGAATAAAAATTAAGATTCACTAATACTTATTTATAATTGCCAACAGGAATACAAAACACAAGTAAACTGGGAAGATCGTTTTCTAAAGATTCTTATTTAAACCACACACCATTAGATGACAACAAAGCTGAAGTTAAAAGTCGAACTACCAAAAGTTTATCGACAAATGCAGTATCAAATATAACAAAACAGAAAGACAAAGAAAAGAGCGAATTTATAATCCCAGAGCGGCCCGAGGGGAGACTACTGGAAATAAAGATATATTCCAACTGGGGCGACCGGTATCTTGTTGGTTTAAACGGCATTGAGATATTTGATTCCACCGGAGAACCTGTGGAAGTAGAAAAAGTAAGCAATTTTTAAACATTGTTTTCATAAGTTGGATAAATCATCATATTTTTTTCATAAGATGTGAAACTTTATCGGAAAAAATAAATAAGCTTTCAAAATCAAATAATCGAATAAAATCTAGATCTAAAAAGTAAACTTCGGTATTTCGGACCTTTCCCAAAAGTATGAAAACATAGGTACCTTATAGCTATTGTGATTTTTATTGTGTGCCGTGGACTGTTTCCGATGACTATTTCTACATTTCCCCGTGAAAATTGCACGAACGGTCAATTTAATCTTTTCGTGCATGTAAACTGCACTAGTTAATTTTTATAAATTTTTTGTCATGCTAACAACTTCCTTCCCGAACAAAGGTGTGGACAGACTCAGACACCGGCGACCAATACGCTCACGGGCGGGTGGAGAACCTTTGCGATGGCACGGTGTTGACGAGGGACGAGCGGCACTTGTGGACCGTGGCGGTGCCACAAGCAGTGCCCGTCTCTGTCACCGTGCTGCTCACCACTAGGGTGCGCTTGGCCGTGCTGAGGATATGGGTAAGGCTGTAATATTAAAAGGGAAAATAGGGAGGTTGTTAAATAAAGGCAGGTCCTTTTTTTATGTGGCGAGACAGTTAAGAAAAAACAAATACCAAGACCATGAATTCAGAGAGAAAGGCGTTACCTCGACTACGTTTGCATACGAATACTAAGGCACGTTTGTTTTGTATTCCTAGCTAGGTACATCACCTATGTACATCAAAAACATTATGATAGAAGTTACAAAACACCTTGGTACCTATCTACGAAATGAGACATAATTATTGGCTTAATATAAACAAGGTTTAAATTACAATATTGAATTCCAGAACTACAACAAATCACGAATTTATTCAACTCGAGGAGTAAGGCTCGTTCACATAAAACTCGATGATCAAGTTATTTTTCATGGAGAAATTGCGAGGGCCAGCGGCGAATTAAAAGGACAGCTATCTTCTTTTGGAGATGTGAGCATATCTTTTATATGAGTTATGTTCTCTTTCTTAACGCTTCCTTTATTTCGCGACGATTCTTATATTACAGACAATACTCTTTACAAAGGATCCAGCAATCCTAGAAAAAGTTATGATAAATGATAAGAACTTCCAAGCTCTGCTGAAAGAAACGGAGCCACTTACTACATCAGCAATAGAGAAAAGACCACCGACTGCAAACGACGGTAGTCGCATGATGAGTCCCAGCGACCTCCTTGAGACGTTGGATTTTATGAATAAAGAGAAATATGTGGCCAAAGAGATTACTATTACTCTGATGTCGAATTGGGGTCAGAAAAATCTGATAGGATTAACTGGTAATTTTTTATTATTCATGAGTAATATGAAATTATACTTTTTGTAATATTTTATTCATGTTGGCTATTTATTAGGTATAGAAGTTCTGCGCTACAATGAACCTGTTCAAATAAAACGAGCATACGCTTATACAACTCTTATATCAGAAAACAACGCCGAACCATCGGGTATAATGGATTGCAGGTGAGTAATATAATCAGTAAAAAGAGGACTTTATGCACAATCTCTAAGAAAATTTACTTAAATGCACGCAAGTGAATCGGTGTAAGCACTATTGTTTTAAATACGCTGTACAGTTGATATAATTTTTAGACATTTATCTTCTACACCTTTAAAAGTCTCAATGTTCTAACATCTAACGATAGATTTACTATCAACCATGTTTCTGCAGAAACCTGTTCAACGGTAGAAATATATCGACAGAGTTTGATGACATGTGGTGCGCCAGCTTTGATGGTGGAAATCGCTTATGCAACATTATCATAGAACTACATCAGTCAACAGAGATCACCGGTAAGATGAACTGCTTTTGCAAGTATAGCTCAGATAAAATATTTAAAAAGGCAAAATCTGGTGTAGTTACTTAAGAATATACGAGTAATAAATTAATAAAAGTCTAAAAAGCTCGAGTTTTAAGAGGCTACTGGCCATTTTTGCTCTACGTTTCGGTTCCATTACTTTTCCCCTGAGTGTCAAGCTATTTCATTGCCATTAACATTACCCAAGGTATCCGCATTTGGAACTACAACGCCAATATGGAGCTATCGTACGCGGGCGGCAAGCACGTGCGCATCTTGTTGGACCGCACCCCACTTCACTACCGCCCCGTGCTACTGCGGCGCGCGCCGGGGGATTCCAGCTACGATTACGTGCAGCATTTGGAGTTATCCGCGATTGACGATAGGTAAGGAAGAGTGTAAGTCGCTTAAGAATAGCTTGCTTCCATGCTAGACTGGGAGTAACAGAAAAACATAGAATGTAGGTACCAGCTGGTTCTAAATATATCTGCTACTTCGTTGATGTGTTTCGGGAATATTTTATGTGCTTAAACTCGGGGGCTGTAATGGAGCAAACACGTGCTCATTTTGTTGGGTCGCACTCCGCAGCACTACCGCCCGTATTACTCCGCATAGTCCCGGGGGACTCTAGCTGCGATTACGTGCAGCATTTGGACTTATCTGTGCTTGATGATAGGTAAGGAATAGTTTAACTCAGCCATGTAGGTTCGACTTAGAATCGCTGTGCCGCACTTGGATAAACGTGTCATAAAAGGCGACTAAATTAAGTGACTCTTCAGGATTCTTTGGCTAGAGACCAGTCCTCTATAAGGTCTGCCTCCAACATTTTTTTATGTGTTTCGACATTGTTCTTTTTAAAATAAGGATGGGACTGTCCATTTCAACTGGTGGTAAGTGAACATGAAGACCAAGATGGTTCACGTCCATTCAGGTGAAACCTATTCAATCGACAATATCAGAGAAAGTATAAGGTCTAGACTGAATTTTCTTTTTTGACTTTTGACAAAAAAAATCAACGGCGTGGCCATTTCAAACCGTTATAATTTCTAGGTATATTTTTATGCTTCGACAAAATCCCAGTTTTGACCTTTCAGCTTCGACAAGTTTCGGCTAAATCATGAACATGAAATCTCGACATGAAACATCATGAAAAATTGAAACGGTAACAAGTTTTTGCTATATAATATTCCGTAGGTTATTCTTGATAAAATATTCTATTACTTGGCTTGTAGGGATGTAATATATTAATAATAAATAAATAATAAATAAATAAATATTTCTGACCAACATTATCTAGCCCAAATTAAGTTTCTTAAAGAACTTGTGTTATGGATACTAGATAACTGATATACTTAAGAAATATATTTATAAACGTACATATTAAATAAATACCTATTTTTTAATTAGAATAAACTTAAATAAACATATAAACGTCCATGACTTGACGGCTAATATCTGTGTTCATCACACCGATATCCGCCCCCGCCGGGATTCGAACCCAGGACCTCTGGCATAGAAGGCACTGTATGTTACCACTACACCAGACGGTCGTCAAATGTGTAATGTTACGTGTTGTAATGTTCAATAGCCCATAGTGTGCCTACTTTCAGACTGGCGCATAGTCTGTTCAATAGTTGCATAGATTACCTCGTTACGCCATTGAAGTTCCCCTTTATATGACGTACATTTTGTAATTTCAGACTGGAAGACATCAAAGAAAGCGACAGTTTCCGCTTGGACAGCCTCGTGTACGGGTCGCGGATGGACATGGGCGCTCCCACGGGGTTCGTTCTGCAGCTGAGCATATTCTCGACATGGGGCGATCCTTACTATGTGGGCCTGACCGGCGTCGAGCTGTATGACCCCAGTGGCAGCATCGTGCCTTTGACTGAGACGAGTAAGTTTCATATGTAGAAATCACTTTTTCTTTGAAGAATTACTTATGCATTTTTTCATATTGTAAGGATAGGACGTTTGTCTTCCATGCCACCTGATGGAAAGTGCGCATGAAGACTATGGTGCTACTCTTCCATCCACGAGAAACCTATTCACTCGACATTTAAAAGTTCCAGGACTGTAGTGGTCAGGAAAAACAAATCAGAAACCTGGTCAGACGCAGGCAGATTGTTCCACACCTTGGCAATCCGTACCAAAAAGGAACTATCGAAGCGTTTTCTTCGACTTCTTGGTAAATCCACTATATATGGATGGAAGTTCTGGTGGTAAAAAGGAATGGGTACAATTTGGTCAAAAAGAGCACTCGCACACTCACCAAAATATAGCCGATAATATACTGGTCAAACAAGCAACCTTACGACGATACTCCAGCGTCTGCAATTTTTTATTTGTAAGGTTGTTGTTATTTATGAGTTTACGGGCTCATTGTAAAGTTGATCATATTTACATCGATCTAGTGAAAAACTTGTCGACCTCGAAAGAGGCGCCAGAACAGAGGCTGGACAGAATCCCGATGCTTACTACGAAACTAGGATTCGCAGACATGAGGGACGGATCCGAGAGAGAGTATCTTAAACATTATATTTGATTTTGTTTTGTTTTATATTTCTTAAAAGACCTGAATCCTTATAGGTATAACTTATAAGTAATGCCAATTTTGCTTTTTGATAGAAACACGACACGAGTTTTATGATGGGATCTGTGAGTCAGGCGTGGTCGCATGCCAACATTTTGAAGAAGGTCAAAAATGTCGAGCAATTTGTAGTTTATTTATTTATTTACACTTCAGCATACAGTACACACAGTAAATGAGAAAAAAAACAGTGTGTTGAGTAAGTACTACTAGGCGGTCTTATCGCTGACGAGCGATTTCTAACAGACAACCATGCTTGTGGAAACAACATAAAAATAATGTGTTAACAAATTCTTAATACTTAATAAAACTACAAATCACACAAACATTTAAAAAAAAACTTAACGATGAAAACAAATAAAATGCTAATTTTCGCATTATACCTAATTAAACATAAAACCTAAATATATAAAAATTAAAATTAATACATACTTACTCATATAATAAATATAATACATAGATTAATAAACGATGTAATCAATACATATAATAAAACAGTAAAAAAACGTGGCTGTACATTTAATATTTTTACAAAAAAAATTATCTAGGGTTATAAAGAAATGAAAAAAGAGTAAGAATCTGAAAAAAAAAATTGTCTGTTTGTTTGTAAGTTTGTCTGTTTGCACACGCTAATCTCTGGAACCGCTGGACTGATTTGAATGAAACTTTTTTTGATGTATAGCTGTGAAGCCGGGGCAACATACAGGGTATATTTAATTTCGGTTACTGGAACACCTGATGCAGAACCCTTGAGGGATCATCAAAACCGTAAAAAATATAGATATGATGCCTTAACAAAAGTTGTCCATGATGATGAGCAGACTCTGCAGACATAAAATAAATCTAGGATCTAAAAAAATTATAATAGCTTTTTAAAAGTTATGCCTAAAACTTACTAGAATATGGTTGAGATGTTCGGCATACAGAACAGAAGTACTCATAGCTCAGTTGCGCGTAGACTGACCATGAGTCTAAGGTCATGGGTTCGATCCTGCTCGCGTAATTTTTTCAATTACTTATGTATTTTTTTTTTGTATCAATCTTTACCATTCATCTATCTTCACATACATATGTATATATAAAACAGTAAACAATGACGTGTGAACATGAAATATTTTTACAAAAAAATATGTATTAAGGTTATTAAGAAATGAAAAAAAAGTAAGAATTTGAAAGAAAAAAATGTCTTTTTGTGTCTGTCTGTTTATTGTTCTATTCTGCTGACATCTGTGGCTGACATAAAAATCGAGATTTATAGTCCAAGAAAATGGTTTAATGCGCTTTGAACCTAACTACCGCAAAGCTACTATCTTTGGAACCTAGGAATTAATCCAATTCATGTTTCATTTGAAACTGCTTTCACAAGTTACAATCCATTACAAACTTTAGACTAAGAAGGTATCGTCGCTTATTTTTGTTGAGTTCACGATTGCAAGTGTCTCAAGTTTATAAGAGCAGTAATTTCAACATCATTATTTTTCGCTAGGAATGTTTGTTTTCCAAAGTATGAAACAACATGTAAGGTATCACGAACTAAAATAGCGCCGCAAACGAAGAGATGATGATTTCATAAGCACCACCACTATTGACTGCCATGCACCAGATTTTAGTAAGAGCGAATTAATCTGGCGTTCATCACCATGGTCCATCTTCTTTTCATAAAGTTAGGTTGATTCGACTGTATTCATTTGTTTCGTTTTGCATTTCTATATTGTTCCAAATCTTTGCATTTTAACCGACTTTGATCCCACTTCTGATGTCGGAATCGGGGTGCATTCCTTTCTTTTATCCAACATCAGGTATTCTTGGGGATTTCAATCATGATTCTGTAATACGGTCTTTTGTGTGGGCGTCTTTAGGACGAGTCGGTTTTTCTACTGTCGGCAATGCTTGTGGTGCTGAACTGATTGATCTTTGATGGCATTCACAGGCGTGTCACTACATTGCTGATGATCTCTTGATTATCTTGAATAATTGCTTGAAGGACACTTTTCTTTTTTCCATCTTCTGTATTGTTATTATTCTTTCTGCTAGTGACAAACTCGTGACGTAGACTCTGTCAAGTACCAAGAAGGTACTGGCATCCGAAGACAATCGAAATAAACTATAAGGCTCTAGCTAGACACCGCCGACATATACAACATAAATTGTTAATCACTAATTTTCCTAATAGTCCAAGAAAATGGTCAATGAAATACGAATTTTGAGCTTAAAACTTGAATTTTTGATATAAGTTACTTTGAAGCATCTAAAAACGAACTGTGAAAGGTTTTTTGAAATTCACCCCCGAGAAGGGGTGAAAAAAAATAAAAAAAGTGTTTTTTTTTTGAAATTTTGGGGAAATGGTATGTGTTAGAAAAAAAAGTTTCGAATAAAAGTTGTAGAGCGTAAAATTTTACATAAAAATGCTCTCATAACTTTTTTTCCTAAAATTTAAATTAACTGAGATAGGGTAGCTAGAAGCTAGGGGATGATAACAGGAACTTTAAAAAATCATAGGTAAGTTGTTGAAAAATTGAAAAAACTCATATTTTTTTTTTTAAATTACTTATATGATTATAAACTTTAATTCTAGAGAAAAAAACATTTTTTTTAATTGTTTAAGTTGATTTAATTTGAAAATAAAATTTTTAAATTGTTATAACTTTTTTATAAACAATTAAAAAAAAAATGTTTTCTCTAGAATTAAAGTTTATAATCATATAAGTAATTAAAAAAAAAATGTGTTTTTTCAATTTTTCAACAACTTATGATTTTTTAAAGTTCCTGTTATCATCCCCTAGCTTCTAGCTCCCCGATCTCAGTTAATTTCAATTTTAGGAAAAAAACTTATGAGAGCATTTTTATGTAAAATTTTACGCTCTACAACTTTTATTCGAAACTTTTTTTTCTAACACTTACCATTTCCCCAAAATTTCAAAAAAAACACTTTTTTTATTTTTTTTCACCCCTTCTCGGGGGTGAATTTCAAAAAACCTTTCACAATTCGTTTTTAGATGCTTCAAAATAACTTATATCAAAAATTCAAGTTTTCACCTCAAAACTCGTATTTCATTGACCATTTTCTTGGACTATTAGGAAAATTAGTGATTAACAATTAATTTGTTGAAGTCAACATAGTGATTTAGTGTTTCTTCTCACCGATAGATGGCGATATTCCTCATTAAAACTCGATATGGTTTCGTTATGGTGAAAGTATATGATACCTTATTGAGTTGTTGAAACAGAAAGCAATCGAATAAATTTATTAGTATTAATCCTAACGATAGATGGCAAGGCAAATGCCAATGGCACTATCCCTTATTCCATCTTTACATTATATTAAAAGAGTAGGTAATAAAAACGTGTACGAACATATAATATTCTCACTTCTGATAAAAAAAATTGGTCTGTTTGTATGTTTGTTTGTAAGTTTGTCTGTATGCAAATCAAAGTCAGTCCTACCGATAGATGGCGATATCCCATATTAAAACTCGATATTGTTTCGATTCGGTGAGGTGATATTAGGTACCTTATTAATTTATTCCTTAATATTCCGAATTGTAATGTGTCCTACAAATAACAATAAATCTAAATCCTTGACTATGTGCAAAGTTGGTGGTGTGGTGGGGATGGGGACTGGGGACTGTCAAATCTATTTCATTCAAATTTACCTTAACTTTTATGGAAAATATGCCAATTCTCGATAAGTGATTATTATGAAACCCAACAAACTTACGAGATAGCTCGAGTAGGAACCCACGTGGAAAGACTTATGCAAATATTGAGAGTTTATCGAATTTTAAGTTCCTCATAATTTATTCAACAGTGTTGACCGTTGTGATAATACTTAGTTTACATGTATGTTTGTGCATTAGTTTATTACAGTCCTCAATATTTAGTAAATTAAATACCTACATACATAATACATAGTATGAGTAAATACATTTTTTTTTTTATTTCGAAAAAGTTTTTATTACATAGGTATTTAAATTACCTATTAAATGAAAATATCAACAAATCAAGAATTTGCATTTCCCGTCCGTGGCTATCATCGTGCACACTCCCAATCACAACAAAATAGTAAAAAGTGTCCGTATATTGAATAGTTTCCCAAACAAAAATACTCCTGAGTGTAAGAAATAAAAAAAGTCTTTTTGTACACGCTACAAACAGAAATCACTGACCGGATGACAATGAAACTTAATTATAATGAATATAAAGTATTTCCAAATAAGTATAACATTTCTAAAATCATAATAACATAAGCTGGGAGTACCTCCACGTGGTGAAGGCGGTAACAGTTAAAGCTCAATATCATCTCTTTCAGCTTTGTTTAACTGGCTAAAACTCCCATTCATGTTGAAATTTGGAAAGTAGGTAGGTTATAATAATAAGCTACAAAATGATAAATTAAACTTTTGAGTGCACTATTAAAATATTTTTCATCCCTCAGTCCCTTATAGATATCCAAAATCTACTCAATTTTATATACTCAAAAACTAATAACACTTTTATCAAAATAATGTAAATAACGTCGGTCGAAACTAAACTACAATATTCTTACCTAGCTATCATTGTCAAGACTGTGTACGTAAATGTTACGAATTATTAAAATACTTGAACTCGGGCATAACATTATTCAATACTTACATAAGTTTATGTAATGATCGTAAACATTTTAAAACCGCGAGCGGAGCCGCGGGCAACAGCTAGTAAACATAATAAATATAATAAACATACTACATAAATAGTACAATAGTTTATTGCACAATATACAAATTTATTGCACACATGCGATCATGCATGGAGTACTGCAGTCATCTTTGGGATGGTTCAGCCAAATATCAACTAGAAGCGCTGGACTCCGTTGACCGAAGAGCCCGTAAACTAATTAATGACGTCGACCTTACAACCAAAAAACTGCAGACCTTAGAGCATCGTCGTAAGGTTGCGTGTCTAACCGTGTACTACAGGATACATTTTGGTGAGTGCGTGAGTGCTCTGTTTGAACAAATTGAACCCTCACCCTTTTACCATCGGACTACTAGACGCAGACAGAACTTTCATCCGTATGTGGTAGATATTCTCAAAAGTCGAACTAAGCGCTTTGACAGTTTCTTTTTGATACGGGTCGCCAAGGTTTGGAATGAACTGCCTGCGTCTATTTTCCCTGACCAGTATAGTCCTAGTACTTTTAAGCGTCGAGTGAATAGGTTTCTCGTGGATGGACGTGCACCACCTTAGTCTTCATGTTCACTTAACATCAGGTGTCTTGGAAGACAAACGTCCCATCCATTTGTTATAAAAAAAAACACAAGTAAGTAGGTACTTACTTTTAAAATGAATATAATCGGTTAAACTTTTGTAAATGTCGTCAGACGTGTGCGCGCAGCCGTCCAGCGTGAACGTGCTGCACGCGGCGGGCGGCGCGGTGGACGCGCGCACGCCGGACAAGCTCATCAACGGCATCAACTGCAGCGACGCCGCCAACTCGTGGCTCGCGCCCGTGCTGCCCAACACACTCAGCAGGTCCTCTATACACTAACACTATATACTGGCGCGCACGCCGGACAAGCTCATCAACGGCATCAACTGCAGCGACGCCGCCAACTCGTGGCTCGCGCCCGTGCTGCCCAACACACTCAGCAGGTCCTCTATACACTAACACTATATACTGGCGCGCACGCCGGACAAGCTCATCAACGGCATCAACTGCAGCGACGCCGCCAACTCGTGGCTCGCGCCCGTGCTGCCCAACACACTCAGCAGGTCCTCTATACACTAACACTATATACTGGCGCGCACGCCGGACAAGCTCATCAACGGCATCAACTGCAGCGACGCCGCCAACTCGTGGCTCGCGCCCGTGCTGCCCAACACACTCAGCAGGTCCTCTATACACTAACACTATATACTGGCGCGCACGCCGGACAAGCTCATCAACGGCATCAACTGCAGCGACTCCGCCAACTCGTGGCTCGCGCCCGTGCTGCCCAACACACTCAGCAGGTCCTCTATACACTAACACTATATACTGGCGCGCACGCCGGACAAGCTCATCAACGGCATCAACTGCAGCGACGCCGCCAACTCGTGGCTCGCGCCCGTGCTGCCCAACACACTCAGCAGGTCCTCTATACACTAACACTATATACTGGCGCGCACGCCGGACAAGCTCATCAACGGCATCAACTGCAGCGACGCCGCCAACTCGTGGCTCGCGCCCGTGCTGCCCAACACACTCAGCAGGTCCTCTATACACTAACACTATATACTGGCGCGCACGCCGGACAAGCTCATCAACGGCATCAACTGCAGCGACGCCGCCAACTCGTGGCTCGCGCCCGTGCTGCCCAACACACTCAGCAGGTCCTCTATACACTAACACTATATACTGGCGCGCACGCCGGACAAGCTCATCAACGGCATCAACTGCAGCGACGCCGCCAACTCGTGGCTCGCGCCCGTGCTGCCCAACACACTCAGCAGGTCCTCTATACACTAACACTATATACTCTTTTGACGGTACCATATATTGTTCAGTAAGGTCCTGAGTTCAGAGATCAAAGAAACTTATTTTATGATGATATACCACTGCGCCAGGACGAATGATGAAGCATCGAACAGAGGTTAATTTATTACTCAGGTCATTTAGCCATTTGCCGTAATTGCAATTTATTTCAAACTCAAATATTGTTTATTTTGTAAGTATTTAAATAATACATTTGAAATAAGTCAAACAATTTACAAATTGAACCGAATCTACCACCACTTCTATCTCACTACTCACACTTAAATCTATCGAAGGGTTCATCTTAAATATTTTGGAATTATACTATAAAAGACCCATGAACGAGTTGATGATCTTCTGGAGCTAGTGCGATGACTCCGTTGCACGGGCCGCCCCTTCGTAGCAGTTCAGTCTCAGCCGCGTCCGTGTTATCTAGTCTCCATCATCGTCAGCTTTATCCCATTAATTATAATTAATAGTCCTAATAATAGTTAATGAAAAAGTATTAAATCGTGTCCTGTTTTTCTCTCTGTGTGCGCGAAGTAATACAGCCCACTTAACTGATTCGTAAATCGGATAAATACTAATATAATAAGTATATATTTCTATCACACCACATTACCTAGCCCAAATTACGTTTCCTATATAACTTCCAGGATTCGAACCCAGTACCTACCTCAGGCTTAAAAAGTAATTTTATTCCCGTTACACCAGCCGGCACTTAAAAAATTTTTTTGAACCTATAAGAACTCAAATGGTGTCCCTCAAGGCAGCATCCCGGTATGCAAGACGCAGTTAACCTATTTGCTTAAGGAAAAGCTGGTGTCTGGTAATATATTATGATGCTCTGCCATGAGATACAGAAACTTGAGTTTTGCAACCAAGCGTATTTTAGGATATCGAAGTTTAGAAGCTGCAAAAATCTTAATATCAACCTAATCCACTAATTTGAAATTCTTTAATATTATTTTTCTATAAATATATAGGCTCCTACAAGTCAAATAACAGTAAAGTTGGTTTTAGGGTATTCTTTGTGTTCGACACCCCTGTGTCGGTGTTTGGCATGAAAATATGGAACTATGGGAAAACGCCGCGGCGAGGCGTCAAGGAATTTGCTGTAAGTATTCTATAGTAACTAACTGCTTCTATGATTTGGTACAATAATAACGTATACGATATTTTAAAATACTTAGTTACACACGGTCGCAGATCAACCTACCCAAACCTACGAAATTTGTTCAACCAATTTTTAACTTAATATCGAGGGCATAGACAATAACACTATTTTGACAGATTTGGGTAGGTTGATGCTGCGACCGTTTGCATAATTTGGCCGGCCATATTGCTTTAAGATTGTTCAATATTATTCAAATAGAGTGATCGGTTTTTAGAACACGCACAAGTCTGTATACTTTAAAAACTATGTCACAAGCCTCACAAGTTGGATTAGGCTTCAGCGTTGGGTTCCGTTTGTTTTTATTGATAAACTTTAGAAAGTGCAACGAGAAAACTGCATGACTTTTCATTTGAAAGAGATTTATAATCTTAAGAAAATTAATAAACGAAATGGATTCAGATAACAGTCTACAAAAGACCAAAAGGTATTTTTACAGGGTTGATTTTTCGTCACCAGCCAAATTTAAATGTTAGTTTCTTTGATACGATATAAACGTACCTGCATATTTATTTTAGCGTCGCTCAGTACAAAAAAGTAGAAATATGGAACCACAAACTTTTTAAAAAATAGTCGCTTTTATGAACATAGCTACTATGACGTGGTATTTCCTTGATAATACTACGCCGTAGTACTATAAAATGTGTAAAGTAGCGCGTAGTCATCTATATTTTAATGGTAATTTAGAGTGACCATGCCTTGGTTGATATGATAGCGGATAAATTAATTTCCTCGTAAAAAATAAAAACATTTTTTTTTTGCAAAAATCGTTTCTATAATTGATACTTATAGTGTTAAAAAAATTTGGCCGGTGACTACAAATCAATCCTGTATATGGCTATTTTCGGCTTAGGCTGCCTGACCATTGAAGGATCCTGTCCATTGCCTGTCCATTGAAGGATTGCATAAAATCTCTGCAGAGATTTTATGCAATCCTATTGGTTAATATTTCTCCGTTTCTCCGCTCCGCAGCCTCGCTCCGCTTCAATGGACAGGCAGCCTTACTACCTTATTTCTAGGTTATAACTTGTCGCGACTGCGTTTCCGTTTAGGTGCTGATCGACGACCTGCTGCTGCACACGGGCACGCTGGACATGTGCGGTGAGCGCGCGGCGCCGGCGCCGCAGTGGGTGCCGCTGCACTGCCTCGACGGAGACTTCGCCTCGCCCATGTAACTACTCTTACTAACTAATGTGAAAGTTTGGATATAAAAATAATAATAATAATAACTTTATTGTTCAAAAAGTTTTACATTTTTCCATAAACAAAATAAACTAGTACATTCATAATATTAAAAAAAGTAACTTAAAGACTATTGTAACAAAGTGTGGGTTTCTAATGTATGTATTTGCTTATGCTTTCATTGCCAGGGGCTCTCAAACTAGTCTAAATAGCCTGGCACTTGAGAGACTTTTATATATAGAGATATTTAGTTTTACATAATTAAATTAAAACCAGTGCGTTAAATAACTGTAACATTTTTGATGACGATCACAAACATAAGGGAAGCAAATCAAAAACAAAACAGAGCATAACAGTTCAATGCAAAAAAATAAATATGAAAGGCAATAATACGTACTAACTAAATACATGTAATAATTATATATTTAATAAATAAATATTTCTGACACTCACACAACATTATCTAGCCCAAATTAAGTTTCTTAAAGAACTTGTGTTATGGATACTAGATAACTGATATACTTAAGAAATATATAAACATACATATTGAATAAATACATATTTTTATTAGAATAAACTTAAATAAGCATATAAACATCCATGACTTGACGACTAATATCTGTGTTCATCACACAAATATCCGCCGCCGCCGGGATTCGAACCCAGGACCTCTGGCATAGAAGGCAATGTATGTTACCGCTACACCAGCCGGTCGTCAAATATATGGATGTTTGTTCCTCAATCACGGGAGAACGGCTCAACGGATTTGGATGAAATTTGGCATAGTGATAGTGTACAGTCCGTAATAGCACTAAGCTAATTTTTATAACGAAATTCCAGCGGGATTCGAAATTGCGCGGGTGAAACCGCGCGCAACAGCTAGTTTTAAATAAATTGTAGATAATTCAGTGGTAGTAGTGACCATGTGAAAGGACATGCCTGGGCGGTACTACAGTCCGTCGTATTTTACCCGCCAGAGCAACTGCGTGAAAGCGTAGTTGCGTTCCGGTTAAAGGGAAGGAACAGCCAGTAAGATTACAGGAACAAAAGGCTTTAACTCCTAGCCTTGGTTCGGCAACGCATCATTAATTTTACCATCTTTAATTAATGGTGTCCGTGGGCCTGAATATTGCTTACCATCAAGTGGATCCAGTGCCTGCTTGACGGTTATTATAAAGCTTAAAAAAGTAGTAACGTCTTTAACCCTTTAACCGCCACGGTCGGATATAACCGACAAATATTTTCGAGTCCATTCCGACAAGGTCGTATATATACGACTAAAAACCACCATTCGTTTCATATGCTTTTTTTATTTAATAACATTGGAAATGGTTAATCAAGTAATCATTTACAATTGAGTACACTTAAGTCTCATAATTAGAAAACCTTAAAAATATGTCAGAACTTAGATAAATTACTTATTTTATTATTAGAAAATTGCATTGATGTCCAGCGCCATTGTCGGATATAACCGACCATAGGGGTGGGACATAAGCAAATATTTACTGAAACGAAAATCCACTTAAGTAAAAATATTGCTGTTTAAACTGACTATTTTTTAACAAATAAATTAAAACAATTAAAGAAATTGTTACTATAGTAATAAATATGTTTAATTTCTTTGAAAATAGTATATAAATGTCAGTGACTGAGTTGATAATTCCCATCCCCAGCGTGCATGTTTAGAAACGAATTTTGCTAGTACCTACGCCCAGCGCCACGGTTAGAAATAGACGACCGCTTCTGACGTCATAAGCGAGTGCCGGTTTGTGGAATTTTCCATTAGTGTTGTGCTTACGCATTAGTTATTATGTTCGTGTTATCGATAAATGTGATTTAACTAAGTACATTAAAAGATGTAAACTTCATCACAGTATAGAGTCCTAAAAATATTCATCTTTGGCCTAATATATTGTGCGGAATATTTGTTTTGTTTGGTTACCGAAATACATACTATTAAAAATTTAATATCAAAGTTCTTCTTTCTATCTATTTGTCTGTTACCTCTTCAAGCTTAAACTATTAAGATTGAATTTGAAGCGTGCGAAGCTGGGACGGGTATATCGATCTACCATAGAAAAGCCCTAAGTATTTGTGTAGGTATTTTCTAAAATTAATCTAAAAATTGTAAATCCGTAAATGGCTGTCAGCATCGTTTTTAATGTGTATTTTTTATAATTAAGAGCCGTGGATTTTGTTTTAAATAAAGAAAAAAATATATATTTTTAGATTTACTGTGCTTGGCGCTGGGAGCACGACAACTGATATAGAGTCTGGCGGGTAAAGGCTTAAAATTAAAAATGTGTAGAAAGTACCCAACTGACACACCAACTATGTGGCTCCAAAGTAACTTATTAAAAAGCTTCAGTTATGGAGACCACATTGCGAAACTAAGGGGTGTCCGTAAATATGCCACAACTGGCCCGGTTGGGACTCGAACTCGGTCAATTATAGTGATAAGAAAGGAAGAGAAGAGAGGATGCAGTAAAAATGATTCAAAATTTTGTAGACTTATGGTACGCACACACTGTATCAGGGACCCTACTATAGATGCAAAACAGGTTATCAACGATTTTAACCACGGGGTTAAATATACATTTTTCGTTATTAACGTTTAATTAACCGCAACATATGCTTGTTACGGTTCAATACCACCACTAGATGTCGCTAACGGATTGAAATGTGTTCCGCAAGTTGCGCTATGATGCCAGCTTCGACTGGCAAAAAAAGTCGGTTGAAATTCCCTATCTTTAAAACTACTGAACCGATTTTGATGAGATTATCGTATACCCTTAGTTGAACAATACCTAGTATAACAGAAAAATTACTTAAATCGGACGTGTAGTTCCGAAAATATGCGAATACAAACATGCACAATTGAAATTTGGTACTTTTTTTCAGACGTTGATGTATACTAATATATTATACGAAAACTGGGCAATTCTGGAAATATTACATACATACGGGTGGAATTGATAACCTCCTTTTTTGAAGTCAGTTAACAAGAAAATAAAGAAAAACTGCATTTTATCGGTAGCTAACCATAAATTTGATTAATTAACGGGTGCTTAAATCCCGAGTTTTGTTATTTCCCTGATTGCTACAAAATGGCTTTCAAAGTAACGTACAAGGAAAAAACTTATCATAAATGCTCGACATTTGATACTGCTTGTTGCCTTTTAGATAATAAAATACATATTAAAGGTATTGATATTGAAGGAGAGGTATTAAAGGAGAAGTTAAGTTAAGTTCACCTTTAATATTTCGTGACAGGCAACTAATAAGTACACTGTGCCCTTGCACTTAACTATTCGTCTATTCTCTAAATTGTTTTCTGTTGAAATACTTCTGAATACAAAAAATATTAAATAAATATGAGGTATATTACAGCTTTTTGCTTACAATTTTATTGGACCTATTAAGTCCTTCAACAAACTTATAACCCACGTATCAATAAAAACTAAAACTTCTTCCAGTCCATCGGATTTGAACCAGCGAACAACAACGGGCGGCACGCACAACTCGGCGGACCAAGGCGCGCGGCCGCACACGAGCGTCAACAGCCAACGCGTCAAGAACCGCCATTGACGGCCGACGCGACGGCCCCCGCTGTACCCGCCTACAGCCAGCTTTCAACATTGCCTACATTTCATGGGTGAACTATTATTAGTGGAATTTCTATATGGAATCTTAATTTCGATCCAAGATTTTTGTTGTCATGGCAACACTCTTACATTTACTCGTGTTTTGTTATATTAATTTACTTTACAAAGAGGGATTTCGGATTAAGATTCGATATAGGAAGTCACTACTAATCAGGATCACACCAGATTTTGTATGTGACTTTTCGTATTAATATTTTCGATTGAAATATTTTGCAGACTTTAAAATTTTGTGCATTTTGTCAAATGTTACATTTTTTAACGGTTTAGTGTTAACTTATTGCCAGCTATGAAAATAATTAATGAAAAGTACCTAGAAATCGTTTGGTAGTAATTATCATTCTTAATAAAATTTATTTTATATTTATTGAATTGTATTTCTATTAAAAACTGAGAATCACTAAATAATTACAACATCCGTGTAAAAAATTAACTTAAAATGAAGTTCTACGTACATAGGTCTATATTGTGCATGTCAGATATTTATATGTATTATACACAAATTTAAAAAAAAACGTAAAATTTTGAGTTAACATGAAGTAGTCTAGCTCCAGCGCAACAAATTTTTTCATTTTTATTTTTATAAATGTTTTGTCGCTGACTTTTTCGTGTAATTAACAATTTATAGATATTTGTAAAAAAAAAACTAGTGGATGAAGTTGTGTAAGAAGTAGCTGTCGGTAGAATTTTTGTACCAAAAATAAAGTAAACTTTTTTTATTCGTTTTTTTATTTATATGTAATATTAAAAAAAAACCAATTAGGTACTAAATTTCCTCTGTCTCTCAGACAATTAGTGATCTAGGCAGCCAATACAATTGGATCTTCTTTGTTTTAGTTTACGAAACCCGTGTTTGACATCAATCTTACCTGCAAGACTAGCATGCGACCATCAATAAAGACTAGTAACGACAAGATACCTACATATTAACGAATGATTTTGCCCTATGATGTTAGCTTATTTATATGCGCACCATAATAGATAGAATTACCTACTCGATTCGATACCATTATTAAACCCACAGAACCAAAGCTTCCATATTCTAAAAAAATACATACTTACTGTAAGTACCACATTCTAAGAAAATATCGATAAAAGGCCCCATTTATCTTTGTCAATGGTCGCATGCTAGCCCCGCTGATGGTAACTGACCGGACACAGGGGCTTAGGGGGTGTCTGTCAGGATGGCGTGAGAGATGTCTGAATAGTCCCAAAATTTGCACCTAACAACTCTACCCAAACTGTACCTATGTGAAAAAAACTGTACCTCAAGCAATTCAATACCTAATAAATAAATAGTGAGATAGACACGCCGTTCTGACGTCAGCTTGGCGCACATAGTCGTGTATCGCTCTATCGCGTGGGAATTATGTTCAGGAACATATTTAATATCAATAAACTATACCTAAACTGCACCTCATAAAACTGCCAATAAATAGAATATTCCCCACGTTATATCTGTCAAATCAACATCAAATTTCCCTCAGTTCAAACATTACTGATCATTATTGATTGAACATTGCTGGTAAAATACTATAAATCTGTAATGACATTTTCTACAGATTTAGGAATTTCTTAAAATATCTAAGAAATTTTTAGCGAAAATTTTGAAAACGAAAAACCTAAAGACAGTACTTGCTGGGATTTGGGGTATGCCACTTTACGCAATCGTCTAACTGATAGCCCAATCAATCGTTTAAGAAGTTCTTTAAGTTCTAACTATTTTCGACTAAATTCAATATAAGTTTTACTTCGTTTGGCAAAGATTAAAAAATGGGCTCTCAATCCAGATGCACATTACAACGTGCACTCGTTTTTTTATTACTTACATAATAATTCATAAAAGTGAAATGATTTAAGCCATTAATTTACTTTACCTGTCTGTAAATGTTTGCACTGTCCACAATAATTTTGGTTTTATTTCTGGTTTTATGTTTCGAGACAGTAGTTATTACACACAAATATGATATTTGATAAGAGTTTGACTAATCTGTATAATTAATACATTGTTATAAAATAAAAGAGCAGTAAAAAAAATGTTGTTGATTTGACAGATATAACGTGTGGAATATTTTTTATTGGCAGTTTTATGAGGTGCAGTTTAGGTATAGTTTATTGATATACCTTTGTTCCAGAAAACAATTCCCACGAGTTAGAGCGATATACGACTATGCGCGCCATTCTGACGTCAGAATGGCGTGTCAATGTCACTTTATTTATTATTGAATTGCTTGAGGTACAGTTTTTTTTCACATAGTTACAGTTTAGGAAGAGTTGTTCAAATTTTGGGACTATTCAGACATCTCTCGCGCCATCCTGACAGACACCTTAAGGGGGAACCTCACCTGATGGTAATATTGGTAATTGGCCGGACGCAGGGGCTTAGGAAGGAACTGGCTTTTCATAAGATATCACCGCAACACGTCACCGCCGCTGGAGCGGTGATATTTCACGGCTGAATTTGCATGAAGCGTGGTCTATAGCTAGATATAGACAAGAGATTTTTGAATACTTTACTCTAATAAGATGTCATACTGGGCTGGAAAAACGGTCCGAGCGAGAAATAGTACCTACATCTCATCCATATAGTTATTTTAGAATTTTTTCAAGTACCTAATCAACGCTTAAGTAAGTTACTACAACCAAGTACTTAAGTAAGTTACTTTTCCTATCACAATGCTTTTCTATTCTTACGTATTACAGTATCGGTAAATACCGAGGAGATAAGGGTTTTTAACCTTAACGAATAACGGAAGCCGATACGTTCCGGCTACGGTTTTGTCGTTTTGGTATAAACCAAAATATACCGGTACGTATTAAATATAGCGCATGATTTTAATTGTTTCGCGATTCATAGTTAGGAACTGTGCGGAGTTGCAGTTCGTTTAGTTAACCTCGCACTGCGGCCTTGTGAAAAATTTCCCGAAATAAAACGGTACTTCATTTTGGTTACCGTTTCATAATAAAGAATTTGGATTCACAAAGGGCCGTTCAACAACTGATGCTGGTGTTGAACTATTTGAAATAGTCACTGGTGCCTTGGAGAGGTCACAGGATGCCCTAGGTGTATTTTGTAACCTATCTAAGGCATTTGACTGTGTTCAGCATGACACTCTCATCAATAAACTCCAACACTATGGCATCAAAGGCACTGAACTCAAACTTCTGAATTCATATCTAAGTGATAGAATTCAGAAGGTTGAGGTAAACCGGAAAAGGTCGGCTGGGTCGGTTGTGAGAATGGGAGTGCCTCAAGGATCAATTCTGGGCCCATTTCTGTTTCTAGTCTATATAAATGATCTACCCTATATGGTAGGCAATAATCACGAGATTGTATTGTTTGCTGACACATCATTAATTTTTAAAATGATAAGACAGAAAATAAACTACGACGATGTAAACAATGCTCTCGCAAATGTTTTTCAGTGGTTAAATATAAATAATCTAGCTTTCAATGATAAAAAAACTAAATGTATAAAATTCTCAGCACCAAATGTAAAACAAGTTGTCTGATCTGCGGCTTAATGGGAACAGATTGAATCTAGTAGATAACACTGTTTTTTTTGGAATTACTTTAGATTCTACATTGCAATGGGGCGCCCATATCTCACAACTAGCGAGTAGACTTAGTTCTGCAGCGTTCGCGGTAAAGAAAATTCGCTCATTGACTGATGTTAATACAGCGAAGCTGGTATATTTTAGTTATTTTCATAGGATAATGTCCTATGGCATCCTACTTTGGGGCAATGCCGCAGATATTGACACGATATTTACACTGCAGAAAAGGGCTATTCGTGGAATGTATAAACTTGGAAACAGAGAATCTCTTCGAGAAAAGTTTAAAGAGATTGGTATCTTGACCCTTGCATCACAATATATTTATGAAAACATTATGTATATTTATAAGAATAGTAATAAATTTAAAACTAGGAAAGATAATCATGATACAAATTACTCTGTAAGAACTAGGAACGACCATAAGTTAGCGTTTCCTAAATTAAGGCTGGCTAAAAGCAGCAAATCATTTATTGGAATGTCAATACGTATATATAGGTAACAGAATTCCGAAGTCAATTCAATCCCTGCCATTCAATAAATTTAAATCAATCATTAAAAACACTCTATCTCGAAAAGCTTATTATAAAACTAAAGATTACTTAGATGATAAAAAGGCATGGGATTAAGCACAACAGGATATTTCTAAGTTTCCAATTACTTAATAATTTTGTTTACGGCTTGGCTGTGCGGTATATATATGACATGCTGGTGACTGTCCCACTCACTTATTTTCTTGTCAAGACAACATCAAGAACGTCATGCTCCCTCAGGCGGCATGGCTAGTGGTAGCGTCGGGTATCGGGTCACCCTCTTCCCTAAAATATGGTTGAGGAGGGTGATGGCTGGTGCTTGCGTTAACTCGTGAACGGGTGCTGCTAGCGGTGCCAGGTCGTTTTGCTAATGATAAGTACTATGACTATTTTATTCCATTCTTGTTCAAATACTCTGGTCCCAGTATGTCATGTTCGTATTGTGCATCCATAGCTCGTTGCATCTGCTATGTAAGCAATTTGGTTGTGGCATGACATTGGCTCTCACAATTAGCTGTCTTGTGTTTGTTTTTTTTCATGTTACGGTCAATTTGTACTGTACCTACCTATTTGTATTAATTTGATAATTCTGACTGAAAAAGAGTGCCAAGAGTTTTTTTCCGCCGGCTTTTTTTGTCTCTTGGTCTACTGTAATATCTTATTTAACAACTATCAACAACTAGTTAAAGCCGAAGTATGTGATGACTGACTTCATCAAGTGTTTTGTGAAATTCCTAAGAAGAATAAAACTTTTTGAATTTTTATTTTTTTCATCTAAAAACTTTAATTTAATTCCTTCACATTTATTCCTTCACATTCATTTCCTTGACCTTTTATTCGGCAGTCGATAAAAAGAGGTTAGGTACCGTTTCAAATGCTTATCTTTTTAAATGGGGTTTTAAGGGCCCCATTCGCGAAATCTATGCGTTTTCAAACTCATTACAACCGGCCAATATTGTTTGTCTGGATCGGATAAAAATATATGTTGAAGTTTGTTTAATATGTTTTATAAATCTGTGGATCAAAACACGATACTGAAAACTTTACTCGATCATAAAAAATTACGAAAAAGATGAAAATTTTAAGTGATTTTCCGATATTCTAAGAGAATATCAAACTTATACTTACAAAAACTTGTCATAATATTGGTAATGTAGCATAAAATTAATTTATGTGGATAATTTCTTTCTTAAACCGTTCTATTTTTTCTAATATAATATAATAAAGACGACGGTGCGATACAATTCAGTACCACGCGAGGCGTCATGGAGGTAGGACCTGTGTCGCTTTTGCTCCCGATTTTCCCGCGTAATTGATCGTCTTTTTGACCATAGCGTACACATAACAGTACGACAATTTAATTATTTAATTTTTGTTAAGTCACATTTTATATTTTGATTGATAAATTAAAGGAGTATTATAAACAATTATCACTTCTGAATATAGAGCTAAAAACTTGTTTTTGATATTTTTTTTTAAGTTTATTAGACAACAAGTGCAAAAAAGCATATAATTTTTTTTGCGATAAATCTTTTCTTACGTAATCACCCGACGAAAACAAAAGGAGGATTATTATTCTATACGTACGTATACAGGGTTAATATTAACGCATCACCTCTTGTGGGCTGCCCCTCCACATCAATTCCAACGTAGATACTGATAGGTGCACATCGATAAATATACAGGGTGTAATTTTTAATGCCATCTGGAGGGAAAGTACTCTAAAGAAGAGATAGCAAAATTTACTCCAAAGAAACTGTCCTTTATTATTGAACAGAAATAAAACCGCATTCAAAGATTTTTAAGAATTCACTCGTTTCACCGGGGATTCAAACCGACTAAAATCTGTAAAAATGACACCCTGTAATTTTATTGTGTGGTTCGTTAGAGCCAATCACAAGAATAAAATCTCTCTCACATACTAGGTTAATTCATTGAAAGCAAAACCATGAAATCTTCATTTTTAGATTTAAGTCGGTTCGAATCCTGGGTGAAGAAGCGAGTTTTTGAAAACTCTTTGAATAAAGTTTTAATTTTTCCTAAAATAAAGGAATGTTTTATGGAGTAGAATTTGCTATCTCTATTATTAAGAAAACTTACTCCCAAATGACATTAAAAAAAATTGCCATGTATATTATATACAATATGTTCTGCTTGATTTCCCATAACTCTAGGGTCTTGATGGGGCCATGTAATAGAATCAAATAACATGTGAATAATTTTTCAATTTTCTTTTGGTTCTTATTTTTCATGCAAAATAATTCAATTAAGTCAAAAATAACTTTATGCGAAGTATGACAACGTGGCGTTTTCTACTCCTTTTTTATCGCTATGCACAGGTAGGTACAGTTTGCGACGTTTTGCGGTGTACATTGTATGCAACTTTCCTCAACGTTTAAAATGTTTTTGTTGTTTATTGTATGACTTCAGTGACACGCGTCTATTGAGTGGATGAGATGTTACACGGGTGATATTTTAGAACTCATTATACATTATGTATTAAGACCGAGGATATCTTGGAAAGTATGCACTTTTGAACCACATTATTCTTTGGCAAAAAGTATTATTTTTTAAGTAAGGAACAAAACCTCAAAGTTACGGGATATATAATATTATATAAGTATTAAAGAACACCTATGCAAAGTTGTATATTATAGAGGTGTTCTTTTTGATGTGTGCTGATAGATGCTGATGGGTGCTGATAGTTACTGATAGGTGACGATTGTAACTGATGGATGCTGACAGGTACTGATGGGTAATGATGGTTGCTGATAGATGCTGTTGAGTATTGAGTATCTAACCTATCAGGGTTGGGTGCTCAGATGTGCTGATAGGTGCTGATGGGTAATGAAGGATGCTGAGAGATGCTATTGGCTTCCGATGGGTACTGATAGGTGCTGATGGCTTCTCATAGGTGTTTATCGGTGCAGATGGGTAACTACTGATAGGTACTAATGGTAATTTATAGGTACTGATGAGTGCTGATAAGACATTAGCACTGATGGTGAGATTAAGATGGGTATTAGTTATTAATATCGAAAAGAATATCAGTTAATTTGTTTGAATGGGTTACGTTCAAATAATATTGCTTTGCCTGTACTTAAACGTCAAATAAAATAATGGATGAAAATGTCTGTCCGTTAAAATACCTTCTTGTATTTATTTTTGTCACGAGTAAAATAGACTCTATTTCAAAAGTTCTAGATATCAAATTAGTTTGGTATCTTTATAATTTCAACAAATATGTTTTTGAGTAATGCTGCCACCTACAATTCTTTTGATGTACCTAGTTATTAATATATAAAAAGTACTTACTTCGTTCTTGAAAGGGAATGTAGATGGCATCTACCACCAATTTTCTTGTGTGTTGAAATTATGATTCCAGATAGTTATAATTTCACAGTGTTAAAAGTTAGTTTAAATTGGTCACCTTTTATGTATTTTGTGGTTAAACTTTCATATGCTGTTTTTTAAAAATGTAGTGTTTTGGACCTTTATACATCAACTTTAGTAACATTAAATTATATCTGATCGGTTCTTTCACGAATAATCTAGTTCAAAGTTCAAACAGACAAACCCTTCGGCTTTATAGATTAGACGGCTAATATATTATGACGATACATAGACATTTAAGAATATAATCATACATTACTATTTTTTGATATAATTAACTACTACAAATTTACTACTTCGTGTAAATAGGTGCACATTCCGAAGGGGGTGGATTGAATTTCATTTCATAAAAAAATTAATTATTTGTAACATTCACACTACATTATTTAGCTTAAATTAACTCGTGTTGTAGTGACTAAATAACGGATCCATACTAAATAATAAATGCGAAAGTCTATCTTTCTGTTCCTTTATTTCAGCCAAACCATCCGACCGATTTGTAGAAAATTAGTAATGAAAATAGCTCCCAAACCCTACTTTTTTTCAAACACCAGCCGTATTGGATTGGAATGAGAGAGAGATAAAAGCTTACGTAAAAGATCTCAACTACCTACTTATCTGATTTTAGTGAATTTTGGAACAAATAATTTATGAAAGTTATAAATTAACGTCACGTCAAGTCAAAATAGCACGATTTTCACAACAGAATTCAGTAAGGATATAAATTTAAAAAGATTTCATCTATAAAATGGCAATTACAATATCTATAAAAAATAAAATAGTAAGTATAGGTATCGCAATACTAAATCCAGATAAATAAAAAATATAGATTCTATTATATCATCCTTGACATAAGTTTTAGTCATCGTAGAAACGAATTTCGTATAACAAATCACACCATAGGTAAAGTACTACTATATTACTGCTATTAATTATACTGTGACATTTCTGTGCGCTGACGTGTTCATTTACGCGACTGCCCGCCACGCAGTCCCATATAGCGTTAATGCCTACTGCGGTCGAAAATCCTCGCCTTAAACCCATTCAATGCCGAGTGCTGCTCATTGACTATGTTTAACTCGCACGCCAGGCTCGCCCATCGGCAATCAAATTTCAAACTTAATTAGTGAACCAAACATCCAAATAACACAAAAAAATTATAAGTTATTTGTAACGATATGATGAGATTAACACCTGAGTCATTCTTCAGTGACGCAAATCCGACGCTATGGTGTCAACTAACATTAAAGCGAAATTTAAGAGTAATTTGATGAAAGCTGGTTAGTTTTAGAGGGTGACTGGTGGGTCACTTTCAAAATTCCAGGACGTGATAGTTTATGATCATACATAAAGAGAAAAATTAATATTTATTATTTACTGAGTAAACTTCTCCGAAAGTTAAAGAATTAATTACGCAACGCATGGTTGCATTAGCGTATTACAATAACTACTTAGCGGCTGGTGTGTGCGTGTGGCGGGAACACTGCTTTTGCGTGTTGACTGAGGCAGCGCGTCGGGAAAAGTGTAGTAAGGTCTCTTAATTTATTCATAGGGATTTCTGGTGAAAAATTAAGTACCTACTTTTATTACATAATTATGATCAGATAGCGTCGCATTTGAGTCATTAACTAATGATATAAGAAAGGAAGTCTATCTCACACATGAGATCTAAGGTTCTGATGTTAATGATTTCGGACGTCGGCTTGTGCAGCCGCCAACTCCAAGTCTATAATGTTGTATTACGAATACTTTAATGGTGTCTCTCTGTCACCCCCTATCTCCTGGCGATTCTTTACAGGTATTGGCTGAACCACCCATGTCTGGTCAATACTTGCACAAGGAGGAATGCAAGATTCCCCGACTTATAGAACACAAATATATCCATAAGAATCGCTCGGCCAATTGATGAACGGTATGTTCAGTAGTTTTTGCGCAAATGGCGATCAGACAGACAGAAGTGTTGGGGATTTTGTTTAATAATATTTTTATATACTGATCGATAAAGTAAAGATTCTTTAAACAAATATAAATAAAAGAACCATTTTAAATCAACTTAATTTATTGATATAACAGACTAACAAATCACAGACTTAACTTGCACTTCATTACTATTTTAGTGGATTTGGTATTATTTATCTACATATTTTCACATAAAAATTTTTCTTTGCAATTTATGACATAAAATAATAAGTTAGGTATAAGTTCTGGACGTATTATTTGCACCGATATGATTTATTTATATATAACTTTCATTTGCAACAATCATATCATTAAATACAGCAAATAACATTTCCCAAACCTAACCAAAGATAGCTAGACTAGAGGCTATTTAAAATAGTCTTTAATAATAATCAAATTGTATAAACAATTATGAGAAAACTCCACAAGAGCTAACGTTAGTTAAACAAAAACCATTTTAAGTCAAAATATTTAACAAAAGTAAGAAACTCAAATCTTCGATCAATATGACATTACAGCAAAAAATAAGAAGATTGTGTGTATTCGACATTTGTGGCAGTAAGTAACGATGCGTAAAATTACTCAGTCTCTCAATTCACTTACTACTCAGTCATCAAAACGTTATTCTATACCATCCAACAACTCACCACAATGGGTTAGAAAACTGCTCATTGATTCCACCAGGGGCGCTGTACAGAATTGATCCATAACAACTGTCTAATGCGTAAGTAAAATTTAAAGTTTTTTTTAAATACGACCACTTTGGCGAAGGGGTAAACCTATCTGCCTCAGACGTCAGTGGTTGCGGGTTCGATTCCCGCCCGGAACAAGAAAAAAAAAATCCGTGTCTGGGTGTTTATCTATATATGTATTTATATTCTAGGTTCCCCCCTAGTTCGCTACATGGTATCTCATAACACAAGCTTCGCTTACTTTGAGGCCATGTAGTTGGTGTGATTGTCTGGGGATTTTATTTATTATTTTATTACATCATTGCGTAGCCATAAGTTTTATTGAAAATGGACACCACAATTTCTCTAACGATATAGAAGTGCGGAAGTTATGGCTCCACTTTAATGGAAAATATGTATGGCCCACGTTAAGTCCGCATTTTGAAACGAAAAAAAATATTATAGTATAGACACACCGCAAAATAGAAACAAGTATCTTCGATTGCAAGTTTTTCATTTGAAAATTTGTTACGGGTCAAGACAATAGCACCAAGCGAAATCTATTTAGAGCTTTTCGTTTTCTTCCCCATACAGTCAAATTCATTCAATAAACATATAAAGTCAATAACTAGCACAATCCAATTAATAGTGGATTTATATTTTAAATCAACATTTCCAGTCCAAGATTCTTTCATACAAAATAGAGAACTGGACTTTAGTTGTGTCATGACAACGTTTATAAATCGATGGAGTATTGAGATTTAATAATTAAATCCACTGTAAAATCCATTGTCTACACATCATTAAAATCGCTTTTCAACTAAACCTTATCTATACTAAACTTATCAAAACATCCATAAAAGTAAACATTTAAAGTAATACAAAACAAACTATATAGAAATGTGTGCTTAAGGTGTCAGTTGGACCTTTATAATCTCGTAAATAAAGTTGAATATTGCTCAACTGAAAAAGTAGACGGAATCTAATACACTAGTTATATCGAAGTCGCCCTTACTGGGCACTCTTTTCAGAAGGTCGTTGACTCGTTTTTTGTTGGATGCGCCTAAGCCTTTCTCTGCCAGTTCACTGAAAAACAAAAAAAACTTATTAGACTATTTAAAATAAGATTTATTAAAACGTTGTAATTTCATAATTATTAAACTTTAAAATCCAAATCAATTGAACTTAAATAAATGAAAAATGTGATAAATAAAAAAAAGTCTTAGCTGCAAAGCTTATACCATAAGATGGAGCTACGTTAGCAATATAACGTAAAAACAAAAATGTGATAAGTAATTTCGAGGCGTAGCGCCAGGCCCCGGTAGCTCAGTTGGAAGAGCACTCGTCCGGCAAACGAGAGGTCCCAGGTTCGAATCCTGGTCGGGTAATTTTTATTTATCACCATTATTTAAGAATAATTGAGCATTTTAAATGCAAAAATCTTAAAAACATTATCAATTGAACTTGCCGTAAAGTCATACATATTCCAAATAAAAGCAAAGGTCGATTATTGTACTGATTTTAATATTTAAATCAGTTTTTTCAATATTTACTTATAGATAACAAGTTTTCTTATAGGCTTTATTTCGATAGAATGTTAACAGACTTAATAAAATGTAAAAATCACCTCTCATCGTAGCTGTATCTCTTGACCATGAACTTGGACAAATCTTCCAAAATAGGCTGCGAGTGTAGCGCCACGAACTGCTCGCGGCATATCTGTAATGATATAAAACAAATGAGCCGTTTATTTTTAAGTCACAGTTATAATGTGTGGGTTTTGGGTGCTGTAGTGAAAACATTCAAACATTCAAATCAAGTTTATTCTTGCGGTAAAAACACAAATTTACATTAAAAATTACAATAACAGAATCTAAAAATTAAAACAGCACCAACATGTCAAACATGACATACAGCGAACAACAGACGCTCTTACTTATTTAAATATAGAACCTGAGCAATGTTGCCACTCGCTATACAGTATATTTTTATATCTAAATATTGGGTGGTATTAACTTGGTTTATGCCTTGAAACATGAAATTTCATGATTCAAGTTTGTAGATATTTTGTGGAAATATGTTCAGTCATCTTCAGACAAACCTGACAACACAGAGGTGGCTGTGAAGTAAGATTTAAGACTTTCTCTTTGCTCTTAGAGGTGACCATTCATACGTTTTTCCATGTTAAATTTGCACTTCATTTATATATTATTATTATTTATATATTATTAATTATGATATCGTTTTATCTTCGCGATATTTCAGCTGTTGATGATCATAGTATTAGTGCTTCATTGTATTTAAACAAATGATATTTTTTGCAAGAGACCGAGTACTTACCTTGTTCATAGTATCCATGGTACAGTCGACCAAGCAGATAGTTGAACCCCCTAAATATAACGAACAACGCCAGCAGGGCTAGCTTGCGACCATCGATAAAGACTCGAATCGACAAGATAAATATTATTTTGTTATTTTATCCTATCATTTTAGCTAGCATGCGCGCACCATTTTATTTTATTTTTATTTTATTTTGCATTATTCGGAAAACTTACAGCTAATCATACATTTCTCTTATGAATAAAAATATAACAAAAGGTTAAGGCCATTAAAAAGTTTTCACATGTAAATTTAAGATGAATAATAAAAACTGAAACAGTGCAACTAAAAAAAAAAAATACATAAAGAATTAAATGTGAAAATTAGCTTATGGCTAATTTTTTAAATTAGCTTATGGCTGAGAAAAAGCTGTTAGTTATGGCAGCCTTGACACTTGAGGCGCTATTGCAAAGCAAATCGACATCTTCACACTCTCCGCCGACCCGGTTCGCCCGTCTCAGAGCTCTAATTAAAAATGAGTTTTGTCTGTAATTGGAATTTACGGTGGGAACGTGAAATAATATGATAGAATTACTCGACTCGATACCATGATTAAGACCACAGAACCAAAAATGACATACTCTAAGTGCCAAATTCTAAGAAAATATCGATAAAAGGCCCGATTTATCGTTGGTCGCTTGCTAGCCCCGCAGGGGTTTTAAAAATGTAATCCACAGATTTGGGCGCAACCCATCTATCACTATTCATAAATAATGAATTACATTTTAAAACCTCTGGCGTTGTTTGAACTATTGAACTATTTAGGGGGGTCAACTATCTGCTTGGTCGACTGTACAAGGATGCGTCCAAAAGCAACCTTCATCGTATCTGAACAAGTCCAATATTCCAGCAATAGTACGGAATCAGTTATACGTGCACTGACCTTATTCATAGCATCAATAAGTGCAGGCATGCGTCCAGAAGCATTCGTGATCACGAAAGAAACGAAACTCGGCACAAGAAACCTTTTCACTCTTCGTTTAAAACTACCAGAACTGTGGCGCTGGGGAAGAGCAGACGTACAATGCGTTTCAAATGAGAATAGGACTGGCTTAGCGCCATATTGTCACGTCATAGCTGTCAATTTGAACCGGTTAGGTAGAGTCAGAAAAACAATATTATTTAATTTAGAATTTATTAATATTTAGATATAAAAAATATTCCGCGTTTTCTAATTCTTTCATTCCACTTAATAATGAAAATTCATTATCTGAAGAGTAATCGTCGTCGTCTACTGTTGGCATGGTTTCCGCGCTTGTTCACCATGCATCCTCTTTACTGTCGCGTGTAAATAAACTTTTTATTTCTATTCGCAATAATAAAATACTGATAAACAAAATAAGTAAAATAAATAGTTATTTTTACTGAAAAAATATTTTCTTGCTGAATGTAATTTGCAAGTGACATTTGACAGATAGAGGTCATTCACATTGCTATTCTCATTCGAATCGCATAGTACGCAGTGCATTCCACTTAGTCAAAGCGCTCAGTTCGACTTTTTGGCCTATCGCTGCTTATGTTATGCATAAATAGAATCTTTGAGCAATAGACCACGTCTAACCTTGTTCATAGCATCGACGGTACAAGCGTGCATCATGTGGAACGAGTCCAGCTAGTGAATGAAGCTCGGAAGAAACGCGCTTTTTAAAAATTAAATAAAAGATTTCGGTTATCTCTTTGACACCTAGTGGTCAGTGACCATGAAGTTAAAAGTACCAGGACTGTAGCGGTCAGGAAGAGCAGTTGCAGGCAGTTCATTTCACACCTTGGTGACTTTTATTAAAAACAAACCTTCAATTTAAAAAAAAAAATAAGGATAGGTCGGTTGTCTTCCATGACACCTAGTGGTAGGTGATTGTAAAGATTATGGCGGTACACATCCATTAGCGAGAAAGCTATACACATCATCATCATCATCACAACTCTTTGTAATGAGCCCACTGCAGGGTCTGAGTCTCTCCCCTGTGTGATGAGTAGGTATAGGCCATAATCCACCAAGCTGGCCCAGTGCTGGGTGGTGGATGTCAGAATTTTCAGGGCGCCGATACGGCTTCTGACAAACCCTAACGAGTATACAGAACAAGTATACAGCACCCGGGACCGACCGCGCCGAACGCTGCTTAACCTGTGATATCGTATGACACACACATTAACCACGACGCCGCGACGACTTTTAGCTATACACTCGACGCCTAAAAGTACCAGGACTGCAGAGGTCAGGAAGAGCAGTCGCAGGCAGTTCATTACAAACCTTGGCAACCCGCATCAAAAAGGAACTGTCAAAGCGTTTAGTTCGACTCCTTTTGCTTCTAATTTTCGCAATAGAACTTGTATTAACCTTGTTCAAAGCGTCCACAGTACACGCGTGCGTCCAGAAGCAATCGTGTACAGACACGAAGGTGATGCCCTCAGCCTGGCAGTGCATCATGTGGAACGAGTCCAGCGAGTGAATGAAGTTGGGTGGAAACGCGCTTTTTAAAAATTAAATAGAAAATTTCGGTTGTCTCTTATGATACCTAGTGGTCAGTGACCATGAAGATAAAAGTACCAGGACTGTAGCGGTCAGGAAGAGCAGTTGCAGGCAGTTCAATCCACACCTTGGTGACTTGTATCAAAAGCAAACCCTCAATGTAAAAAAAAATAAAGATAACAGCCCGTTCACACATGGTCCGTCTTACTGGATACGTTTTTGTATGGTAATACGTATACTGAATACCGTGCCATATGTGAATTCGCTCATACAACCCCAAGCGCCATCGATGAAAAAAATACGTATCCGGTAAAACGTATCCAGTAAAACGCAGGGACCGGAACCGCTTACCCTTAAAGAGGTTTTTGATTGGGTTTTTCATAGACTTGTTTTAAAAAACCCTATCAATTTGGTAACCGTATCGAAGACTTACCCTAATTTAAGGCTTACCATATCAATAGAGTTAGCTTCATGTAAGCAGTAAGCCTATCGAAAACCCCATTGAAGGTTACCGATTCAATAGGGTTTTAAAACCTGCAGGCAAATTTAATCTCTAAGAATATCAAATTATCAAAAATATTACCATCTATTCAATCTCGCACTTCGAATTATACTTCCGAATTCAACAGCATGCGCGGAAAAGAGATAGAAATAGGCAACCCTATCACAGGGTAAGCGCATCCGAAAGTAGTTAACTTTATTCAAAGTGTTACCACGTCGATAGGCTTACCATATCAATAGGGTTACACTTCCATATGGTAAGATTTTGATAGGGTTACCCTATCAATAGGCTTAATCAAATAAAGGGGTTTTCCGGTCCCTGGTAAAACGGACCATGTGTGAACGGGCTGTAAGTCGGTTGTCTTCCATGAGACCTAGTGGTAAGTGATCGTAAAGATTATGGTGGTACACATCCATACTCTCGACGCCTAAAAGTACCAGGACTGCAGAGGTCAGGAAGAGCAGTTGCAGGCAGTTCATTACAAACCTTGGCAACCCGCATCAAAAAGGAACTGCCAAAGCGTTTAGTTCGACTTCTTTTCCTTCTAATGTTCGCAATAGACCGTGTATTAACCTTGTTCATAGCGTCCACAGTATAAGCGTGCGTCCAGAAGCAATCGTATACAGACACAAAGGTGATGCCCTCAGCTTGGCAGTGCATCATGTGGAAAGAGTCCAGCAAGTGAATGAAGCTCGGAGGAAACGCGCTTTTTAAAAATGAAATAAAAGATTTCGATTATCTCTTTGATACCTAGTGGTCAGTGACCATGAAGTTAAAAGTACCAGGACTGTAGCGGTCAGGAAGAGCAGTAGTAGGCAGTTCATTCCACACCTTGGTGACTTGTATCAAAAGCAAACCCTCAATTTAAAAATTAAATAAAGATAAAACCCCATTCACACATGGTTGTGCCATATGTGAAGTCGCTCATACAACTCCATGCGCCATCGATGAAAAAAATACGTATCCAGTAAAACGGAGCATCTGTGAACGGGCTGTAAGTCGGTTGTCTTCCATGACACTTAGTGGTGGGTGATCGTAAAGATTATGGTGGTACACATCCATTCGCGAGAAAGCTATACACTCGACGCCCAAAAGTACCAGGACTGCAGAGGTCAGGAAGAGCAGTCGCAGGCAGTTCATTACAAACCTTGGCAACCCGCATCAAAAAGGAACTGTCAAAGCGTTTAGTTCGACTGCTTTTGCTTCTAACTTTCGCAATAGACTGTGTATTAACCTTGTTCATAGCGTCCACAGTACACGCGTGCGTCCAGAAGCAATCGTGTACAGACACGAAGGTGATGCCCTTAGCCTGGCAGTGCATCATGTGGAACGAGTCCAGCGAGTGAATGAAGCTCAGAGGAAACGCGCTTTTTAAAAATGAAATAAAAGATTTCGGTTGTCTCTTATGATACCTTCAGTGACCACGAAGTTAAAAGTACCAGGACTGTAGCGGTCAGGAAGAGCAGTTGCAGGCAGTTCATTCCACACCTTGGTGACTTGTATCAAGAACAAACCCTCAATTAAAAAAAAAATAAAGATATAAGCCCGTTCCCAGATGGTTGTGCCATATGTGAAGTCGCTCATACAACTCCATGCGCCATCGATGAAAAAAATACGTATCCAGTAAAACGGAGCATCTGTGAACGGGCTGTAAGTCGGTTGTCTTCCATGACACCTAGTGTTAGGTAATAGTGATTATGGTGGTACACATCCATACACTCGACGCCTAAAACTACCAGGACTGCAGAGGTCAGGAAGAGCAGTTGCAGGCAGTTCATTACAAACCTTGGCAACCCGCATCAAAAAGGAACTGCCAAAGCGTTTAGTTCGACTTCTTTTCCTTCTAATGTTCGCAATAGACCGTGTATTAACCTTGTTCATAGCGTCCACAGTACACGCGTGCGTCCAGAAGCAATCGTGTACAGACACGAAGGTGATGCCCTCAGCCTGGCAATGGAGCCCTGTGAGCATCATGTGGCACGAGTCCAGCGAGTGAATGAAGTTCGGCGGAAACGCGTTGCGCTGCTTCATTGTGCACGGTCGGCTGGGGATAGAAAAGCAAAAGTTATGTAAAAACGCTACTGTAAGATATTTGAATATATGGACGATAAAACTCTCTGGCTATAAGCTGTTATTGCATATCTCCATATTATATAATAAACTTATATAACTAGGTGTACTAATTTGTATCTATATAAAATGAACACTATATTTTATATACGTATATTTATGTATGTATTAACTATAGCAATATAACAATTCTATCTATGAGTTATTAAATTTTAAATTACTGTTATTTTATTTTTACATACTAAAAGATTTTAGCAATATACACCTTATTCTGCTCTGGTCAAAAACTATGCTCCTTAAAACCTGGCTAACCCTAGCACAGACCTTGGTCTATTGGGGTTGCCTTAGTTCCCACCTTAATTGCAACTGTATACCTGAGTCTATTTATCTAGTGGTGTAATATATAGTTATTATTGTGTATAAAAAAAAAATTAAAAATTGCTGTTCAGTTTCTTGTCACTTCTTCTAAACAGATCGACTTTCCGAAGTGGTGGTAGATTCAGTTCAATTATAGTCTGGCTAATGAAAGTAGAGACTGGAAAAACCTGGCGAATTTATAAAAATAGCATCATGGTAACCCCGACTATTATAGTACGAAATATGAACATGGATTAAACAAACTTAATATTTGATTATTATTTTTTATAAAAGTATCTTAAAAAATAACAAAATTGGTTCTGTCCTACTTTTTGATAAGAAGTATATTATTAAAATGATAGGCAACTAGTATTAAGCAGGTTTAAAAATAAAATAACAAAATACAATAATTATTTTTATGGTTTAAGAACTTTATTTCCCAAAATAAAGAATACAATTCACTTGTCTTTGAGAAATAGAATTTTACATTCAGAAGTGTACAGAGTGGACTTGGTATTAAACTATTACATATTTAATCGACATAAGTTTGAAAACTTCTTTATAACAATTGAAAATATTAGCAACAATTTACTACTTATTGATTTCAAATAAAAAAAAATTCTACAGATATATTAATAATCTGTATAATTATTTTTATTCATTGTTATCAAAATCTGAATCCAGCAGTTGTATGTGGAATGAATCGTCAATCACTGGTATCGCTGTTTCCTACATTGATTATGAAACTATCTAAATTTTCATTTTTTTATTCATTTTCAAATACGAAAATTCCAAAATCTCAATTACCAAAACCAATTACGTTCGATTGACAACAGTGACATTAGAAAAACGACTTTTGACATTCATGCTAGTACTGCCATATAAAAAGTTTGCAATAACCCCCAGTGTCTACTTTCGTTAGCCAGACTCTAGTAAATTATTGATCATACGCAGTAATTTTTTTTTAATTTTCAACCGACTTCCAAAAAAGGAGGAGGTTCTCAATTCGTCTGAATGTTTTTGTTTGTGTTTTTGTTACACGATATTTCGGACATTTATGCTTCGATTTTGAAAATTGTTATTTCATGTGGATACTTCATAGTTGATCCCATTAAAATTGCATCGAAATCGGTTGAGTACTTCATTGAAAATTCCAAACTTTTGTAAAAATATGTATGATTTCGGAGAATGTTTAAGTTGATGACATTCTCAACTCAGCCAAAGTTTCTGTTTCCGTGAGTCGGTTTTTTAATGCTCTGCATTCGTTTATTATGACATTTAAAGTAAGAAGTTATTATGCGTTTCATCAGAAGTCTGATAAGTCTATTATAGAATATTATAGAATAAGTCCGCGTTTGACCTCAATCTCACCTGATGGTGAGTGAAGATGAGGTCGAAGATGAGAGCACACGGGCTTAGAAAAGAACTGTCATATCTTTTCAATATAGCCGGAGCACATAACCGCTAGAGCGGTGACATTTGGCGGCAGATTTTATATGTATAAAGTTTGGTCGCTAGTAAATAAATAAATATATAAAATAAATATTTCTGACACTCACACAACTTTATTTAGCCCAAATTAAGTCTCTTAATAACTTATGTTATGGATACTAGATAACTGATATACTTAAGAAATATATAAACATACATATTGAATAAATAAATTGAATAAATACATATTGTTGTTTTAATATTTTCAATTGTTATAAAGAAGTTTTCAAACTTATGTCGATTAAATATGTAATAGTTTAAAACCAAGTTACTTTTCATCATTTATACCTCTGATATTACTTCCAAAATTTTGCATTGCAACTTCCACATATATGCGGATGACACTCAAATGTATGCGTCTTGTTATCCCCATGACATTGACACAGCTGTAAACTCATTAAATGAAGATCTTGCTAGAGTTGCTGAATGGGCTGAACATAACTCTTTAGTGCTCAACCCAAATAAATCTAAATTACTGGTTTTGGGTTCAAAATCACAGGTGGCTGGAATCAGTCGTAGAGATCCCAGCATATCTATTAATGAACACCCCTTACCCATAGTAACAGAAGCACAAAATTTGAGAGTCTTATTTGATAGTACATTAAGATTTGAGAAACACATTGATACACTTGTAAAATCGTGCCTTTACCGCCTAAAAGTACTTTATAAAATCAGAGACCTGCTTAGTACGGATGTACGTGTCCTCTTGTGTGAGGCCCTGGTTTTGTCTCGATTAAACTACGCTGATGCTCCATGGCTACATCTTCATCCAGGAGAATGCTACAAAGAGTTCAAAATGCTTGCTGCCGCTTTTCTTTTAATATTCCTCCGCGCACACATATAACACCCTATTTGCACAAATATAACATGTTAAATATTAATTCACGACGTGAACAACATTTTGCAACTCTTGTGCACCAAATTTTATCTACGCAGATACCTAGATATCTTTTTGAAAAGCTGCGGTTCTCTTGCATGGACAATCGTTATAAAACTAGGGCCTCTAAATATTTATTGCAGACGTACAAGCACAATACCGCTGCATTTAAAGGCAGTTTTCGCTATCGAGCTACCCACGGTTGGAATAATCTACCCCCACCTTTGCGAAATCCACAGACAAAATATACTTTCAATAAAAGAATCAAAGTTATTTTATTGGGTAAACAGAGTGTTCCAAAGTAGGTAGCTTGATCATTTTTAGTCATAACATTTATGTATGTGTATGTATGTGTGTGTATGTATATGTGTATGTATATGTGTATGTATATATATATATTATTTTATCTGTTTATTGTATTTAGTAAATTATCATAGATATTTAATTTAAGTCCATTTAAATTTTTAATAAGTACTATATTTTTATTTAATTTTTCAATTTTTTATTATGTGTGTGTATGTGTTGAGAGTACGGGGGTGGCCCTACTAAGGCCGCAACAGCTGAAAACCAGTTTTTAGCTTAACTGAGTTGTGTGCCTTTGTATTGCAGTACACTTCAAGATAAATTGAATTATTTAAGTTGTAATTATTCTTTTTTTATTATTATAAAGTGTGTGTATTGTTCTTGCTGTTATGTTTTTTTCCTGTATGTGTACTGTATTTACAATAAAATGATTTTTACTTTTACTTTTATTAGAATAAACTTAAATAAGCATATAAACATCCATGACTTGACGGCTAATATATGTGTTCATCACCAGGACCTCCGGCATAGAAGGCAATGTATGTTACCGCTACACCAGCCGGTCGTCAAAGTCGCAGTAAGTCGGACCCTGACGGGATTCTACCACCAACCGGGCCTTGGGCTATTTTAAGCAGACCTTACACGGACAAATTAGGTTATTATCAAATAAAAAAAACAGTCGGTGGTGACGATAAGTTTGCGATATTAAGAAATTCGTATGACTTGATGGTAATTGAAGTTACGATTTCATAGAGAGTTTTGACCTACAAGCAAACACTTGTGCCCGTCTGCACTAAACTTCGATAGCTCCTAAGTTGATACCTAAGTCTAACAAAAATACGGTGCACTAAATTTAGGTCAACGCCTGAATGCTTATGACAATGCAGAGTAAGTCAATGATTATGTGTGACGTAGTTTAGGCATGTCATAACTAAATTTATGCTAAATAGAGTTTAGTGCAGACGGGCATAATTCAATCAAATTAAAAAAACAACATACGTGGCTTGCCGCGCGCCGTTATTCTGCTGCGGCCCGGGTCGCCGGTAATACGGCTGAACTATCGGTAGTCCGAGCTCGCTCGTCCATTCTACGCTCTCGCCGCAAACTGATGAGATTAATCTGAAAAATAAGAAGAAGCGCTGTCAAATAGAACAAAATACTTGCTATAAGGTGAAGGAAGTGATAGAAAAATTCGCAATTGACATATTTTCAAATGGCTTTTGGTCATACATGAATCACATTTGATGATACTCGTTTCATTTTGTGGATGCTTCAGAGGTGGTTTCAAAATAGATGTAGCGACCTCTGACAGCGTTACATAGCAACAGTAAATTAGATCGCGCTATCACAGTTTCTACAGCCACTAGCATAAATACGACTTTCCGACAACAACTGTCGGGCCGAAGGCCGCGGCCTGCCATCCCTTTTCTTGGAAATTGGAACAAACAATGATGCCTACAGTGGTGACCCCGACGTGATAAATTTTCGAAAACTTTGCAAAACGTAAATGTCACCACATTTCACTTCAGCCAAAATTGTAGTTGGGACTTGAGAATGAGGGTGAGTCAAGCCGGTTTATAATGTTTTTGATTCTTTGTTATTTATATTAAGAAATCTAGTATATTATTAGCTAATATTAACTGGCATCTGGGTCAAAGAATATTAACATAAAATATAAGTTCAAAAACTAAAACCCGACTACTAAAAACACGCTCTTAAAAGCAGGAAACAAGTAATAGTCTCCGCTGAAAAATTTATGTATTTACGTTATATTGATAGAGATATGTTAAAAAGGTAGCCGTGATCGGAAGGGAAAGGTAGCTTTTTCCTCTTCAGCGGACAGTGAAGAGGCTACCAACGACACCTCATTTGTTGGATTTGGAACAGATGAACATCCATCCATACACACACATACACATAACACATACACGTCAAAATCATAACCCTCTTTTTTGCTTCGCCGTAGTCGGGTAAAAAACAGTCAGTTATTTTGTTTTCGAATATTGTAATTTGTATTAAGTATATAGACATTTGCTCTACCATTGCTATATTTTGTCTTAAGCTGTAATTTATGGTTGAGTGATACTGTCTTCCTGAATAATGTATACTCACTTAGCGCAATCCGTGAACCAGTCTTGTATTTGTTTGGTGGAAGCGAACATTTCACGTAGACTGTCGAAGGTCTTCGTGGTGAGGTACTGTGAACACGCCCACACTTGGTCTTTAGGGAAGTCGTCGATGTCTGGAAATATGAAGAATAGGTTAAGAAACGATTGGTTGATGATCGAATTGAATTACTAGTGGCTTTAAGCGGTGTTATCTCCGTGTGTTTTGATTGCATTGGAATTGATAACATATGTATAACTTTCTTGATTAACTGGGCTAGCAAATGCAATTAATTTTAGATTTTTATTTACGAATTAAATTAAAAAACCTCTTTATTTAAATTTAAATTATAATACAGAGAAGACGTACTGGATTGTATGGCGTTTTATTATTTTTGAACTCTTAACGTATTTTCGAATGAGTCCTATCTCTCTGATTTTATAAGATTCAGGTAACATGGTGATTAACTCACTTTAAGGCCATTTAAGATATGCACACGTCAAGAGCCCTCGTTATGGCTAATTCCTAATGACTGTAAACAAATTTAGTCCCATGCCATGTTTTCTCGGTAAATATGGATATCACTGCGTGGCGAGCGTAGATCTAAGATAGGTGAAACGCGGGTCTTGTGCGTGTCACTTAAGCATACCCTAATACCACAATATAAAAAATAATACAGTAGGATGACGCCTTTGATCTTGTGGAAAATGCCGACAACGTCTAGACGGCGTTAGGATGCCAGGGTTGTCACAAGTAATTAATATTTATAAAATTATTTTTTATTGCAAATCAACATCGTCAGATATATTATAAATAAAACAATATTATAACTTAATATAACAATGAAAACAATTTCGAATTCCGTACTTACATCAGTATACTGGCCAGTGGTAATATCAAAAAATCTATTTCATTTATATCATCTCACCGGTACAATATAGCGTCTGATTTATGACGTTATTATCACTGGCCAGTATACTGATATATATACCCGGCGCGGCAAACCTTGATCCCTAGGACACTGACAGTAATTTCCACAACACAACCTTGTTGTGCCGTCACCGTTACATTAGAATCGTATTGGAGGCGTCTAAAAATGGCATTTATTTATTTTACGTAGCTTTATTCCAATACAACGATATTCCGTTGGCATTATAACAATTCATAACATTTACAAGAAGTTATCTCTATCACAGCACACGTTCAAATGCACCTATGCACCATTTCAAATAAAAAAATAAGAAAACAGACACGCGTTACCCCTGAATGATGTGTCCCGAACTACTAACATTGTTTTGTTTGCAGTTCGGGCTCGGCATTCCCGCCCCTCGTCCCTCATACCCCGCACGATTGCCCTGTTTAAACGTCTTCGTTGGACGACTGTATGGTTCTTTAGACTGTGCTAATACAGAGCCTTGAAAAAAAATCGTAATTATAGAACTGAAAGTATACATTGTTTTAGTTTCTTAGTAGTTTCACATTTTACATTTTTTTGGCAGCCTTTCGATTTTACAACTAACCTTTCAATTGCTTAGCGATCTGCAGCCTTGCCCCAAATCTTGTGACTCCGTAAACCGTGGTCATCACGGTTTGTTTTATAACTTTCCTACGCACGAAGTTCTCGAGAATTATAGCTTGCGGGTTGCCCGCGGCTGCGTCTCGCTTTCGCATTACTTCTACCTGTGAAAAGAGACATGTTTTTGAAATAAGGGGAAGTTTAGTTTTAAATGTACATACATACATAACTTCACGCCTGTAGCCCTAATGGGGTAGGCAGAACACCAGAGGCTATTTAACCATCTGATGTCACGTTTGACAAATTGGGAGGTATTATTATGATGGAGAGAGACTATTACAGTGACAGGGGGTCAGCCTGTCGCCCGCAAAAACGCCAATAAAATCTCCGTCCCTTGACTTTTTTTTTACGTTTACAGTATGCCCAGGAAGAGAAGCAGCTGGCACATTCTATGTTTTTCTTTCGCTTCCAGTCCAGCATTAAATGTGACGTTAAGAAATTGACTATACGGTTCAACTATTTCATTTCTGTAGGATTGGCGTCAGTCCCTTTCCTCAATTCCTAATCTTTACTAATATGACAAGCTGAAATACTGAAAACACTAATTTTGAAAACTGTCAGTCGGAATTAAACAATGTTTCCACACGAGTATTATTCGTAAGAAGACCAAAGTGAGTGCGTCAATAAATATTCTTGCTATTACAAACTGTATAATGCTGGATCTAAAAGCGATCATGCAGCTGGGACTGGCAGAAGACGTGATTTCGATCATGAGCATTGAATTAATTTATATATTTTAATATGCTTTATATTCAAGGTTTGATAAGGTTGTGATTTTGACTGATGCAAGGAGTGCTTTCCAGCTTCACTCCCATGCAGCGGTCCAAACTTGAAGACTAAGCACGCATTTAGTTTCAATATCACTTGATGGTAAGTAAAGATGAGGTTAAAGATGAAAGCAGGAACACAGCACCGCCGGAGCGGTAATATTTGGCGGCAGAATTTATAAGAAGGGTGGTCGCAAGCCAGTCGGAGCCTGACTCCTTCCACCAAGCGGGCGTTACTCGGATTGGTCGCCTTTTACGACATGTTTATCCGGGCCTTTTTTTATATTGTAAGGATAGGACGTTTGTCTTCCATGCCACCTGATGGAAAGTGCGCATGAAGACTATGGTGTTACACGTCCAAACACGAAAAACTTGTTCACTCGACACTTAAAAGTTCCAGGACTGTAGTGGTCAGGAAAAACAGACGCAGGCAGATTGTTCCACACCTTGGCAATCCGTACCAAAAGGGAACTATCGAAGCATTTTGTTCGACTTCTTGGTAAATCCACTATACAGGGTCCGCATATAATAGTCAATGATATTTTAATAGCAGATTAGGTATAATAAGTGGGTCTGACTTTCGAAAAAAAAATTTTTTTTTTTTTCATATTTTTCATAAATTAAAATTTCAAAATTGTTCTCTGTGAGTAAAATTTAAGATTTATCTACATTTTATGACTATACACAATTAGATGGACACATTTTTATTACTTGTTGTGTAGTCATAAACTACAGATCATACTTAAACTTTTATCACTTAGAAGAATTTTGAAACTTTAATTTATGAAAAATATTTTTTCAAATTTTTTTATCTTTCATAATTATGACCCACTCATCAGTCTTAATATGCTTGTTCGCGCCAGTTACCCTAAGGTGGCGCTAGTCTGTATTTTTGGTTGAATGAATGAGGAATTGCTTTTGATAAATGTCAAAAACGTCAAAGTCATATTGTTGTTGATCATTCTTGTGACTTGGCGCCTCGAATGTAAATTGATATATTGTATGGTTTCTGTGAAGTTTTTGTGCATCAATGTTGTGTTAGTCAAAAGGAAAGTAAAATCGGTGAAATTAATAAAATACTTCCCTTCCTATTCCCACTATATAGGTATAATTAATTCCCCTCCTTATTAAATATATAATTCACCCACGTGGAAAGCTGTTGGATTCCTGTAAGTTTCCATTATTTATTTCCCGTAGGTGTCTAAGAAAGCAGTGACTAATCGCTGCGTACGAGCATTTCATTAATTAATGTCCGTTCATTGCTGTTAAAATATTATTGACTATTATATGGCGACCCTATATAGGGATGGCTATTTTTCTATGTATTCATTTGTAACCGTATTTTTTTATAGTAAAACTTTTTTCTCTGTTGTTTTGTTTGTTTCCCCCACTGACCAGTTCAGCGACGGCGCTGTAGACGTCCTGCGGGCGCGGCGTGGCGGGCAGGTTGACTGCGCGCGCGCCGCCCGCGTCGCCGCCCAGCGCCGCGTAGTGCTGCAGCCCGTTGCACGACCCGTCCTGGTGCACCGGGAACCCGCTTACGTATTCTGCGGGTACAACATTCAGGGGTATAGGAAGAAGTGAAATGAAAATGAAATGAAAAATTTTTATTCATCATAAGACCATCGAATTGCCGCTTAATGACGTCTGTAACAAACTAAACATAACCACAAGAATACTCAGTGTCGCACCAAACAGAAGCATCTACATACACCGCCTTGCACACAGTCTTACGTAATGATCGTATAAAAAGCCACCGCCGGCAGAGTTTATTTCATTCGATGCTCAGACGTCTCCGAGTGCGATAGCCCCGCAGTCCACTCGAGAGACAGTAGCACCTCCTGTTCGATAGCCTAGCAGTCTTCAGGAGCGTGTTTAGGAGAGATTAAATGAGCGATACCACGTGTCCTCTTTTAATTCTCGTCGTAGGGTTGAATCTGATTACGTAAAGTGAACAAGTGCTAATGTAATATTTAATGTATATGCATGACATACATACATAACCTCACGCCTGCCTCCCCTTGGGGTAGGCAGAGACAAGGGAACACCAATTGCTGCGATCCAGACATACCTCTTTCGCTTCTTCTACGTTCATCAATCTTTTCATACATGATCGCCGGTTACAGGTACTTTTGACTAGGCCCTTTTTCAAAATGTCGCCAATTTGATCGGCATACGTTCGCCTAGGGCGGCCCCTTCCAACAACACCATCCATTCTTGCTCGGTACACCTCTTTCATAAATCTACTTTCACTCATCCTTTCATTGAACTTCATGACTTCAAAGTAAGCAAAGCTTATGGTATGCGATGTAGCGAACTAGGGGGGAACCTAGAATATAAAATACAAATACAGGGTGACTGGTGGGTCACTTTTGAAATTCAAGGACGTGATAGTTTGAGATCATACATGAAGAGAAAAAAAAATAATAAAAAAGGCGTGTAGCACTCGAAGACTGCCGCGGTAAAGCTATTGCATAGCATTTTTTATCAACTTATGCAATTATAATTATTTATTTATTTTATTAATGCAGTAATGTTTGATCTAATATGAAGTTGCACAAGTTCCTAGTAGATGGCGCTGATTGTTTATTAAAGCCCGCATGTAAAGTTATGAAATCAAAGTATCACCACTGTGCCGGTCGGAGTGATAGGTGTTAGGTTTTTTAATACGGAATTTCTGGATTCGGTCCCCACGCTCAAGGCCCGCGATAGAAGCTGTGCAATTATAGCTTAAAAATAAATATTAATAATTTACTGAGTAAACTTAACCGAAAGTTAAAGAATTCATTACGGATGCGGAAAGCAAGGTAACAAGGTTCCGCGATTGACTCATTTGTATGTAAAGTCAATAGTAACATAGCAGTATTTATTTATAGGGAATTTTAATGAAAACTTAAGTACCTACTTTTGTTACATAATTATGATCAGAATCTAGTACAGTGCTCTCCTTCAGTATCTAAAATTTGTCACCAGTCACCCTGTATAGATAAACGCCCAGCCCCGGAACTTTATTTTATCTTGTTCCTTGCGGGAATTGAACCCACAACCACTCAGTCCGAGATAGATACGTTTACCTCATCACCAAAGTAGGTTTATTCCGTTACACGGGCACACGTCCGAGTCCATACAAAAGTACCCCGCCAGGGCATCCGTCCGGTCAAACAAGTTTCCAAGCATTTCTCGTGTACATTTATTCAACACTGCGTTAAGCGGAGAGGCTTAAGTCACTTTTGGCTCTAAGAAGCTAACAAGAAAAAGACCGACGAGCTAGTAGAGTTTTTAAAGGAAGCGCGAAAGTGATATTTGAATAAGTAAAAAGTAGATAAACACAGATATATTGTTAGGGTTATATGGTTACGTACGATCCTGATGCCCCAACGAATCTACGTATCTTAAGTACGAAGTTTGGTTCAAATTTTGACGAGATAGTGACAAAACCATAAAATGCGTTCCTTTTAAATTATTTAAGGTTTAACTCTCTCACTTGAACTAGTAAAAAATCGGTTTGTAATGTAAAATTCAAAAAAGTGAGATAACTCAAAAACGTAAGGTTATATTGTGAAAATGGTTTGTTTTAACCAACTCTATAACAACTCAACAGATGCGGATCTACCCTGTAGTAATATACATATATTCCCAAGAAAAAAGACGTGTGGCACTCGGAGACTGCCGCGGTAAAGCTATTGCATAGCATTTTTATCAACTTATGCAATTATAATTATTTATTTATTTTATTAATGCAGTAATGTTTGATCTAATATGAAGTTCTACAAGTTCCTAGTAGATGGCGCTGATTGTTTATTAAAGCCCGCATGTAAAGTTATGAAATCAAAGTATCACCGCTGTGCCGGTCCAAGTGAGGGGCGTTAGGTTATTTTCGTTACGGAATTTCTGGATTCGGTCCCCACGCTCAAGGCCCGCGATAGAAGCTATGCAATAGCTTAAAAATAAATATTAATTATTTACTGAGTAAACTTAACCGACAGTTAAAGAATTCATTACGGAACGCATGGTAACAAGGTGCCGCGATTGACTCATTTGTATGTAAAGTCAATAGTAACATAGCAGTATTTATTTATAGGGAATTTTATTGAAAAATGAAGTACCTACTTTTAATACATTAGTATGATCAGAATCGAGTACAGAGTGCTCTCCTTCAGTATCTAAAGTTGTCACCAGTCACCCTGCATAGATAAACGCCCAGCCCCGGAACATTATTTTTTCTTGTCCCTTGCAGAACAACGTCCGAGTTCATACAAAAGTACCCCGCCAGGGCATCCATCCGGTCAAACAAGTTTCCAAGCATTTCACGTGTAGATTTATTTATTCAACACTGCGTTAAGCGGACACCTGCTTTAGTCACTTTTGGCCCTAGGAAAGTAACAAGAAAACGACCGAAGAACAAGTAGAGTTTTTCGACGAACCAACCTTCAGGATTGGGCGACCGCACGGCATTGGCGATTTCCTTACAGCAGGCGAGGGTCTGCCAGGGTTCTTCTGACTTCATCCACCAGCCGGCCCCGTCCAGCGGGTGATCGGCCGAGTCCAGGATTTTGTCCAGAATGCTCTCTGCGTGCTCCAATCTATAAATATTCAAAAATTTAAGTTGGCAAAAAAATGTGCCAGATAAGTCCTGAATATGCAAGGCTGGCTCAACGAAAGCAGAGCATTAAAAAATCAATTTCACGTCAAAATTTTGGCTGCAGTATAAGGTCGTCAATGTATAAATATGGTCCGATTCATACATATTTTTTCAAAGATTCGAAAAGTACTCAATTGATTTCCATGAACTTTATATGGGATCACCTCTGACTGATGTATCCTCTATCATATGAAGAATATTCAACATCTATTCATAATTATCCCAAAAAGACGCTATTTGTTATTGTATGTGGTGATGGTAATTATTTCAATTATGTTTTTGTTATAATATTGTTGTGAGCTTTTTACAAATAAACTTCTGTTCTTTCTTTCTTTCTTTTAAAAGAAAAAAAAGACGTGTGGCACTCGGAGACTGCCGCGGTAAAGCTATTGCATAGCAATTTTTATCAACTTATGCAATTATAATTATTTATTTATTTTATTAATGCAGTAATGTTTGATGCTCAAACATTACTGATCAAACTTTGATCTAATATGAAGTTCCAAAAGTTCCTAGTAGATGGCGCTGATTGTTTATTAAAGCCCGCATGTAAAGTTATGAAATCAAAGTATCACCGCTGTGCCGGTCGGAGTGGGGGGTGTTAGGTTTTTTTCGTTACAGAATTTCTGGATTCGATCCCCACGCTCAAGGCCCGCGATAGAAGCTATGCAAAAGCTTAAAACATACACACGAATTGAGAACCTCCTCCTTTTGGGAGTCGGTTGAAAAGGCAAATAATCCTCGCATTGACCACTTGGCGTTAGGAACTTATCTATGACCGGCAATGTTCTATGTAGTGCCACTTCCTGTCTAAGCCAATGTTCTGACAACGTCTCATCACTTCCCACGAGAGGAGATTGAGGTCATACGCGGGTTCAGTTTTCAGTTTAATAAAAACAACTTTTGTTGCCATGAGATGACAGATTATAGAACTGTTTTATGGTTAAAATTTAATAATAAACGTAAATATAACTTTATAAACAAAAAGACATTATATCTAGATAAACAAGCCTAGTATGTAAAACCGGACTATTATTTACAAAACTTCCGATATTAATATGATAAATAAATAGCAACTTAACTACAAAAAGAAAAGACAACCCCTTTTAACTATACATATAACTTAAATTATAAACTCAAATAACATCAAACTATTACCAACCTCTCTTCCACGGTAAACCGCTTCATAGTCCCCGTTAAATTAACAGCATGTAACTTCAGCCATCTCAGCCCATTTGGTCCCAACGGTTCTTTCTTAGCAAACATAAGTAACGCCCGCGACGCGTCCGCCCCGAGCTGAGAAATGTGGGGGGGACACGCGTATACTCGACCTCGGAAGTCCATGTTGTGGGGGAGCCAGAACACTGAGTCTCTGTGGGGTTGATATAAGAGGTTTTAATAATGAAGGAATTAGTTGGTTTCGGTGCAGATGTTGTTAGTAAAAATATAAATTCGTTATTCAGGCAAATTAATCATAAAAAAAAATTTTTGTATCACTATTTGGTGTCAAATACCAAAAAAATCAGTATAATATGGTTTTGTCCCGTCAATATTCAAGACCTTTTTGGTAATCAGTACAATGCCTACTCATTAAATTATGAAATTATAATCCTTGAAAATATCTAACTTTAACGCAACTTTCAGCGTAAATCAATTTTCAGATCTTTTAAACTAATTTGTGGACAACTTGTAATGGAATTAGATTTTATGCCTTTTGCATTAAAATGCATAATTAACTGATCGGGTCATCCATCATCATCACAACTCCGTGTAACGAGCCCACTGCATAAGTCTCCCCCTGGGTGACGAAGAGGTTTAAGGTCGTAATCCACCAAACTGGCCCAGTGCTGGTTGATGGGTATCAGAATTTTCATGGTGCCGAAATGGCTTCTGACGAACCCTAACGACTACTGTATACAAGTATACAGTACCCGGGGACACGCTTGGTTAGTGGCAATGCGTTCCTGGTTTTGTCGCCGAATAGATTTTGTAAATAATGTATAATCAAATAATTGCCTTTTACGATAGAGCAAAACCTAACATTGGCTTTAAAAGAGACTAAAAGAGAGTTTAAAGACCTAAAAAAGGCTATAAGTTTAAGTGTCATTGAAATTTGCTAATATCGAACCAAAATCTAAAGGCAATTCGGCTGCGCTATCGAGTCTGGTTTAAGAAACGAACTTTATATTACTGGCTCGCGTCATGATTAAAATAAGAATTTACTCTCAATAAAGAACAAACAGTTCATGTTTGTTTGCATAACACACGATTTAATTAGCACCTCACCTATAATGATTAGCCAGCGACAGTTTATACAGCGAGTCGCACCACAAGGAGTGCATTTCGGCGCGCGCGCGGTTGATGGCGATGCGTCGTTTGAAGGCCGAAGCGGCGTCAGCTTTGTCGCCGAACTGCGACGTGTCGAGAGAAGACGAGGGCGGGGGGATGTCTAGCTTCTTGTTGCCGCCGTTCCTAAAAGATTTTATAAGTATTATAGTCGGATATGGTTTGAGAAAAAAGGAGAAAACAATTGAATTTTGCAAGAGCCTTTAAGCTTAACAATTAGGCGTATATTGATATGTTACGGAACAAGTTCGTATAAATAAACGGATAGGGTCGGTTTCGAATAGCCTTACGGCTTCAGGGTGAGCGTGTCATAAAAGGCGACCGCCTTCCATATAAATCCTACGGTCAAATATCACCGCTCTGTATTCCAACAATTATTTATGAAGAGCTATCCCTTCCATTTGCTGTCATTTTTGACCGTAACTGTGAAATGTGGGTCTGTGAAATCCAAATACGTAAATTTTTCACTTCTTCTTCTTATTTTATGCCCAAAAAGTCACTATTGAAATTCAAGGACGTGATAGTTTGAGTTCATACATGAAGAGAAAAAAATAATAAAATATAAATATTAAATATTTACTGAGTAAACTTAACCGAAAGTTAAAAGAGTGCATTACCCAACGCATGGTTACGCTAGCGTTTGCGTGCCACGATTGTCTCAAGCGTAAGTAAAGTACAAAGTAACAAAGCAGTATATATTTATAGGGAATTTTAGTGAAACATTAAGTACCTAATTTTAGTACATAATTATGATCAGAATCGAGTACACACTGCTCTCCTTCAGTATCTAAAATTTGTCACCAAAAGGAAAACCTCAATTCAATTACATAGTATAATAATCGTGAAAACTAAACACAAAATATTAAGATGATCTATACCACATACCTAAAAACATGCATCTGTAAATCCAGTATCGACTTGTTGATAGTCCACGGCACTTCCCCGAGTTGGTTGAGGCTGTCCAGCGATGGATACAGCTGGGTGGGAGGCGCCTCTTCAAGCCGGTTCCACTGGCTACTTACGAACATCGGCATTCTGAGGACAGAAATTAGTTTTGTTTTCTTTTAAACGAATTTCAATAATTACTTAGATTTTGGAGATCTTTATCTTTATTCACTTCAAAAGGACGTCTTTTTTTATCTCTTTCTAGCAAATAGTCCCTGTTCGGGCGCCAATTGCAAAGGAAAACCAAAAGTAATATTCCTTTCTATGTATGAGCGAGACAAACGACGAAGAGGGAGCAACAGCAGTTTATCTGTCAATTCATCAGAGATTATTCCCGAAATCTATTTACTTATTTGTTACAACATCCACAGCTCTTAATTTATTTAATTATAACACTTAATAATTTATTTCTGACAGCCAGTTACGGATGGACAATTTTTATATATGACAGACTACAAAGCAAAATTTTAAAAACAAGAATGATTTTGCTACTAAGAAAATTATATGATTACAACACATTAATCATATAATTTTATTTTATTAATTTTATTATACATTACATGATGGTCTAACGAATGTGTATGTGTTTGAATGTTTGTGTGTGTATGTGCGTGTGAAGTGTTTAAGAGGTGTCTATATATTGCTTAGTAATAATTTTAATTATCCCCATTCATCCGACATGACTCGCATTTTCAAAGATTTGTTAACTCGAAATAAGTAACTTTGATAATTTCTCTTCAGGGTTAGTCGTCCTAAAAATATTGCTTTGTATTGGCTTTTTACTGGCTTCATAATGAAGTCTTATGATGATTTTAAATAAGTACTAAAAAGTTTTCCTGCACTGCGTGCGTTAGTAAAAATTTTGCTTTCTATACCAGAGGGCGTGGAATAGAAGAATAATATTCGTATGATGAACCAAGAGTATTTTCCGCTTTCATTTTTTTGTGTACTATCTACTACCTGTGTGATAAATCTCGGTTTTTCCGCTGCATTAATTTCCTTTTGGTGTACGAGCACTTTGGCGATGGGGTAATCCGCCTCAGACGCCAGTGGTGGCGGGTTCGATTCCCGCACGAAACAAGTTTTTTTTTTTATATGTATTTGATATTCTAGGTTCCTTCCTAGTTCGCTACATGGTATCTCATAACACAAGCTTTGCTAATTTTGAGGCCAAGTATAGTTGAATTGTTTTCAAATGATTTTCGTGACAGTTCAAAATTGACAACCTCAGTGACATTGCCGCAACGAAATTGTTCGATCTTCCATTCGATTGCTTTTACATATCGAATCAGTTGGTGAAAAAAATGTATTGAAGCTTACGATTACAAGATGGCCGCTCATATTCAGCGATTCAATGATGATTCGTTAGTGTCAATCCCTATCATTTGAACGTTTCGTTTCTTTGAGTATGTCAATTTGTGATCAATATTTTTTATGATATTTACTTATTTTTTTACAGTTAATAACAAAAATTACACTTGATTATTAGTTTAATTTCGAATTTCAGTATAAAAAAATTAATTAACATAGTTTTTAATTTTTATCGCGCCTTTTTATATTTTATTAGTTGTAAATAGTTTGCGCGTAATGGAAAATGAGAACTGTCAGGAAGATCATTTGAAAACAATTCAACTATAGTTAGTGTGATTGTCTGGGGATTTTATTGATATTACGGCAGTGGGTCGATGGGGGGGCGGGGGGCGGTACCTGACGAGCGGCACGGCGGTGAGCAGGTAGCCGCCGGCTGCGGGCGCGGACGGCAGCCAGGCGCGCGGGGGGGCGGCGGACGCGCACAGCGCGGCGCGCATGCGCAGGGCGGGCCGCGCCGCCAGCGCCCACAGCCGCGCCAGCGACGGGTGCGGCTTCAGCTCCAGCCGCACCATGCGGCCCCACGGCCGGTGCACTTTGTATACGGCCGGGAGCTTCTTGCTGCGTTACACAATAACAAGTTCATTTAAGTTTTATGAATCGAACACATCTGTACTAATATATAAAGCTGAAGAGTTTGTTTGAACGCGCTAATCTCAGAAACTACAAGTGGGATTTGAAAAATTCTTTTGCATTTGATAGCCCAACTCTTGAGGAAGGTTATAGGCTATATTTTATCCCAAAATTCCCTCGGGATCAAAAGTTACGCGGGTAAAACCGCGCGCGGTGGCTAGTATAGTATAAGGTCGGACCTAATCGAAGCAACTTCAACAAATTTATCCTACTTACTCCGAACGACGTAATGCGGCGAAATCCAGAAACTTTCGCGGTCCGCATATCAAAGAATCACCCTTCTCGTAAAGTTTACCGCCAAATATCACCACATCCACGCAGCGGCAATTGGTGTTTAAGACGCAATGATTTGTGAAGAGTTGATTGATGCTAACATCTACAATTTTTGTATGTGCTATCTTTCTACGCAATCATGCGCAACAGTTTATGACTTCTTTCAATTAGTCAAGCAAACTGACTATACACTAGATTTTGGAAGAAATTTACAAAACTTTGTCTTTGCGTTGTTAAATATGGTGTAGAATAAGGTGTCAAAGCCAAAAAAAAAAACAGAAAACACGAGCAAACGAAATCAATTAAAAAATAGTTATATACTGTTCAATACATACTTTCTCAAATTTTCTCAATTTAAGTTCTATTTATCTTTTCTCCTTCCTAAACCGTGAGCTTTCGCCTTCGACCTCATCTTGACTTACCATCATGTGAGATAAAACATAGATTGAGTCACTGATAAAATATTTGTTTCCTAAACAATTCTTAAATCTAAACTGAATTATTATCAAACTAACTTACACTTTAGCTTTAGGCTTGAACATGTTTATGTCTATTTTGACGTCATTAATTATTATGTTGTACAGGAACTTTCCAATATTCTGCCGCATTTCTATTGGCCATGGAGCTTCTTCAAAATCCTGAAAGAAAATGCAATCAGATATAATTTGAAATATAAGAAAATGTGTTTTAGCAGCTTGTCAAGAAAAAAGTCCTGGAAACATAGTTAAGCTATACCTTAGCAAATAATTCAATGCAGTAAAATGAAAGTTCCAGTGCTTCAAGTGAATGAATTATTTTTTGATATTAAAGGTATAGGAAAAAAATATTTTGACTCAAAAACATGTTTTACTTTCATTTTCTCATTTCTAGAGTGGAGATACTTTACGTCCTTTACTTTTGTTTGTCTTTAAAAAAATTTCAAACAACTATTTTTACTTCTACTGAGACCGTTTTAAAGCAGTAGGTTTGTTTGATAACTATTTATTTTCGTTAAAGTTACTGTAAAGATAAAGTGCATGTCTCAAATTCACGTATTTATACATTTGTTAAAATTTTTATTTTAAACGAATGAAAATGATCCATTCAATTTCAATCATTCTCATTCAGTACCTTGCACTGCGAAGTTTTTATTTGGTATCATTATTTTTCTATTAGGCATTTCGAATTGTCAGTTTACTGCATTGAGTTATTTGTCAAGATATAGCTCATAATTACATCCTCATTCCTTCCTTTATAATTCTGCCGCCATCGGTCACAGCTCTGACAGTGATGCGTTATTATTTAATGATGAACTCCTTCCCAAATCTGTGTTCACTTACCATCAGATGAGATTGAGATTAAACAGTATCTGAGATATTATAGTTCGGCCGTTCAGAGAATGCGTTCCTGACACCTATCAGATAGTCACGACTAGTGATGGGCACAACATAACACGGAGTTCGTTACCGTTCCTCCAAAATGAAACGCCGCGTTATTTTTAAGATTATTTTCGTTTTAAATTGGCGGAATCATTTAAAATTTATATTTTAGTAATTTAAGTGGAAACCAAAAAAAGGTAATATAAATATAATAAGTAAAACTGTTTTATTTATTTTTTGTTACAAAGTTACAATCTGTATTTCTATGCAATAAAGTACATTTAATTGAATGTGCGTACAGAATATTAACCAGACTCCGATTCGCTTAAGGAGGTAGTGTCTTCATCATCATCTTCGCCTTCATGTATAATTATTTTATTATCAATAACAGAATCAATCCTGATATCTCGGTCAAAATGTATTATTTCATAAAGTAACAAAACGTATTATTTCATAAAGTATACCTGTTTAAGAACAGATTACGATACTGTTATTATTAGCACAGCACTACAAATATAAAGCTTTGACGTAAACCTTGTAATAGCGCAGTATAGATTTTGAAAAATATTGTTTACCAAGTTATTTGACACTCAGTTTGGCACAAAATTATAAAATTCATTGATTATTGATATAATAATGTTGTTTCAATGCTCATCAATTGTTAAAACGGTAAACAACCAGCAAAAATATTTTTTATCGTAACTGCAACGCCATTACAAAGTTACGTCGTCAGTTCAAACGCGATGTGTCAGGAACGCATTCTCTGAACGGCCGAACTATAAGGAAACAATATCTGAAATTAAAACCAACTAAACTATGCAGAGCTCTTGTGAAATGGAAACCAAATAACCAATATACGACTTATACAGGGTGACTGGTACCAAACCCGCCATAGCAAATTAGCATATAGAGGAGGTCATTTGCTAATTATTGGACCTTACTTTCCCTAACTAAAGTTTTATACTTTAGGAGATATGTCAATTTTTATACATTATTGAGATTTTTCCAAAATTTGACCTTAAAGCATTCGTAACTTTATTTTTCGTCATTAGTTTAGAGTTTTTTTATTATTTCTTGGTAGTCATTAACATTTGTGAATAAAATACGTCGGAACTTCCCTCAAACTAGGGTTAAAAAATAAGACGCTTATGCTTTTAAAAAAAATCAATAAAGAAAAATTACTTTGCGATCAAATTCAACCGGAAATAATAAAAAAACTACGGCGTTTTAATAATTTATTCTACTCTAAATTAGTTCTCTAGTTCGTCACCTTACCAACGGTACTAAATTTGCAACGGAAAGTTTGATTCGCTAAACATCGGCAGGATTTTCAGGTCAACCAGTCATTTTGATCAAAAATAGTGAAGGTCCCAACGACAGGATAAAGCTAATTTAGCAAAGTAGTTTTTGCAAATTTATGAGTAGGTATTAGATAATAGAAATTGAGTGCTTAGTGTACTTAATTTTTTTTTTTACTTTTACCATGTAAAGCAAGAAATCAGGAAAAGATATCGAGCATCAAAAGAAAAATTTAAATAGAGTTGAAACTAAAAATTCTGCTCGAATTGCTGCCCGCAATTTCTGATACATGCCCGATATCTTTTCCTAATTTCTGTGGTGGTAAGACTGAGCCTAATTTCTTCTTTCATAACAGAAAACGCATTATTAATTTTTTGAATTAACTCATCTTTTGTAGTTACTTCTTCATTGTAGACCAACTCTTTTCATTTGCAATGACAGTTTCAATGACTTTTAGACGTCAAATGAAAAAGATGAGGTCGGACCCATCTCTATGACATTTAAGTTGTTGTCATATATGCTTTTCCTTTCCGTTTCGTGTGCTTTCACAAATAGTTGAGTAGACACAGGTATAAATAAATAAGACATTTCGTTTTAAAATGCCGGGATACACAAGGGAAGAATACGCCGACATGCTGCTGGCGTATAGTGCTGCACACAGTAACGCCCGCAAAGCGCGGCGAATTTACCAGGAGCGATATCCAAATAGACGCTTACCTGACCGTGACACATTTCCTACCACATATCGTCGGTTTAGAGAAACGGGTAACTTGAACGTCAGGGTACCCCAAGCAGCTGTGCGACAATTACCTGTTGAAATTGATCAGCAGATTTTGGCAGCTTTTGAAGAAGATCCCACGACTAGCACCAGAGTGGTAGCTGCCGCTTTGGGCGTCAGCCAGTGGAAAGTCTGGTCAGTGATGCATGGGGACCATCAACACCCGTATCATTACACGCCAGTTCAAGGTAATTTTGAGTTTATTTATGTACCTACTTACACTAAAGCGACCAGTGTTATCTTTAGAATTAAAGAAATTATTAATATTACGACGAGCTTCGATGTAACATAATCCAAATCAAATTTTGTCTTTAGAATAACATTTACGTAAATAATTAACAAATGGAGTGTTGGCAGGGCTTGAAAATGGCGACTACGAAAGGAGGTTGAATTTCTGTCGCCTCGTTCTTCACACCGATGTCGACGACCCAACATTTCTGGAGCGTATCCTTTGGACCGACGAGTCACAGTTCACCCGAGAAGGCATCACCAATTTCCACAATCTGCACCACTGGTCCCATGATAACCCCCATAAAAAGAGGGTTACATCGGTCCAGCGGAAATTTTCTGTTAATGTGTGGGCCTGCGTTATTGGTCGTAATATCTTTGGACCCTATTTCCTACCAGACATTTTAAATGGGGGAAATTATTTAGAATTTTTAAGGGACGTCTTGCCTGATCTGCTGTTGGATGGAATAACCGACGACACGCCCATTGTGTTTCAACACGATGGGTGCCCGGCGCATTTCAGGCTGGACGTCCGAGAACTTTTAAATAGTTCATTCCCCGATTCATGGATCGGTAGAGGTGGGCCAATTAAATGGCCAGCTCGGTCGCCAGACTTGACACCTCTCGATTTCTACGTTTGGGGCCGGGCCAAAGAGTTGGTCTACAATGAAGAAGTAACCACAAAAGATGAGTTAATTCAAAAAATTAATAATGCATTTTCTGTTATGAAACAAGAAATTAGACTCAGTCTTACCACCACGGAAATTAGGAAAAGATATCGGGCATGTATCAGAAATCGCGGGCAGCAATTCGAGCAGAATTTTTAGTTTTAACTCTATTTAAATTTTTCTTTTGATGCTCGATATCTTTTCCTGATTTCTTGCTTTACATGGTAAAAGTAAAAAAAAAATTAAGTACACTAAGCACTCAATTTCTATTATCTAATACCTACTCATAAATTTGCAAAAACTACTTTGCTAAATTAGCTTTATCCTGTCGTTGGGACCTTCACTATTTTTGATCAAAATGACTGGTTGACCTGAAAATCCTACCGATGTTTAGCGAATCAAACTTTCCGTTGCAAATTTAGTACCGTTGGTAAGGTGACAAACTAGAGAACTAATTTAGAGTAGAATAAATTATTAAAACGCCGTAGTTTTTTTATTATTTCCGGTTGAATTTGATCGCAAAGTAATTTTTCTTTATTGATTTTTTTTAAAAGCATAAGCGTCTTATTTTTTAACCCTAGTTTGAGGGAAGTTCCGACGTATTTTATTCACAAATGTTAATGACTACCAAGAAATAATAAAAAAACTCTAAACTAATGACGAAAAATAAAGTTACGAATGCTTTAAGGTCAAATTTTGGAAAAATCTCAATAATGTATAAAAATTGACATATCTCCTAAAGTATAAAACTTTAGTTAGGGAAAGTAAGGTCCAATAATTAGCAAATGACCTCCTCTATATGCTAATTTGCTATGGCGGGTTTGGTACCAGTCACCCTGTATAATGTATTTTTGTAATTCATAACAATAATTATACATTTTAAACATGAATTAATTTTTTGCCCTTCTGCAACTCAGAGCTTCATTTTGTGCAGGATACTTTGATATCCCATAAGGTTAGGGGCAGGTAATATACAAATTAAATTGGTATGACTACAAGGAATACCTTAAGTAAAGACAAATAGCTAAATAAATAAAAATTTATAAATAATTAATTATTTTATCAAATAAAAACTACTTACCAAACTGGGTCCATCCATGTTTCTCGCCAGGATCACCTGCCACGCCTGTCGAACGTTATAGTATGTGTCAACGCCATCTATCTTTCGGTCCAAGTACCATTCGCAATACTGGTCGTATACTCGACACATTTTGTCTAGGACACCGTTGCGGCGATATTGCTCTACTTGATACCTGAAACAACATTTATTAGGTTCAAAATGCTTTGATGATCTTGCATTGCTATCATTCGTGTTGACACAAGTCTTTACAATAATTCACATATATTTCATCACCTTTACTGTAATTTTTTTGAACAAACTGGGCTATTTTTTTGTCACCAGCCAAATTTAAATCTAATCACTAAAAAATAAAATTTAAAATTAAAATATAAATGCAACTTACTTGTGGTATACCATGGTCCCTAGATCCCTCTGCAATAGCTTGAGTGTAGGACTGTATGTTTCACTGCCATCAACTAGTTTGCTCAGTTCCGCCATTAATAACTCAACAAATTGATCCACCTAGATAAAAAAATTGATTAGTTATTGTAATCTCTACTTAAAATGATGTAGTAAATGTGATAATTGTGTATAAAAATATAATGCTGCAGTCTGCCTGGAAGTTCAACTAGATATTAAACTACAGTAAAAAAAACAGATTATTTGCCAATATTGCTAATACCTTAACAAATGTTTTCGTGAAAAAGGGCCTAGTCAAAAGTACCCTTAACCGGCGATCATGTATGAAAAGATTGATGAACGTGCAAGAAGCGAAAGAGGTATGTCTGGATCGCAGCAATTGGTGTTACCTTGTCTCTGCCTACCCCAAGGGGAGACAGGCGTGAGGTTATGTATGTATGTATGTTTTCGTAAAAAATCTGTGTTGTTAAACTTTTTTTTTGCTTTTCAGTTTTCAACAATTGTTCTAAAATAACCTTTTTAAAGTGGTTTACCGAGTTTATAAGATCTTTAGCTATCTTAAGATTCATTCATAATCATAGTTGACATTTCATTTCCGCATGTGATATGAGGTTTGACTTAAAACAACTACAAAGTTCTTTCTATTATCACAAATACTTACTGACAAAACTTTAAGGTATGGGTACAATGTGATAGCAGTGTGAGATGCATTGCTCTGTGACTTCAAAGTTCCCAAATTTCTAATGAAAGCCTCTTTGATTACCCCGCGCCATTCCGTTTCAGTCTCTTCTAATTTTTGTCTCTGAAAATTTGTATGATCTGTTAAGTTAATATCTATCAACTGATCCTGTTATTTATAAAAGTATCTATTTTATGTATTAACATAGTTTGCTTGTTGATATCTGGCCAGAAGATAGGGTGGCAAAGATAATCACTCACGCAATATATACAATTTTAAATGAATTTTTGAGCAGAAGATATGACGGTAAGTGAAGATATATGGAAATGGATTTAGGTAGAAACGGGTTATTAACAAAATACTGCCAAATATGTTTCACGAATGCCTTTGATATGTGGTGGCAGCCTTTTGTGAAGCATGGTCACCAGCCAGACAGACCCTGTAGGGGTCCTATCACCAAAGGATGAATCACATTCTATGGTGTCAATGTTCTGTTAAGCCAATCATGTGATGTTTCAAATGTTGTTTTAATATTAAATTGTGTAAATAAACATATCTCTGTACTAAAAAAAGCAATTCACTGTTTGTTTTATTTTAACTAAAAACATTAGAAATTTTAAAATAGTGCTAATTGATAATTCTCTGTATGGTCCTTCGGGCCGGATATATTAATATCTGATGGACATAAAAAAAAACAGACTTACATAAAACTTCACTGTATCTGACTCTGCATCCTTCACTGCAATATTTTCAATTACGATGTCTCCTTTGATTTCTGTCTCAAATTGTAACTTTGCTTTCTCTTTCAACTCTTCTAACGACATAACTCCCGCAGCAGGTGACTTGTTTAGGCCTTTTCTGTTTTCAGTCCGGTCTAAATTAAGTTTCTCTAATAAATCACAGTTGTGGTCTAATTCAGGCGGAGTGTATTGCGGTTGAAAACTTGGATCTATCCTATGGATCGCCCCTAATACTGATTCTCGTTGCTTATTCAGGAACTTACTCTTGTCTAGTAAATCATTGCACGTAATTCCCTGAAATAAATATAAAAGTGTGTAAATATTATAATATGTAATCATGATATCTTTATAAATTAGCTGTTGCCTGCGAGTTAGTTCACGTCAAAGTTTAATTATAAGAGTTTTCAGTCTGAAGCGCTTGGAAATAAAAATAATACAATTTATTGCATGTTTCAAAACTGCGCCATCTACCGTCAAAGCTTAAAATCGAATTCTTTCTTGACAATGTAGCCCACGGAGGAAATATATAGAGGAGCTGCCCTATTCAGTTTTTTCTAGGGACTCAAGTGAAGCCTACGCGCGGGGTGCGGGAGGGGTAAGCGGTGGGTTATGGCCAATCATAGCCAAACAGGTGATGGCATTAGTCACCTAGTAGCGAGTAGTAAAAACCGGTTGAAACATAAGGTTAAAATATTCACATGATCATCAAAAAAGTTCAGCTATACTTTACTAGGTGGCTCTAGTTTTTTAACGAAATTTCATACGTTCCAAATCTGTCAGAAAAAACCGCGAAATAAAAGTATTTCTACTTGACGCTAGATAGCGCAACATTTTTTCGCGGCATAAAAATCACCTAGGCAACAAATAACAATCTGGAATTTTGGACACAAATAATTGGAAAACAATTTGTAAAAAATAATTATGAATGAAATTATCTTCGTGGTAAGTTCATTTTATTTGGATTGTCAATGTAATTCCTTTATAAAAGTATAGAAAACTAAATTTTACATCGAGAAACAATGGAGGATGTAATTTTTTTTAAATATCTACGCGTGTACATACTTCACAGAAGTCAGCGACGAACTGACGCCAGTGCCTCTAGCGAGGATTAGCTTGAACTAAAAGCTGCGTGACGTCAGGACAACCCAAATTGAAGCTGTGCAACTTTGCTAACAGCAGCTCTACTATGTATCTGCTTTGTGATGTAGCCCATAAGAACCATTATTATCTTGGGAGTAAAAAATAGCCTATCTGCTATTTAAAGCTATCAATTTCTATGCGAAATTTCATCAACATCCATTCAGCCGTGATTGAAGCCATCAAAACTTTCCCATTCATAATATTAATACGATAAAAACTAAATTTTAGTTTCGTCATAACTAAAAATAATTTTTCCACTTCCCAAATTGTTTGTTAAGTCCTGGGTTGGTTTACATATTTTTGGTCATTTTCACCAATTTGTTGTAAGTACTTCTAACATAATAAAAGTACTGTATTATTACCTTTTCATTCATTACATTTAAATATTCATTGAGTACTGTGTCTTTATGTTTTATATTACTATTTTCTATACATTCAAATATAGCAGCAAAAGTTTGGGGATTTGGTTCCACTTTATCTTGTTTCATAAATTGAAACAATTCCTTTGTGTTGTCCAAATTACCCTGAAATAGGAAAACAAAAATTAATTTAAAGAATCAAAAATTATAATGAAACATAATTAATAAGATGTTGAGTGTTTTCACTGGATACTTTTCATATTAGTTTTTAAGATGCATATAAAAGGAAGTGATCCAATGTCAATTTCAAAGTTGTTGGTATCTGATAAGTATTTTTTTTTAGTATGTGTCTGCATCTTTATGCATCACACACTCATTTCACACACATCATGTGAAAGGAATTGACTTATATGTATGTATGTATATGTTTAGTTTTATTATTCCTCATAAATAAATAAAATTATAGGTGACTTACCATGGAAGCATAACCGTGAAGGAGAGTATTGTAAATACCGACATCAGTTAAATTAGAGAAGCAAGGTACCTTGGCTGCTCTGTGTCTATAGTATTGCAAAATTTTACGAGCCTAGAAAATAAATCACTTGTTAAAAAGAATACATAAACCAGTTACCATTTTCTTAATTATAATGCGTATTTTAGGCATAAGTATTTAAAAAAAAAAAAGGAAAGAATATTAATCAATTAAAAATAGAAACTGGTATTGACAACAAATAAAAGCAAATGTTTACATTTTATTGGATGTGACTGTACTTGATTTTTGTTTTATTTTCTTAGTTACTTTACCTCATGGACCATATTGAGTGTGCACAAGAGCTGCATGTGTGCCAACAGTAGTCGGTGCAAAGAATCCCTCTTGCCCCTAAGATCAATGTCCTCAATCTTTTCTTTCATGCTTAATTCTTGTTTTGCCTTTTTCTTGTTTCTAATAGCTTTCTTTTTTTCTTTTAAAGCTTTCCTATTAAAAATATAATGATTTAGGCATTATTATACAAAAAAATAAGATAAAATTAAAATACTATAAATATTGTGTGAGTTTTGTTTTCAAATAGATAATGGATAAATCAATCTAAGAAACATACTTAAATAAACATGTTATAAGCATGACTTGAACACAAATATTTTTGTATCATACAATTCCCCAAGATTTAAACCCAGGACCTTGCTTTATGCATAATTTGACGCTAGGCAAATAACAATTCTCCTTAACAATAAGTATGTGGATATTGCACATCTTCAAATACTGAATAAAATAATTTATTGCACAAAAAAAAAAAGATTTTTGTAAGATAGATTTCTATCTTAACGAAATAACTTACGCTTTTACAATCTTCAAAGATTTTAGTTCTGCCAATTTTTGATCATCAAGTAAGTCTAGGTCTTGGTATTCTTCTGCTAATTCATTTTGAATGGCTGGGTCATCAATTAAATCATCTATTGCTGGATGGGCAATGCTAGAACTTCTGTAATACAAATTAAATAGGATAAAACTTTATTTTTTATTTATGTTTTATTTGCTTAGCACTACTTATCCAAAATTCATTATTCCTTTTCTCCACAATTGAAATGTTACCCATTCTTGGCTTATCAATAATTTTTACTTGCTTATTAGTGTTTTAATATTTCACAATAGAAGATAATTAAATGTGATCAATTGTAATAAAATCTAAAAAAATATACTTAATAAAATCACCCCACCAGTGATTAACGGAGCCCGGTAGCTCAGTTGGTAGAGTACCCACCTGGGAAGAGGGCATCCCAGGTTGGAGTCCAGGTTGGGTAATTTTATTAACTATATTTTTTTCAAATCTTTAAGAATAATTGAGCATTACTAATTGCAATAATATTATGTGACCAATTGTGGCCGACATTATTCTATCCTAAATCACAAAGTTACACTGTTTTCATGTGGAGTTAATAACTAAATAGATTTTAGCATTATAAAGTTACTTACGGTAAGTGTGACATGTGATTCAAAAGTTCCACATCATAACTGTCCATTTGATTTTCCACAAATAGTTCTTTAAATACTGAATGAGGAGTTCTCAGCGGCGTTGGCACATCATTTGACTGGGAATTAGCTGTTGAAGGAGGCTGGTTAAAATTAAACTCCTGTTTTATTCCTTCATTTATGGCATACCTTAAGTCCTGTAGTCTTTGATCATAAAGAGTAGCCTTTTGAAAATTGTAGTAACTTTCTTTTACAGACTCCATGCATTGTTTTGTGTTAAACCAGTCATTGACATCCAAAACTTTATTAGAATAGACTAGTGCACAACTATCATCTTGCAAAACTATACTTTTGTTTGATTGTGAGGGGCCTTTTTTCAATATTTTTTCTTTTACAGTTTCTAACAATTCAGGATCCACTTCATCAATTTTATTCTTTGTTGATTTATGTGTTAGTTGGTGAAGCTGGCCCAGAGAAACAGAACTTGATGCCAGCTTAGATAGATGTGCCGCTCCAAACCTGCTTATGGACACTTTGGTTTCTGTCATAGCTTTTTCACTAACTGAAAATAATACATATTCATTTATTCACGTAATTAAAATCCAATCAGAAAAGTATAAGTATCAGGTTCTTTAAACTTTCACATTATTATGTTATAAAGTATCAACAAACCTTCTAAAAGTTCACCATATTTTTTGTAAGCTTTGTGCTTTTTCTTTTTTTGTGATTTTAAAGCACTAGCAGTCCTGGTAGACTGATGTCTGGTGTGAAGTAGAAAGTCTGGAATGCATGTAAACAATGTTATGCAACTAAAAACAAATGCCTGATGCAGGTAAAAAGATAATATAAATTAAATAACAGTGCGACCCATTAAATTTAAGAAACTTATAAACTTACCCGTGCCGTGTCTTTCTGAAAGAATTTTCTGACAAAAAGAACATTTTATGTCCAAGAGAGAGGAGTTAGTAAATGAATGTCTAGAAGGTAACACAACATTATGAAAACTATTTTGGTAAATACTTCGGGCTGATACAATACGATGCATTGTTCAAATAATAAGCACTCTTGAGAATAACTCAATTTTTTGAAAACATGCCGATAAATTATGAAACCACGTGAAAATGTGTGTCGGTCGAACGCAGCTATCAAAAATCACAATATTTGTGATTGACAATCAACAATGTTTTGGTTTTTAATCCACCGTATTGGTTTGACCAAGCCGTACAGCCTAAAAATATCATTCGATAGATTTCACTGTGACGCCTAATAGTGGATTTCTTTGCGGTTCAATACAAGATTGTTTCATACAAAAACCAATCTGGATTTTCGTTATCATGGCAATGCTCATACATTCAAGTGTTTACAAACAAGGATTTTGGATTGAGAAATCCACTATGAGTAAGGGTAGTTCTTAGAAAAAATAGTATAAGTACTCACTAAGAGCACGTTGAAGAATTTATTGTATTCAAATCATACTTACTTATTAAAAATGAGTTTAATTTAATTTTTTATTATAACATCACATTTACCAAAAGCTCCGTTTGGATGGATTTAGGGTACCTATTTGGAAATAATGTCCAGTATTATTTATTAAAAGATACGCTAATAGTTTTGCTTTTAATCAAAATTAATGTTGCGCGTGGTTTTACCCACGCAATGTCGAATCCCGAGGGAATTTTGGGATAAAAAGTGGCATAGTATGTGCTATTCCAGATTGTACACTATCACTATGCGAACTTTCTTTCAAATCCGTTGAGCCGTTCTCCCGTGATTGAGGAACAAGCATCCATACATCCAGATATCCATACATCCAAACTTTCAGATTTATAATATTAGTAAGATAAGATAAGATTGGTAAGATTCATCGGTATCTTCCTTGATAATCAATCGTATCTAATGTGATAATCGTTCATAAATCAATCGGTAAATGTCCAATTGTCTGTCATGTCAATGGAGAATTGTCAATGTGTTATGAAAAAGTAGTAAATATTGTGTTTTGATGTTTTTCTTTTCATGTAATTTGATTTTATAAACTGCCATTTCACTTTACGGTCATTAAAGATATAATTTAAAATTATTAGATGTTATTAAACAATGGAAGACAAAAGTTTCCAATGTATGTTTACAAAAGTTTATTTTGAAATATTTCTAGACCCTTACTGTACTTTATTAATTAGAGTCAAAACCTATAGTTACAGATGAGTCGGCAAAAAGAATGTTTATACTTAAGTTTGAAAATGAATGGTTATTCAAAAAGAAAAAGCAGCCTTGGAGGTAAGGTATAATTTTTGTTGTTGTTAAACTAACAATTAATCTGCCGACACTTACTTATTGTTAAGAGTGATCAGATGTCCTACAGAGTATAAAGTTTATTTTTGTTAAAATGTTTGTTGTTTATATACTAATTTTTACTAATATAATAAAGCTGAAGAGGTTGTTTATTTCATTGTTTGATTTTTAATCTCTGTACTTACTAGTTTCACTAAAAAAATCTTGTTTTTGATAGCTTACTTGTTGGTGGAGGGTATTTACATAGGCTTTATTTTATTCAGAAATTTCTGAAGAATCAAAAGTTGTGGGAGTGAAACCTTGTGATGAATTTATTTGGTCTATCCCTAATGTTACCAAATAAATTCTTAACAATATAAAACAATATCACACCAATAAATATAACATTTTCATAACAAATTATGAAAATTATAAATATTTTATTTTAATTATATTGTTGGCCACCCAAATAATATAAAATAAAATAAATTTAGTTTCTTTAAATGTAGTTCTTCTTTTTTTTAAATAACTTGTGAAATTGTGTGGCGATAAATATTTATTATTCTTTGTGTTTAATTAAAAACCTAACATTAATAATGTCTATTTTTAGTGAGTTTCGAGAAATATTGCTGCAAAATGGCTTTCCAAAAGATATGACTGTTAGTCACATTAGAAAAAAGTGGGGATATACATATGACGTAAGTATAAGCAAAAATCTAACTATATTTTATACTCAAACAATGTTTTGGGCTGTTAACTCCAACTCCAAGGTTGTGGGGTTAATGTAGCACATTCAAAGAAATATGTCAGAGTATTTTATGTTAGAGACAGTTTCAGGTAAGGCTTACTCTGTAATAAACTACTTTGTGTTAGATACAGTGAGTGTGTCTATATAATAGTTATAAATTATGTTTTTCCAGATGTACAAAATGGCTAAAAAGACAAAAAATCGGTCATGGAAATATTACAAATTATTCAATAAATATTTAGGGAATACAAAAATTTTGGATAAGTATGAAGCATGTGAGTATGAGCATATAATTTATTCTAAATTACTATTTGCTAGATAGTAGATAAAAGAGATAATAAACTTCTAAAAATAAAATAAGGGGTATTTAATATCTGAGATCTGTAAAGGCATTTTTTTATATTCCTATTTCAAAATTCTTGCTGAATGAAAGTTTATTTTTTACTGCGATGGTATATAAACATAGCTAAATAGCATCCAGTTAAAAACATTTTTTATTTAACATATCTTTGTAAGCAATATTTACTAGATATGAAAATATAGCTTCAGTATTTAAAAATATTGTTTTAGTATATTAGATAAATTATTATTATTATTATTCGGCATATCAAAAGCAACTCGCCTTTCGACGGAAAAGACCCGACAATAAGACCAGTCGGTCGGGTATCAGGGCAAGAGAGAAAGAAACCGGCGAACGATTCGGGCAGTATCGAGCAGCACCGCTTTCTGCATGCGTGCTGGAAGCGAACCACCGCCAAATCCCAGCCTTTCAAGGTGTCTGACCAGTGTGGCTGGGATCAAACCGTTTGCGGATATTACAACTGGGATGATTTCGGTAGACACAACCTCCACATTTCGGTCACCTCGTGTGCAAGGTCCAAGTACTTGCGTTGCTTTTCGGTCTCGGCCTTCACGAGGTTCTTTCATGTGGTATGGTTATGTCCACCAAAAACACCTTGGACGACGATCGGTCCATTAACACGATATCAGGTTTATTCGCTAGAATAGTCCTGTCCGTGATAATGGGCCGATCTCAGTAGAGCTTGGCGCTGCCGTTTTCGAGAACTGGCTCCGGCGTGTACTGGTAATAGAGCAGTTTCTGATCGATGAGACCGCATTTCAGAGCGAGCTCTTGATGGAGAATCTTGGCTGCTTGGTTGTGTCTATGCAGATACTCAGTGTTAGCAAGAACCGAACAACCCGAAACTACATGTCTGAGGGACTCGCCAGGTTGGCGGCACGCCCGACATACGTCCACTGTGCCGTCCCTCATCATGTATTTCCGGTAGTTAATCGTCTCGATAACCTGATCTTGTATCGCAAAGACAAACCCTTCGGTTTCCCCAAAGAGGTCCCCGAAGCGCAGCCAATGCACGGAGGTTTTACGGTCCACGTGTGGCTCGTGTAGAGCCTTGTAAAACCTTCCGTGCAGCTCTTTCTCTTTCCAAACGGTCTCACGATCAGAAATGCTTAGTACCGCCGGTGTCTGCCATGTCTCGAGGCCCAGATTGAGAGGGGTGAGTCCTTTGTCACACGCTACAACCTCTCTATGCATACCCACGTCCGCCTTCGCCATAAAATAGGCTCGGATGCTATATATCTCCCGATTGTGCAAGGTTTTGGCGCTAAGTAGGCCTCTTCCTCCACACTTCCGGGAGATATAGATAGATAAGATAAAAGATTTATTTGCCAAAAAACAGTAACACACACAATTTGAAAATAACAAAAGTAAAAGAGTAAACCAAGATAAAAACAAAAATCAAAACCGAACTATTGAAATAATTAATCGGAAAGGAAGATAAATTGTAAAACTATTTTAAAACAATATCAACAAACATAATAATTAAACAATTTCATTTTTGACCATTAACCACATGTATAAGTACTGGCTTACATCTTACATCTTAAATAAATAATGCATAATTTATACAAATATTTTTATTTTAAGCTGTATGCTATGCTACCGTAGGCAAAAAGGCATAGCTCAGCTACAAATCGCCCGAGGGCAAATGGCTGATTTTCAGCCTCATTACTGACGACCGAGGATGATGCATTCTATGGAGGGTCATAGTAGTGCGGACCTTCTGATCCAGGGCGTCTAATTCGGTCTGAGTCCATCTGAGTACGCCAAAGGTGTACGAAAGAACGGGCATAACCCATCCGTTAAACGCTCGGACTTTGTTGAGATCCGACAGAGAATTAGTTAGTACCTTTGTCAGGCGCTCAAAAAAGGCTTCGCGTACAGACTGTTTTACGCTCGCTTCTTCGACACCGATGTTCTGTGACATACCCAGATATCGGTATGTTTCAGTTTCGGAAAGAGCTCTCAGGTTAACGGGACCTAAGTCTACCCTCTGGGAGCGAGTAATCCTTCCCCTTTCCACATGAACAACCGCACACTTGTCCACTCCAAACTCCATTTTGATGGAGCTGCTAAAATCTGTCACGATTTTTAGCAGTTCCCTCAATCGTGGAGCCGTTGAAGCTAACAGCTTGAGGTCATCCATGTAGAAAAGATGGGATAACCGCATGCCCCCTCTACGAAACTGAAAGCCCGTCTCTAAACCCTCCAGCAATGTGCTTAGAGGATTCAAAGCCAGACAAAACCAAAGTGGGCTCAGACAATCACCCTGGAATATTCCCCTACCAATCTGGATTCGGTCTTCCGCAGCCGTCATTCGCTTGCCTTGGAGACTGAGCATTGTACTCCATTGTCTCACACATCGCTCGAGAAATATTCTAACTGCACCGTCGATTTTGTACAGTTCAAGAACTCTCAAGAGCCATGTATGAGGCTCAGAGTCAAATGCTTTTCTGTAGTCAATCCAGGCTGCGGAGCAATTGCGACGGTTGCGTTTTACCAGTTTGCCAATGACAGCGTCCACGAGAAGGAGTTCCGTGGCTACCGGCCCTACATCCGTTCTGAGCATCAGATATAACGCGATTAGCATCTAAATGCTGGCGAGTCTTGGTGCTCAGAACGGAGGTACGTGTCTTGTAGGTGGTAGACAGACACGTAATGGGCCGGTATTTTGATGGATCCGCGGTATCGTTGGACTTAGGAACTAGATGAGTGACCCCAGTAGTGAGGAAGTTCGGGAGAGCTCCGATGTCTAAGGCTTCCTGGAATTGACGGGCCAAAGTTGCATGGCACAGAGAAAATCCCTTGAGCCAATAGGTCTGCAATCCGTCAGGGCCCGGACTTTTCCAGTTCGGGCTTCGACGGATTGCAGCACTTACGTCCTCCCCTGATATGAGGACTTGACTCATAGGGATCACCTCCGCACACGCTTCCCCAACCCTATCAATCCAGGGACCCTCTTCGTGTTCTACTGGCCGCTCCCACAGGCCTCGCCAGAAGTTAATGGCATCGGCCTTATCCGGTATGCGGCCAGTCGAGCAGGGTTCGGAACTCTCCAGGGATTTATAGAACTTCCTCTGGTCACTTGAGAAGAGGCGATTTTGGTTGTATCTCTCAACACTTTGGGAGTACCTCCGAATACGCTTCGCCCATGCAGCGATCTTTTGCTTCAGCTCGTCGATGCGCTTTGTCAGTTTTCAGGTGAAGTCCGGTTTGGTCAAGTTAGTGTCCATTCCGGAAAACTCCCTCCTGACAAAACGCACAATCCTTGGGCTGGTGTTGCCCGAGCTGAAGCAAGTTAGCTTGCCGATGAAGATCCTGGCTTGTTCGATACGACGCTCAATCCTCCTCTTCCAAGCTGGTACAGCGTTACTCCGAGGAGTAGCACGTCCAGCAGTTGGGCTTGGAGCAGTCATGGTGCCAGTAAACCGACATACCGCCATAGCCGCTCCAAAAAGGATTGAGTTCGTCTCGACAAGATCAGAGCTGCTCTCCAAATGTTGGGGCAGCATCTGATTAACGGCCTCAACGTTATTATTATTATTACTAGCCCTGGGTGTCCCCAAATTGGGCAAAGGCCTCCCTTTTCTCTTTCCATCTTAGTCGATCAGCTATTTCCGCGGGCCAGTTTGGGCTAAATGCGTCCAGATCATCTTTCCACCGACGGCGTGGTCGTCCGCGACGTCGTTTGCTGTCAGGATGCCACGCGGTTGTTGTTTTAGCCCAAAGATCTTCTAACATTCGACAAACATGACCTGCCTAATCCCATTTAAGCCTGGCAGCTTTCAGGGCGACATCCGTGATATTGGTTTTGGAGCGCAGCGTGGTGTTTCTTACACGGTCAGTTAATTTTACTCCCAATATACTACGCTCCATTGCTCTCTGGCAAACCCTGAGCTTGGACTTTTGATTTTCTGTCAAAGACCAGGTTGTGCACCATATGTGAGAACGGGGAGTATACACATGTCCATCAATTTCCTTTTATGTACTAGCGGAAGGTTTCCCTTCATAAAGGATTTCAAAGCCCAATAGCTTTTCCACGCGTTTTCGATGCGTCTATCGATCTCTTTATCTTGTCTGGCCTGGAATGACACTAATTGGCCAAGATATATTCCTGGACATGTGTTATTTCTTCCCCGTCGACTTTTGTTGGTCGTCTAGTGCTGTTGGTCATAACCTTTGTCTTTGACATGTTCATCTCCAATCCAACCTCAAGACTTGCAACCTTCAACTGAGCAATCATCGTGCTGAGTTCAGTCGGTGATGTAGAGAACAATACAATATCGTCGGCAAAGCGCAAGTTGGTAAGTCTTCGTCCTTCGATGTCTATTCCTTTGTTAGTCCATTCAGTGCCAAGCTTACGAAACACCTCTTCTAGAGTGCTGGTAAATAGTTTTGGTGACAGTGGGTCTCCTTGTTTAACTCCTCGGTGGATTTGAAATGGGAGTCCAGAAGTTTCAAGTTGGATTGCGGCGGTACTGGATAAGTAAATTTTATTTATATGATCTATGTATGCTGGGTCAATTTGTTGAATCGATAAGCTAGTAAATATTGAATTGTGTTTTAAACTGTCGAAAGCTTTAGAGTAATCTATGAATGCAATATATAAGGGAAGGTTAAATTCTTGAATTTTTTCTATTATTTGGTTACGGGTGTGCAAATGATCAGTGGTAGAAAGGCCTGGTCGAAATCCAGCTTGTTCGGGAGGTTGGTGACTGTCGAGTTGTTTAGTGATGCGTTTTTCTATTATTTTAATGAAAGTTTTATATAGGTGAGAGACTAAGCTTATAGGTCTATAATTGTTAATGTCACTTTTACTGCCTTTTTTGTGAAGGAGGATGATCTTCGAAAAGCAAATTTTTTCTGGAAAGTTTCGTGTTTTTAAAATGGCATTAAATAATTTGTCGATGTGCGGGGCTAGAGATTTTTTGCAAGCTTTAAGAGCCTCTGCAGTTATGCCATCAGCTCCAGGACTTCTATTATATTTTAGCGATTCTATAGCAAAATAAACTTCTTCTTCTGTTATTGGAGGGACAACATTGGAATCAATGTTGGATGAATCGTAGTTATGTGGATTGGGGTCATTGTACAGTTCTTTATAATAGTCTGTACATATCTTAAGAATGGCGTCGCAGCTTCCTTGTTTCTTTCCCGTTGTGTCATTGAGGTGGGTTATCCATTTTTTGCTGTATTCTATACCATGTTTTGCTGTTTTTAGAGTCGAATGATTATCCAAAGCTGTCTGCATCAGGGAGTCGTTGTATTGTCTTATGTCTTTGCGGATTTTGCGTTTAACTAGTTTATCAAACAATTTGTAGGCTGGATCAATTACTGATTTTTCAGTACCTATTCATTTTTTCACGCTGCTCTAATAGATTTCTTGTATTGGGAGATAATTTTGCTAATCTTTTTTTTGTATAGGCTTTAATTTATTACAAACTTTTGAGATACTTTTTTCAATTGATTTGTAAGTAAAGTTCATATCTTCTGTGTCATTATCTGGGAGAAGTTCAAAAAAGTTATTTATTTCCAAGTTTAAAAAGTCTTGATTAACGAAAAGAATATTTTTGTCTATTTTAAGCATTTTATTTTTGAATTTATTAAATCTAGTTGTTTTAATATTGAACGATACTGTTGCGCGAAGAGGTCTATGGTCGGAACAAAACTGAATATTATTTATGGTATCTACGTTTTTAATAGTCTTTTTGAGAACTGAGAATGTAGTCTATTTCATTTTTCGTGCGGCCGTCAGGCGAAATCCACGTCCACCTCCGTTGTAGTTTTTTAAAATAGAAACTATTATTAATAAAAAGATTTTGGCCAACCGCAAAGTTAAGCAATCGATTGCCTCTGTAATTTCTGACACCTGATCCAAACGGTCCTATGATGTTGTAGTTATCTGTTGGTTGTTTGATACCTATTTTAGCGTTAAAGTCCCCGAGCACTAAACTCCACGTGCATTTGTGTTCTTCATATGCTTTGCTTAGTTTATTGTAAAAATCTTAAAAATTATAATATTAGTAAATAGTTTAGGTGATATATTATAACTGTCAAATACATTTAGGATACTTGTACTTATAAGGGTTTTAAAGCTCAGTGAGGACATTTCATGTTTTGTTACAAAAAAATCTATGTGTTCTCAGATGTTGTATTCCTGGCAATGTCATTTTTTAAATAAGTACATCTAAGGGCACGTTTAAAGACAGCAAGAACGCGGGGCATCATGGGTTTTTACCGCATCGCCAGCTTTACTATGGAACTTGTTGACGACCACTTTGGTGCTGGGGTAACACTGTCTGCCTCAGACGCCAGTGGTCGCGGGTTCGATTCCCGCACGGAACAAGAAAAAAAAATGTTCCGTGTCTGGGTGTTTATCTATTTATGTATTTATATTCTAGGTTCCCCCCTAGTTCGCTACATGGTACCCTATAACACAAGCTATACTTACTTTGGGGCCATGTACCTAGTTGGTTTGATTGTCTGGGGATTTTATTTATTTATTTAACTATCCTCTGCCTTAGAGTAAAGCCGCTGATACAACGGAGGCGCGAGGCCGCCTATGCTTAAACTTGCCCTCAATTATTTAACCTTTGTTTTCGTTGTAGGGGATGACATATGGCGTTTAAAACTGATAACTTGCATAACTGAAGCTAAGAAAATGAAAGTTGAAATGAAAGACTTATGGAGGTAATATTTTACTTACATTGGTTTTGATTTCTAGGGCTACTCATAGAACGCCTATAACACTTTTTAATTTCGCTAATAACTTTTTATGTAAATATAATATTACATTAAAAATAACTAGCTGCTGCCCGCGACGTCGTCTACGTGAACGCTATGCAGCACCAAACGCACCTACGATTATAACACTGCTAGCGTGATAATATGTAGCCTTTATGTTGACCCGACTTCTTAACTATCTTCATGCCAAATTTGAAGTAAATCCATGCAGTACTTTTTGAGTTTATCCCGGAAAGACAAACAGACAAAAATTCTAAAAACTATATTTTTTGTTTCTGTTTCGATTGTAGATCATACCCCAAGTATTCTTTTAAAAAAATATTCAATGTACAGTTTTGACTTTCCTACCATTTTATTATATGTATAGATTTACGTCCTGTGAGATGTAGGTAGGTACATTAATTGATATTTTTCTTCTGTTTGCAGGACGGTAGAAATGGCAATGCGAGTTCAAAATCTTCCTCTGGATTGTTGTATTCAAGACATCAAAAAATTATGGCGGCATATTCGCCTAACATTCAATGTAAGTGACTTATTCACTTTTTCGCGTAGATAATTTTTCAGGAAAGAGTATCGAAAGAGAACAATATCCATAATGCTTGTTGATAGATTTCCTACATTGCGATATCACGATTTCTATCGCTGCTACGTACATATTATAGTAAGTACTTCCCGTTAACAACCATCGTCGGGCCGTAGGCTGCGGGCGGCCCAGTTTTGAGAATATAAAATTGTTCTCAAATAATCAACGAATGCAGAGCATTAAAAAAAACGGATTTCACGTCACACCTTTGGATGAGTTGAGAGTGTCATCAACATAAGCCTTCTCCGAAATAATACATATTTTTTCAAAAGTTTGAAATTTTCAATGAAGTACTCAACCGATTCCGATGAAATTTAAATGGGACTATAAAGTATCCTCTATCATATGAAACAACAATTTTCTAAATCAATTCATAATTGTCCGAAATATCGTGTAACAAAGACACAAAAAAAAAACATACAGACGAATTGGGAAACTCTTCCTTTTTTGGAAGTCGGTTGACAGTCGGTTTCCTTTATTTGCGAAAAGCTAGATACTTATAGCCATACTTGAAGAAGTTATGTATGAAATGCACTATTTCCAAACTATCTATATGTATGTCTCTTATAAACATTGCCAAACGTTTTTTCAGAGAAAATACCGGCAAAAGTACGACAAGGACGACAAACTATCCGACTGGCCACTCTACGAAGTAATGTACGACTACTTCACGATATTCGAGCCGGGGCACCTCGAGAGCGTGTTGGAGGAGGGATGTGACTACGACGTGAAGGGGAGGAGGGGGAAGAGGAAAGTTGGTGACAGTGCTGGAGGAGACGCGAGTGAAGAGGATTTTTATTGTAAGTTTTTTTATTAATATACCGAGAATAAAAGTGGGGTGCGGCTTTAAGCGAGCAACTTTGGATCCAATAGGAATTTCTTGATGAACCTTTATACTTCCCCAAGATCTTTAACTCGAACTAGTAGTTGTCTAGATAAGCGCCTCCAAACCCTAGAGCTTTATTATATCAGTGTAGATTAAATACTAAAGAGGAAAGATTCTTTTTTTTATATTTAGTAAACTACTAAGTAGACCAATTTTAAGAATTCTTGTATCATTAGAAAATTTATAATAGGTAATTGTACCTATTATACAGGATGTTTGCATATTTCGTTTTTCTTTAGATTTAAAGTTTCAACCTAGGAGTTTTTGGATTAATTTAGTGTTTATACTGTAAAATTAAAATATCTCAATAATGGTTCAGTTCCGCTTATGAGAAAAATAATGCAAATGACCTGTAATATAAATCCTCAACGGATTATGCTCCAATAAACTAACACCCTTTATAAAATACTTTTTAACCGAATTTTATTTCTAAGAATTATATTTTACATTTAAACTCCACGTTATTTCTATCCACTGTATGTAACTGAGCAGAACAGAATGGACTACTTACTTTGTACTTTAAATATGCGTTTTCTTGATTTACAGGGACAAAAGATATCACAGAGACTTTTATTCAACTCCGATTACAAAACGACTACTTATTCAGAACAAAGAAATGGCAAGCTTGGAAGTAAGACAATATTTTTCTATGACTAAGTTTTATTTCAATTAAATTTAAAAATGTTTTGTGAGTCATATTAACGATAGTTTATCATGCGGCTTTTACTTAAAATTTATTTTTTTTTACTCTAAAATAATAGTCATATTTACTTTATTTAGATAGCTTTATTTAATGTACCTACTCATTTACAAATGTTATATTGTTTTAGCGATTTGGTAAACATAATGGTCGCAGAGTATGGTTTCCCGCGAACTTTGACTGGTAGGGAAGCTGGGCGGAAATGGGCTGCTACATATCGCGTATGTCTTGTATTTTTATTACACCTGGCGCGTTATTAGTAAAAAACGTTAAATAAAACACTTTTTAACCGACCCCGTGATCACGAACGTCGAGTCAAAAAATTTAAAATATGAATATACGCGATAAATCCGGTTAAAAAGTGTTTTATTTAATAGTATGAATCGCGAAAACTTGAGACAGTAAAAAACGTTCTCTAATACATAATATTATAAAGTTTATTTACTTTTTGAACGGGCTCTACTCAAAAGCAACCTGTATTTAAAAAATCTACTATATTCTTATATTAGAGAAAGAATTGGCTGCAAACAACGTCTTGATTAATTTGTAATAAGAATAAATATGCGACTGAAACTTTTGTAAAAATCTTCTATTTACCTATCTATTTTTTTTATTTTTTTTCTATCTACTTTTATACAGGGTGTTTTTGTTAAGACGGAGCATCATTTCAGGGTTGATAGATGGCATAAAAAGATGAGGAGTAATAATAATATAGCCTAATTCAATGTATTTTTTCACGTCTTTTTCTTACTGACGTTCAAAACGCAAATTTAATTTTACTTGGACATTATGTGTCTCGTTTCATTTTAGAAATATAGTTATTGAACTGCAAATTAAAAATAAAAAGGAACAATTTTTTTGTGTACAGAAATATTCAAACGAAATAAATCAAAAAGTTCAAGAGATAACTTATTTTCTTCACTGAAACGATGGTCAGTCAGTTTTTTTCTTCACAAAAACACCCTGTATTATACTGATATATCAATAATAATTACATATCATATAACTTCATTTAATGGTAGACGAAGTTTGATAAACTTTCCTAAATACAGGATTATCAAAAAGCTAAGGCGACCAACAATAAGCTGTATGTGTACTATGACCTGTTTGAGCTCTACTTGGGCGAAGGAAACCTGAGTCTGAATCCTACTCTCGGCTGTAAGTATTAAGTTTTTTATCACTCTTTAAAGAAGCTATATTAATTGACGATATCTATGGTACAGAAGGCAGTACATCAAGCGTTACAAATCTGTCAAAAAAATGTACTTGAATCTGAACTCTATGCCCTCGACATTAAATTGAAATTGGTAATGTAACGCTTGATCTGCTGCCTTCTGTACATTAGCCGAGTGTGTTTGAGTGGGTTTGAGTCCCAGCCGGGTCAGTGTGGAAATGATTTTTTCCAAAGTGGTTCAAGTCTGGGCGTAAGTCAGGATAACCCCTAGTTGAATTCTTTGGCCTTAACGACTTCCAACCGTCGATTTACATTAGTTAACATTTAGTTAGAGTGTCAGTATGGCATTTTTTTTATTTAGATTGTGGACCACAAAAGATAAGAAACCTTATTGGATAATTTTTGTGTGTCTGTCTGTCTTTTCGGTTGGCAAGAACCATTTTTTAACAATGCGTGCATGTTTCAAGCTGAAATTAATATTAAATACTAAAATCTGCAACCCCTCAGTGTTATCTATGTATTAAAGTATATATTTTCAAAATGGTACCTAAGTATTAAATTAACTATGTGATAATAATGTCCAGCATTGTAAAACCAATTGTATTGCCAGGGACCGACGAGTTTTTATTCAACTTGATAGCCGCAAGGTCTGAGTTGGAGCATCTGTTCTGCCAGGACCTACGAGATGATACGGACCCGTGGCGGTAAGTTATTAAGTAACAGCCCGTTTACACATGAAACACAAAAAAGGTATCCGTTTTACTGGATACCTTTTTTGTATCGTAAATACGTATACTGAATACTGTGCCATATGTGAAGTCGCTCATACAACTTCATGCGCCATTGATGAAAAAAAGACGTGTGGCACTCGGAGACTGCCGCGGTAAAGCTATTGCATAGCATTTTTTATCAACTTATGCAATTATAATTATTTATTTATTTTATTAATGCAGTAATGTTTGATCTAATATGAAGTTCCACAAGTTCCTAGTAGATGGCGCTGATTGTTTATTAAAGCCCGCATGTAAAGTTATGAAATCAAAGTATCACCGCTGTGCCGGTCGGAGTGGGGGGGTGTTAGGTTTTTTTAGTTACGGAATTTTTGGATTCGGTCCCCACGCTCAAGGCCCGTGATAGAAGCTATGCAATAGCTTAAAAAAACGTATCCAGTAAAACGGTCCATGTGTGAACGGGCTGTTACTGTACACGACAATATAATTGTCCGTGTAGGGTTGACTTAGAATAGCCCTACCGCCCCTGGATTAGCGTGTCGTAAAAGGCGACTAATCGGAGTGACCCCCGCTTGGTGGTAGGATCCCTCGAGGGTCTGACTGGCCAGTGACCACCCTTCCCTTTATATTACTGCTGCGGCGGTGATGTGTTTCAGCAATACTTTATGAAGAGCCAGTTCTTTCCTATGCCCGTGTGATCTGAATGAGATTGGATATAGAACATTAACCATCTTTTTAGTAAGTAGAATAGCACCAATTCTTACTCCTTTATTGAGTACGACTAAGAAGCATTTGAACAGCCCCAAAAATCCTGAAAAAGGATAGCGGCATTATACAGCAAAAATGAGAATATTGAAATAAGTTCTACTTTTAGAATGAGCCTTTCGAAAAATCTAACAGTGTGTGCAATCAAGATTTTAAACTCTTTCTCAACCGTATTTAAAATCATCTTGTTTGGTTTTCATAGCCCAGTCCAGCGGGGCTAGAATGCGACCATCAACAACGATAAATAGTGACTTTATATCGGTATTTTCTTAGAATATCGCATTTTGTGTTTGTTTTTTTCTGGTATATGGTATCTTTGGTTGTGTGGGCAACATAATTCTATCTATTATGTTGCGCATGTTAGCTAACATGATAGGATAAAGTGATAAAATTAATATTTATCTTGTCGATTCGAGTCTTTATCGATGGTCGCATGCTAGCCCTGCACGACATCGAATTTGTTAATGTTTTTTATGTATCATAAATTATTTATACAACGTTGTTTTTTGTTTTTACGAAAACTGAAAATAGTTTGTTCGGAATCGGTAACAGAATCGATTGCAATAGTTTTTATGTTATATTTTAGCTCACAAATCTCACATCACTCGCCGCGTCGTGCGATCATGTACAGTCACGTGTAATAATATGTATATACTTCGCAACTTATTCGCTTGTCATAAGGTTCAAATTCCAATGAAAATGGCACAAACGTGGCACAAAACGCGATTTAAAATCCAAGGATGCAAGTAGGTACCTGCGTAAAGAGGTAGCGAGCGAGCTTACGCGGGATGACTACACTCACGCGAAGAAACCGACGCACCATAAGAAGCTTGTAACTCAGTATATACCGATGCTTTGAACGAAAATATTGAAAATGTTTGAGGTTTTGCATGAACAAATTTTGCATAAGTTTTGCATAAACGGGGATTCTTTTTATTCACCAGCCAAATTTAAATTCTTTGATAGGGCATAAACAAATCTGCATATTTATTTTAGTATCGCTCCGTAGAAAAAGATAAAGATATAGCACCACAAACTTTTTTACAAATAGTCGCTGTTGATGAACACAGCTACTACAACGCGGCATTTCATTGATAATAGGTACTACTACGTTATACTACAAGATGTTTTTTAGCAGCGCGTAATCGTCTTTATTTTAATGGTATTTATTCATAATTTAGAGTGACCATGTTTTGCTTAATATGTTAGCGAATATATTTATTTCCTTTTTAAAAAATTCATACCGTTTTTTTGCAAAATTCGTTACTATAAATGATACTTAAAGCGTAAAAAAATATATATTTAATTTACACAAACCTTTATAAATCTAGTAGATTATGCTTAAAGTCCCATTAATTTGTTACACAGCGAGGTAGAGAAACGTCTACGCATCCAAGGGCTTCCCCTGGATCATAGCTTATTGGATCTCCCAGAAATTTGGACCTTTCTAGTTAAAACATTTACGGTAAGTTGTCTACAAACTCCGTTAAACTATACAGCAGTTATGTAAAATTATAAAATATTGTGTCATACGACAAAATTTTATAGCACTATGTAACATTTTGTTACACATTGAAATTACTCCTATACTACGAGGGCGAATCAAAAAGTTCTTAGAATGAACACAAAAAAAAAAAATTACCCAAAAATATTTTATTTTTCTACGTGATCTCCTTCTAATCTAATACACTTAGAATCTCCAACTTTCTTATTCCTTCCGCAAAAAATCATTTTTTCGACTATTAAAAAACTTCTCTACGGCAGTCATAACCGCGTTATCATCGTCAAATTTAGTTCCACGAATATGCTCCTTTGATTTTGGAAATAAGTGAAAATCACTCGGGGCTAAGTCAGGAATATATGGTGGGTGATCAAGGACTTCGAAGCCAGCACTGCGGATTGCGGTGAGCGCAACTTCCGAACGATGAGGTGGAGCGTTATCCTGGAGAAACAACACGCCCAATGACAATTTCCCACGACGTTTTTCTTTAATCGCTTCACGTAATTTCGGGATTAAGTTTGCATAATAGGATCCAGTTATCGTTTGCCCTTTTGGCAAGTAATCAATAAAAAGGATTCCTTCACAATCCCAGAATACCGAGGCCATAACTTTGCCAGCGGAAGGAGAAACTCGAAATTTCTTTACGGGTGGTGAGGATGGTCGTTTCCAAGACATGCTTTGTCTTTTCGTTTCCGGGTCGAAATGGTGGACCCATGTTTCGTCTATGGTCATAACACGACGGCAAAATTGATCTGAATCACGTTGGAACATTTCGAGATTACGCTTAGAAATTTCCAAACGTCGATTTTTGTTTTCTTCGGTTAACATTCGTGGCACCCACCTTGCTAACACTTTTTTGAACCCCAGTGAATCGGTTAAAATTTACTGAATGCTACCAAACGATATCTTAAGGATCTTAGCTAAATATTTTATTGTAATTCTTCTGTCGTCTAAAACCAATTTTTCCACTTTTTTGGCATTCTCTTCGGTGATGGAGGTTGAAGGTCATCCAGAACGCGGGTCATCTTTACAGCTCGATCTACCTCTTTTAAATTCAGCAACCCAATAAGTCACAGTGGAATAGGGTAAAGCATCATTCCCTAATGTCTGTTGAATGTCCGAAAAAATCTCTTTCGTTGACATTTTTTTCCGGAACAGATACTTTATTACCGCGCGTAACTCGTTTTTCTCCATAGTTTCGTTTTTTTTTATCAGAACACTCAACAATAAAATTAATATTTTGAGAACGATCTGTCGAAAACAATTTGAAAGTCTGGATAAATAATATGTAATTGTCAATCTTTAAAAAAATATCGAACTGCCTCCAAAAAGGTTAAATACATATAAGTTTCTAAGAACTTTTTGATTCACCCTTGTAGTTCAATTCTCGCTATTCCGTGACGTCCCACTATCACTCGGGTAGTGTTTGGAATTTGTTGTAATTAGTTGTATAAAATCACTAACAATTTATAACTTTTGGCACAATTGGTTATAAAAAACTGACAATAAATGTTACGCAACATTCTCTAACGTTATAAAGGATGATCAAAAAAGTATAAGAAAAATATACTAGATAGGGCTTGTCTTTCCCATTCAACTACAAAAAACCGTTTTTCTTTAAACAATCTAAACATGTAAAGGAAAGCTTCCCTGCCCAGATAACGCGCAGGCCTTACGATGAGCTGAGAAAGACACATTACAATATTCTAACCATCTCTCGAACAATTTTAGTATTTTACTTTCAAACTAACATCAGTAAACCTTACAGTGGAAGAAGAAATTCGCTGTCAAAGGCATCCTACAAGAAAACTGGATATTCTACGACGCAATGGAACGCTACATGCAAGTCAAAGACACGGTTATCAAAGCCAAAGAAGAGAAAATAGAAAGGCGGGATAGTTTCGACAATTCCTTCCCCGATGAGGATTTTGAGGATAATATGAAGCTTCTAGATTTGAAAAACAAGCTTCAAGTGAAGCCTAAGTTAGAGTTTTTAGATGGACACCCGTGCAGGGCGTGCTCGAGTGAAGATGGCTGTGTTAATATCTATGATGAAAAAGACAATGATGGATTGATTTTGGCTGAGAAGTTGAGGATCATTGGCGGTGTGGAGGTAAATGATTTCGTTTTACGTTTATACTACTCAAAACATCATAGGGGCCACCTCGTTTTTTTTCACAAAAAAAACTTTAAATTTGATTGTGTGACACTTTAAACTTAATTTTAAGCTAGTTTAAGTGTCTTTGCATAAAACTAATATGTTTATGTATTCTTCGCTTTATTCTGAACAACGTTTTTGAATCATTACCCTCAAGTGGAAAGACATAAACAAATCAAGTTAAAATTACCCTATTCGCAATTTCATATTCACTTGTGTTTAGACTATGGATACGAACGTTTCTCGATTTGTTTCACTACTTTTTTGAGTCGCATCATTAGAACTCATTACAATGCCACATATTTAACACCATATGAGCATAGAAACAGCTTCTAGAGCACTAGTATTGCTGCAAGAGGGAGAATCTCAACGACCAGTAGCTCTACGACTAGGTGTATCGCGGCGAGCTATCCGAAATGTTTGGGCTCGATAAGGTACGAGCTTACTTTTTGTACCAAATAAACGTTTTACTTACTTACTTTAGAGCTAGACAGCGTTGTGCTGCGAGTATGAAACTTTCTCAACAGTGCCGTCTTTAGCCTATTCGGCGCCGGGGTGCGGGGCTCAGCCTGCGCCCTCGTTTCTAACTGCTTTTTTGACGTTATCATGTAAATAAATAAATAAAATAATATCCCCAGACAATCACACCAACTACATGGCCCCAAACTTAGCAGAGCTTGTGACATGGGATACCATGTAGGGAACTAGGGGGGGGAACCTTGAATATAAATAATTAAACGCCCAGACACGGAACATTTCTTTTTCTTGTTCCGTGCGATAATCGAACCCGTGACATTTACATACATATAAAATCATAACTCTGCTTTTTGCCTCGCCGTAGTCGGGTAAAAAAATGAATGGGTAACAAAATCACACTGATTGTGTACTCTTTTCAAAAAATACCTGATTCTATTTAGACTCGTCTCGTGGTGCCCACTGTAAATTCGACATAATGGTTGCATTACCTAACTTTAAATTGATTTTTTCTAGGAATTTTAAAAAGTCTACCTAGGTATTATACCTTGTTGAAAAATGTTTTGGTTTAACTTAAGAAGAGAATAGTGCTTGAAAGACCATAAAATTCGCTACTTTTACGTTATTTTAGTTTTTTTACTTCATATCATGAACTCATTAATTTTTTACATGATAACATCAAAAAGCAGTTTGCCGATGAAGATTTTTTTAATTCTCACAAAAACTAGTGAAAACTGGTTGTTTACAGTAAAATCATAAAAAGTGAAATAACTCAAAAACGGTAAATTTTAGGAGGGGTGGTTCCATAGTGAAAATCGTTTGTTTTGACCTAAGTCCCTCAACAGATGCGTGTCCAATAAATAATAACCCTGTGTATAGCTTAATAACATTAATACATACAGATCCTCCCCGACAATATCAAATCTATTTTGAAAAGTTAGTTTTTCTTGGAACCGAGAACAATGAGATTTTCGTCATGCATCTTTAATTTCCTTCAGCGTTCAATGTTTTGGAAGAGTGAAAGGACTGAGTTATGTTCCGTCAGCAAATCGAATCTCTCATTTAATTTCGAAGTGACAGTGTCCAGTAGAAAAATATAGAAACACTAGCTTTATCCCGCAACTTCGTATGCGCTTAACTACCCTTCTCGTGGAAATTTTAGAAACTATACAACCAGACAACCACTGAAAGAACTTTTATACCGAGTATCACACCCATGCACTCAAGGAATAAGTTTTTTTCATACAAACTAAAAATCATATATTTCCCGTGCCCGTGGGAATTTTGGGAATTTTTTTCGTAGCACAACCAGTCACTCTTTGAAGAACCTTCATGCCAAGTATCACATCCGTACACTCAAGGAATAAGATTTTTCATACAAACTAAAAAGTCCAACCCCTTCCCGTGGGAATTTCGGGAATTCCTTCCATAACATAAACAGACACTTATTGAGGAACCTTTATATCAAGTACCACATCCGTGCACTCAAGGAATGGGATTTTTTCATACAAACTAAAACATCATATATTTCCCGTTCCCGTGGGAATTTCGGGAATTACTTTCATAACACAACCAGACACACATTGAAAAACCTTTACACCAAGTTTCACATCGGTATACTCAAGGAATAAGATTTTTCATAGAAACTAAAAAGTCCTATATTTCCCGTTCCCGTGGGAATTTCGGGAATTCCCGCCTTAGTGCACCTCTACATCCCCTAAAGAATGTATGTTCCAAATTTCAGCTCTCTATGCCCAGTAGTTACGGCAGTACGTTGTCTGTCAGTCACTCAGTCACTCAGTCACTCAGTACCTCAGTCACTCAGTCAGTAACGGAACAGTTTTATATATATTGATTTTTTTTTTTGCTTATGATGTTATTTTTTTTGTATTGTTTTGCTTATGTTATGTTTACCTAGATTTTATTTCGTGCTGGTGGCATGCATTGAAATTAATTGTTTTTTTGTTTGTTTTAGTTTGAATTTAGTTTAGTTTTTAGATATATCCTTATATTTTATATATATTTATTATACCTAAGGTTTTTATAGATAGATGAATACTTCATTTAATAACAAGAATGATGATTTGTTTCCTGACTTCGCTTCATGTTCTTCCACAGACTTAGACAGCTCCGGTAGTTTTCACAGTACTTCAGTTCCTCTTTATTCCCAAATAGAGTCTGAATTCTCAGGATTTCTGAATAACTTTAATATCCTACACCTTAATGCCCAGAGTATCCCTGCTCACTATTCCGATATGCTGGCATCTTTCGACTATAAGGGAATTCATGCCATTCTTATCTCTGAATCCTGGCTGAAACCCTGTCTCCCAACAACTTCATACTCTCTGCCTGGTTTTAATTTATTACGCAATGATCGTCTTGGGCGTCCAGGTGGTGGAGTAGCAATTTACCTACGTTCACATTTCCCATACAAAGTTGTGAGTGCTTCAGCACACTCGTCTGTTAATAGCGACGAAGCTGAATATCTTTTTATAGAGGTATCGCTAAGGTTTACTAAGGTTCTACTCGGTGCTATATACAACCCTCCATCAACCCGCAACTATTTCGCTTCGTTGGAACATAAACTTGAACAATTAGTACCATTATACGAACACACGATAATCATGGGCGATTTTAATACCTGCCTGCTAAAAAGTAACAATCGTGCGCTTAAGCTTCGGTCAGTTATAAATTCGTACAATCTTAATATTTTACCTACATCAGCCACGCATCATTCCCCTAATTCTGAACCATCCCTTCTGGATTTAATGATTGTCTCCTCTCTTAACCATATTCAAAAATATGGAAAACTTGACGCTGATGCATTTTCTTTTCACGATCTCCTTTTCCTATCTTATAAGATACGTCCCCCTAAATCTAAGCCGAGAACTCTTCTGCAAAGAAATTTTGGTGGTATAAATGTAAATCACTTACTTGATGATGCTGACAAACTGGATTGGCACGGTGTGTTAAATGCTGAAACTGTTGATTCCCAGGTGGAGTTGTTTAATCATTTGCTGACGGAGCTTTACGACCGCCATGCCCCAGTACGACCAGTCAAAATGAAGCATCTCCCTGCTCCATGGCTCACTGATGACATAAAGTCCCTCATGACGAAGCGCAATCGTGCACGTTTACGTTTTAAGAAAGAGCCTACTGAAACAAACTGTGATAGATATCGGCAACTTCGAAATCGCTGTAACACTGTGTGTAGGGACGCACAACGACGCTATAACCATAACTCTGTAACAAATCAAAACCCAGCTAAAGTCTGGAAGTTTCTAAAAACTTTAGGAGTCGGCAAAAATAAAAATCATAACCTCCCAAATTCTATCGATATTAACTCTTTGAATACTTACTTTTCTGCTTCTTGTCCCATTGATGACCATGCTAAATCTAGCACATTACACCATATTTCTTCTTTGCCTGCTCCTTCTTACGAACCTTTTTCCTTCCGTCCATTTACTGAATGTGATGTTAAGAGAGCTATTACATCGATCACTTCAAATTCGGTGGGCTGTGACGGTATCAGTCGAAAGATGATAATTATCCTACTTGACTTCCTAGTTCCTATCATCACAAATATCTTTAATAAATCCATTATCACGAATTCCTTTCCCACCCAATGGAAAGACGCACAGGTAATACCTCTCCCTAAAAAATCCTCACCCCAGTCCTTTTCCGATTTCCGTCCTATTTCTGTTTTACCTTTTTTGTCCAAAGTCCTGGAGCGTCTCATACATAACCAAATTTCTTCCTTTGTTAATAAAAATAACATTTTGAGTCCTTACCAATCAGGCTTTCGAACTGGACACAGCACCGTAACATCTTTAGTAAAAATATCCGATGACATACGTAAGGCTAAAGAAAATTCTCACCTTACCATACTGACTTTGTTAGATTTCAGTAACGCCTTTAACAATGTGGACTTTGATATTTTGTTACAAATGATGGGTTCTCTTAACATATCTCCATCAGTAATTGACTTTTTTCAAACATACCTTAGAGGACGCCGGCAACGTATTGTCATGGATGATGCTCGTTCAACTTGGGCTCAGCTCGAAACCGGTGTCCCGCAAGGTGGCGTGTTGTCTCCTCTTCTCTTTTCAATTTTCATAAACTCGATTTCTTTCAACATATCTTCTTCCTACCACATGTATGCAGACGATTTACAGATTTATACCCACTGCACTCCAGAAAATCTGCCCGCTGCGATAGAGCGAATAAATTTTGACCTCTCACAAATTTCTCAGTGGAGTAAATCACATGGTCTAACTGTAAATCCAACAAAATCGCATGCTATAATTATTGGCAGTTCTTATATGATTAGTCGCATAAACATAAATATGGTTGATCCATTATTTTTTAATGGTGTGGGTATTAGCTACAGTCACAAAATCACAAACTTAGGTATAATATTTGATAAAACTTTATCTTGGAAACCTCAAGTTGAGGCAGTGAGCAGGAAGATGTTTGGCATCAATAGCTCCCTTAAACGCCTGCGCAATTTTTTGCCTATATCAACCAAAATTTCTTTAGCACATTCTCTATTCCTCTCCGTTCTCGATTATGCCGATGCCAGCTACCTTGACCTAACAGAAGAACTTTTAAATAAACTTGAGCGACTCCAAAATCTTTGTATACGTTTCATATTCGGCTTACGTAAATATGATCATATTTCCGAATTCCGCACTAAGCTCGAGTGGCTCCCTATTCGCCTTCGCCGGGATACTCATATTCTTTCTTTACTGTACCGTGTGCTGTTTAATCCTGTGGTTCCGAGCTATCTCGTAGATCTATTTTGTTTCCGACATGAAAATCACAACAGACAATTACGGTCCACAGAAAATTTGATGCTGAGCACTCCAATACATAAATCGCACTGCTTTAATCAATCCTTTTCCGTGAGAGCAGTGTCCTTATGGAATAAACTACCATACGAGGTAAAATCAGCCCCTTCACTAAATTCATTTAAATTTAAATTGAAGAAATATTATCTCTCTTTGCTCAAAAATTAGAAGAAGTATTCTTATATGTGTATTGATTATTATTAGCTTGTAGGATCAAGATTTGTATTTAAACCTAGGTATTTATTTATCTATATATTTTATGTGTATGTATAATATCTATATATATATATATATATATATATATAAATATGTATTATATTATTTTTATTTGTAGTATGTTTATTGTTAAAATGTAGTTGAACTTGTGCTTTATTAGTACCTACTGATCTGTCTAGTTTTATCTTTACTCAAATACAAGGTTGTCTGGTAGAGATCGCTTTACAGCGATAAGGCCGCCTGTTGCGCCTATCTGTATGTTTTTTCATTGTATTTTTTTTCCCTTTTGTAATTGTGTGCAATAAAGTATAAATAAATAAATAAATAAACATATTTTTTTGTTTATTGGGTCTAAAACGGGCTGATCTGCAGCCTCGTAATCGGGGACGTGGATGAGCAGTTTATTTAAATTCCGTTTCGCATTCTGATTCTTCAGCCATTATCGGTGCAGTTGCTCCAAATATTTTTTAACCAGATTAATCATTTTGGTAACCTAAAAGTTCACATCAGGAACGGTATGACAAGCGCCGAAAGCGTAATAAAGGCAAAACCTATTACATAATCTGTGGTAAAACAATGATTATTGTTGATGACTATTTTTTTTTAATATTTAATTTTTCGCATGCGTATTTGTCGTAGCTAGTATATGAAAATGTGCAATGGCGTTAAGCAATGAAAATATTCAGCGCAGTTAATTTTTGGTCTTTCATTTTAATATATGCAAATTATAATTATTCTCAATCACATTTAAATAGGCAAAATATGAAGAATCGTAACACTCTTTTCGGTGTTTTACACGATCCTTAATAACCAAACATACCTTGTGCTTAAAAACGGTTACATTAGACGTAGAATTAGTCTTTTGCTATCTTTTTAAGTCAACGAAAAAGTAAGTGACGTAAAGCATCCCCACTCTAAAAATAAGAAATTGAAAGTAAAAAATATTTTGTGATTCAAAATATTTTATTTACAAAGGAGATCATTTTATCTCCATACATTTTTGGGCTTTTTTCAAAAGTGCCGGCCAAGAAAATTAAATGGTACGTATCATCAATCAATCAATCAATATATATATATAAAACTGTTCCGTTACTGACTGAGTGACTGAGGTACTGAGGTACTGAGTGACTGACAGACAACGTACAGCCGTAACTACTGGGCGTAGAGAGCTGAAATTTGGAACGTACATTCTTTAGGGGATGTAGGGGTGCACTAAGGAAGGAATTCCCGAAATTCCCACGGGAACGGGAAATAAAGGACTTTTTAGTTTGTATGAAAAATCTTATTCCTTGAGTGCACCGATGTGAAACTTGGTGTAAAGGTTTTTCAATGTGTGTCTGGTTGTGTTACGAAAGGAATTCCCGAAATTTCCACGGGAACGGGAAATATATAATGTTTTAGTTTTGAAAAAATCCCATCCCTTGAGTGCACGGATGTGATACTTGATATAAAGGTTCCTCAATAAGTGTCTGTTTGTATTATGGAAAGAATTCCCGAAATTCCCACGGGAAGGGGTTGGACTTTTTAGTTTGTATGAAAAATGTTATTCCTTGAGTGTACGGATGTGATACTTGGCATAAAGGTTATTCAAAGAGTGACTGGTTGTGCTACGAAAAAAAATCCCAAAATTCCCATGGGCACGGGAAATATATGATTTTTAGTTTGTATGAAAAAAAAACTTATTCCTTGAGTGCATGGGTGTGATACTTGGTATAAAGGTTCTTTCAGTTCTGTCTGGTTGTACAGTTTCTGAAATTTCCACGAGAAGGGTAGTTAAGCGCATACGAAGTTGCGGGATAAAGCTAGTTAGTAATAATTGTTCTGAGCAATAGTTATTATCGTAGAAAAGTTGTATGATTACTCTAAGTGAAGTTATACAAGTTTAATTAGTCATTTTCATACATACATTGATTTAGAAAAGTTTAGAAAAAACATGGTCTGAAGCATTGTTATGATAGTGCGAAAGCTGTTGGGTAATAATTTGTAATAATAACACAGATCTGACTCACAAAACAATATAATGTTCAAATAGGTGTTCAAAAAAGGTGCTTTGGAGAAAAATATCCCAGAGCTAATATTCCCCATTCGACTATACAAAACCGTTTTTTTATTTAGACTTACATTTTTCCTATAAAACAATCTAGACATTTAAAGAAAAGACCTTTTAACATCATCGAATAATCGGAATCTCGAAATAAAACCCTAAAAGTATAAATTGATTAAACTTTATCACAGCCATTGTTCAAAGTGGAGTTCATTTCAAGGAATCGCGGTAAAATCACACACTTACGAAGTTAAATATGTTATAAGTATTAAGGTAGATTTTTAATCATAAGGTAAATGTAGGTGCTTCAGCGTTGCAGTAGAATATATTATGATTTTTTCTTGATTAAAATGTTTGATAGTTAAGCCATTTCAATCATTATTTGCTAGATAGACTGTCAACTATTGGGGTAGAGGAGTGTTTGTTTTTGTTTATCAAAAAAAGTTACTTTAATTGTGAGAAGACACAACTTGTGTTTCTAAATAAATATTTTAATAGTATAACAATATATAAAATACATTTCTTTTTAAAAATATGAAACAGTTTTCATATTTTCTAAAGAATCTTAATAGTGTCAACCTTTGGTTCCTTTGTTATAAGTCCAAAAATACGGTTTTTTTTGTAGTCGAATGGGAAAGACTAGGTCTATCTGGAATATTTTTCTCCAAAGCACTTTTTTGAATACTTTATAGAACATTTTAGGTGAAAAGAAATAAAAGAAAAGCAGATTATTGATTAAAATGATGTTTATTAGTTAGTAGTTGTCCCTTTGTTCGGAGGAGACGACTGTTTAAGTTAGCATTTTCCGACTCCAAAAAGGAAACTAGTTTGATCCGTATGTATAAATGTTTTTCGGCGATATGAGTGCCTCGGGTTTGAAGATGGTTTCTACTTTTGAAAAACCATCACGATTTTATATCTAATAAATGTTTAAAAGAAATCATTGTTTTCATTTACCGAAAATCAATAATACACATTTTATGTCTACTCATATTTATGAAAAAGCTAAAGAGACAAAATAATTGTTATCCTCAATAAAACTGTGGGAAAATCTGAACTATTGAAAGTAGGTAAACACTAAACTAACAGTATCTTAATAAGCGAACATTTGTCATTCTTGATGTATTTAATGGTTTTGTTTATGGGTTAATTTAATGCAGTACCATCCCCGATTTATATTTCAAACCCTTGTTGGTGTGTTACATTAAAATGTTTTTAAAACATACAGACCAATTAAGAACCTCATTTTTTTAAGTCGGTTAATATACCAGAACCTTCTGCTAATCGTGACAAATAATGAAAACTATCGAAAAAATTCCGTGAAAAACAATAAAAAACCGCATCAAAATCGGTAAAGCCAAACGAGAGGTAGTCGCGGACACACAAACATACATGCATAATACTCACAGGTCAAACTGACCACTCCTTTTTTGTAGTCGGTTAAAAATAAGGTTACTTGCATTAGATATCGTCACATTTTTACTGAAATCTCTCATTAGTTTACATATTTTCATCACTTTTATAATTCGACATATGAACTTGTTACTGACATAGAATAATCCCACAACTTTTGTTCCATAATAACTATTGTTCTGTTCCATTAGCTCTAACGACACACATAATTTTTTTTTGTTGGCCGGCACTTTGGCACTTTGAGATAAGGCCCAAAAAAAATAAGCTTCTTTGACAAAATCATTTCAAAAAAAAAAACATCTGTTCATTTCTTTTCCAAGGTATAGTCTAATTATTTTATTTACAGAGCAATTTCTATAAAAACCTGTAAAAAAATACACTAAAAATTTTTTTTTTTTAATTTGACTTATCCCCCATTTGACTTCAATCTCTCCTGATGCTAAGTGGAGATTAGGTGGACGGCTCGAAACGAGGTTTTGGGATATTTTGTGGCAGACTTTATGAAATGAACGGTGGTTGCAGGCTGGGCGAACCCTAAAGGGGTCCTACAGCCAATAGTGGTACGCTTGGAATAGTCGCCTGACACGACATGCTTATCCAGGACGGGTAGTTATTCTATGCCGATCCTACGTGGGAATATTGTACACTTATTCCCTAGCTGATAAATTAATCAATTGCTTTTTTACAGGTGGATAAATTAGATACTATGCCTTCTCAAATATGCATCACTTGTCTGCAAGAACTCGAAAGCGCCTACAAGTTCCGACGAAGATGCCAAGAGACAGACAAACAGAATCGACTCATCGCCTCGCAAAAAGTCAAACTAGAATTAAGTTTAGAGGATAACACCAAATACAATAATATTAATATCGATGATACCAAAGAAACCGAAGACCATTTTAATGATATTGAATTCGATTTTAACGAGGAAACGGAAAAGAGTAAAGATATAAAGAAAGACAGGCGAGTTATATCCAGAAAAAGGAAACCACGAAAAGCTAAATACGATTACAGAAAAATCTGTGAAATTTGCGGAAAGCCAACCAGGAATCTTCTAAGTCACCTGGACATGCATAGTACCACAAGGACGTATTCATGTGAGATTTGCGACAAGAAGTTTAAGTTCAAAAGTGGGTTGTTGATTCACAAAGCCGTGCACAACCCGACGCCGCGCAAGACTTGCGAAGTGTGCGGTAAAACATTCCATATCGTCGCTCAGTATCGAAGACATTTCGTCTACCACGCCAATGAAAGGAAATTCGAGTGCGAGACGTGCGGAAAAAGGTTCAACACTTTAGATATTTTGCGGGTACATAACAGAATGCACACAGATGAAAGACCATTTAGCTGTACGGACTGCGGCAAAACCTTCAGAACCGCCGGTTGTGTAAGTCGACACAAGAGAATAGTACACAGGGCCCCGACAGGCATACAAACTGTACTTACAGATAAGCAATCTGACCCTCAGAATGAAGCAAAGATCTCAAATGTACCGCCTCTGACGCGAATATCGTAAGTATTAGGTATATAAACAGAACGTTTCTATAATGTTTATACGGTTTTATAATAAACACCATGAGAAGTCAACGTACAAAATACATGTTTATACATAATATACGCTAGTTTACTGGAAACTTAGTCTGTAAAGGTCATTTTAATTGAATAAGTAAAACTTGTAATGAGAAACAATAGCGGGTTTTCTACACATTTCATAGCAGTCAACTTCACTTAAAAGTAAAACATAATTTCTTGGTTTTAATTTTCAATTCTCACACTTCCATTTCGTATGTACTATGTAACTACATCACATTCCTCTTAACTGTTTTCTTAGAACTACTTTCGACATTGATAACACCAACTCTATAGAGCAATAAGGTTATTAAAGTACAAATTTCGGATATATATAAAGTCGTCAGTAATATTTTATACTTTATAGTAATTTTATAATGTGATATGAATAGTTTAATACAATATTGTACCTACTAATTAATGTTGTTTCAATTGTATATACGTAGGGAATATTTTAATCTTAAAAGTAGAAGTGGATAATGTGCAAAGTTAATAATAAGATATTAAGTTAAGCCATATTATATGGATACTTGTCATATGTATTTTGGTTTCTATTGTACCAAAGCACAATAAATATAATTATTGGATTTGATTGTTTATTTTTTATCTATCGTAGAAGAAATAATAACAGCCGAGTTCTTGACCTTTATGTGTTATCGCATGTTTAATGAATTATTGACTTCTAGAAATCCGATGTGCGGACGTTTGAGATTGTAAGCTTAATTTGTGTTATAGTTTGGAATGAGTGTATTTTAAAGTAATTTTGACCGGTTTTTTACTACGGAAAATATATATTTTATCTAATAATTTAGGTACAGTCAACTTCGAGAAACCGGATCGTATTATTTTGTAAAAATAATGCTTCCATAGGACATTGCCATCTCTACAGTTTAAAAATCTTAATTTCGAAAGATAATATTAAAAGTTTATTGAAAACAACTTCATTTTTACATCGCGAGTAGGTCCTGTAAAACTTAAATAATAATAAAAAAAATTAAACTTTACTCGGGCTGTTTTCTCAAGTAAAAAAATACCAACTTTTCAGTCATTTCGCTATTAATTAAGTCGTCTTTTTGACCTGTAAAACTTAAAAATATAAACATGACATACTTTCTAATACTGCTGAAAATTTTTATTATTTAACAAATATTAGGCATTATCTGAGTTTTATATAAAGTGTGTCTTATAAACATTTTGGATACATTACTGTTTATTTAACCGAAATTTAGGTGCAACGTCCTTTAGATCACTTTATCTGATATCCGAGGGGTATCATCACTGTTGTGTTTGCGATACAACTGTGTTAGTGTAATGACTGTCTGATGATACGAGCCTGTTTAAATATTAGCTTTTATATGAAACGCTACATTATTAGGATTTATGTCGCGTTTATCAAACGAGGAATATTATTGGTTTAACATAAAATCAAGAACACCTTAAAGAGCTAAATTTCAATTGTTACAATTCGAAAGTATCAAAAGTGGATAACAACTGACTAGCGTTATCCGACAACACAGCAGTGCGATCACAGAACTTTATCGAATCGTTTGTTAACGAATGTTCGTATAGTATGGAGACGGTTTTTAAGAAAAAATTGAAATCTATCCATTGCCGCACGGCCAGCTTAAATAAATGTGTGCCTTGTTAATTTTGAATGTTTGTAAACATGTTGTACTCATAAATATCTGTAAAATAAAAAATTACAATGTTACTCAAAACTTGCAACCGACTCCATACTATACGAGCATTCGTAAACATTCGTTAATATACGATTCGATAAAGTTCTGTGATCGCACTGCAGTTATGTTAGAGTAAGCGATTTATCAACCAGCGTGGTGGATTATGGCTTAAAACTTCCGCATCACCCAGGGGAGAGACTTATAGCCCTGTAGTGGACTCATAAAGAGTTGTGATGATGGCTGAGTAAGCGAATGACCACGGCTTGAAAGGGTCTTCTTCAGGGCTCACTTTTCTTGTGACCCTTTCTATGCACATTGTGGTAGGCACATTGACCAGCTCCTAGCTGCTTCCTTGGTCCAAAGCTAGGGGGGAGAAACTGTGGTGTATCACCTCTTGCATAATTAAGTTACTGGCCGGTAATCCAGTGAGATTCTAATCAATAATGTGTCAACATTATGTCATCAATAAAATAATGGAGATATAAACAACAATGTATTTAATTTCTTTATGTATATTTAATACACATGAACTTTGAAATGAATTATTTTTTGCCAATTTTGCAATCGTGACGTATTCCGGTAAAGTTTTATGAAGACCCAGTTCCAATCCAAACCCGAGTGCTTTTTATTTTCGACTACCTATGTCATTCTTTAGGTCAGATATTTTGTAAAATACGAACTCAGTCATCGATAAATATTGTATATTCTACTCGTGTCCGTATCGACCGCGCGGCCACAGGGCGTTTTTTCTTACATCTAACCATGCCAAGATTATGTAAAAATTTGTAAAAGTCGATTCCTAAAAACATAAATTTGTAAAAGGTATAGTTAAAAAGTTATAAGGGTTTGAACGTGGCCGCGCCATTGAAACAATGCGAACCGCGCGGCCACGTAGATCTTTAAACCTAAACATTGCAGAGACCTGAAGTTTAGGTAAAACACGGATTGAATATGTAAAAAAATTGTAAAAATATAGAAAAAAATCCTGGATTTACATTTTAGAAGCTGTAAGCTTATAACACCATGGCCGCGCCATTGACCGGTATAAAATTACGTTAGTGTCGATATCTCGCTGGAAAAGCATAGCAGAGGTCTGAAGTATTTTGTAAAACCTGGATTCGAATTTGTAAAAACTAGTAAAATATAATAAAAAATCATAGGTATACATAATAGGAGCTGTAAGACCAAAAACCCATGGCCGCGCCATCGAAACGTTAGAAAAGTACTTTACCGTCGATATCTTGCTGAAAAAGCATCGCAGAAGTCTGAAGTATTTTGTAAAACCAAAATTTAAATTTGTAGAAACGATGAAAGATGCACAAAAAACTCCTAGAGTCATATTTAAGGAACTTTAGCACTGAATCTTTAGAACGGCTTGAATACGTCGATAGGGTGACCATGGCTTATTGATAATAGAAAACTTTCCACCCATTTAATAGAAATTATATCACAAATCCATATTTATTTCGCATAGTAAATTTAATTTAATTTTAGAGCTCATCTGACCTGTTACCTGTTACCATGAACAAGAAACAGACATAGGTACAGTCGCGCTGAAAACATAACCCTCCTTTGCGTGCAGTAGTCGGGTAAAAATAATTAGGAAACAGTTCATTTTAAAACTTTCCTAAACAATAAGTTTGTTATAGGTTACCACTTTATCTCAGCGACACTTTGATGTAATTTTAAAATAATAATATACTATGGTGCGTGTTTTGGTCGATGTCATAAAACTTTTGGAACAAGTAAACAAAAGCAAGACTATATTTCTACGAATAACATTGTTTGATAATTGGCCGGCAAGCCTTTGAGTGAGCGGCATGGATTTTCAAACAAGAAACACAACGATAAGGTCAAAAAGAACCATTGTATTTTTATTTATTAATTTGGAAATTATAAATTTATTCGGAATCGGAGGACTGGAAGATGCCGTCATTATCGATGACGATTCAAATTTAAAGAAATGTTTGATTTGTAACAATGAAACCAAGACGTATATATACGAATTAAATAATATTATTTTATTTGATCTTAATGGCATAGATAAAATCAAACTCCAAGAAATACCCCATTTTATCAAAATAAAACAAATAAAATATAGACTGATAGGTGCTGTAGAATATGTTCCCCCGGTTGTAGGACTCATTGGGCATTACATGTGTCATTGCTTATTAAATACCTCTGAAATAATTTGTTACGACGATAATAAATTCGAACACACGCAAGTTCATTACAACCTATGACAATCCATAATTTGACATATGGTCTAATAGACGAAGACCAAGATTATCTGTGTAAGAAATAAACATATATTTTTTACTTTATCGATTCATTTTATTCAATTTACAATCCTTTAGATATAATTTATAAAATTGTCTTAAGTTTTCACGATTTATAATTTAAATAAAACTCATTTTTAACCGGATTAATCGCGTATAATTTATTTGATCTCGTGACCAAGGGGTCTGCAAAGACACCGAAACGTCGAGTTAAAATGTAAAATATAAATTATACGCGATTAATCCGGCTAAAGAGTAGTTTTATATCATTTATATTATAAAGGACATTTCTGTCATCAACAAACCATGGTCACCCTATCGACGTATTCAAGCCGTACTAAAGATTCAGTGCTACAGTTCCTTAAATATGACCCTAGGAGTTTTTTGTGCATCTTTAATCGTTTCTACAAATTTAAATCTTGGTTTTACAAAATACTTCAGACTTCTGCGATGCTTTTTCAGCAAGATATCGACGGTAAAGTACTTTTCTATCGTTTAGATGGCGCGGCCATGGGTTTTTGATCTTACAGCTCCTATTATGTACCTATACCTATGATTGTTTATTATATTTTTACTAGTTTTTACAAATTCGAATCCAGGTTTTACAAAAAACTTCAGACCTCTGCTATGCTTTTCCAGCGAGATATCGACACTAACGTAATTTTATACCGGTCAATGGCGCGGCCATGGTGTTATAAGCTTACAGCTTCTAAAATGTAAATCCAGGATTTTTTTCTATGTTTTTACAATTTTTTTACATATTCAATCCGTGTTTTACCTAAACTTCAGGTCTCTGCAATGTTTAGTTTTAAAGATCTACGTGGCCGCGCGGTTCGCATTGTTTCAATGGCGCGGCCACGTTAAAACCCTTATAACTTTTTAACTATACCTTTTACAAATTTATGTTTTTAGGAATCGACTTTTACAAATTTTTACATAATCTTGGCATGGTTAGATGTAAGAAAAATCGCCGTGGCCGCGCGGTCGATACAGACACATTCTACTCACCTACCTTTATCTAAATCTAGAATCTACGTGAGATTAACCAATATATTGTCTATTTAATTATACGTACTATACCTAAGCAATCAGTCTATACAGAGACAGCGCGCCTCATAGGGATATCTGGTGAAAAATAAATACCTACTTTTATTACATAATTATGATCAGAATCGAGTCCAGAGTGCTCTCCTTCAGTATCTATAATTTGTCACCAGTCACCCTGTATATAAATTCGGAGATCGTTTACCTTAACGAGCTTCTGCTTCAGCCAAAGTTTTGACGGGAACTCGGTTTTTTAATGCTCTGCATTCGTTGATTATGTATTTTTACCAAATGCTGACTACAAAGGCGTAATGTGGCTCTTAGGTATTCTGAAAGTTTATTTTAGCATCGACCATAACTCAAGCGTCGATTCACTGTCAATTCTTCGTCATGCGGCGGCGTTGAGAACTGTGTAAAATCTATACTTGAAGAGTTCAAGTCTCAGTAAGCTTTCAGAATAAGAACCTAAATTTTAATCGATGCTCGCGTTTATCAGTTTTTACTTAACTTCCTTAACTTAACGTTTTTTAAAACTTTAGACATTAAGAGACCACGTAGGTACTGAGAGATAGAGCGTCAGCAGCCTTCGGTGGACCAGAGTTCGAAATCACAGGTATAAACGTTGAATGTGGAGAACACAAGACATTGCGATCACAGACACAAGACATTGCGATCACAGGTACCTACTATGCGAATGTTCGCATAGTAGGTACCTATGGAGTCGGTTTGTAGCAACAATTGAAATCTGCCTTGTTAATTCTGAACATGTTGTATCATTAAATAATTCTAAAATAAATAAATTACTTTAAAAAACTTTTACGTAAAAGGCAACTGCGTATTCAAGAAAAATGTTTTGATAATTTCACCAAATTAGCCGAACAATCTATTTCTAAGCAACCTAAAACCATCTGGACTTACATAAAATCGATGCGAGGTGGTTCGAGTTATCCTAAAACATTTAAATACGATGGCAAAAATCTTACTGAGGGTGAAGAAATATGTAACGCCTTTAACGAATACTTCAGAAGCGTTTTTGGTACACCATCGACGGAAAGTATAAATATAAGTCCTAATAAGGTGACCATCGATACCATAAATAAAATGTGTATATCTGTGGGAACGGTTAAAAAGCATTTGAAGCTTCTGGATCCCACTAAGGGGGCTGGTTGTGATGGAGTACCACCTTTTTTCTGGCAAAATTGCGCTGAGTCACTAAGTCTTCCGATATGTATTATATTCAATAAATCATTAAAAGAAGGTGTATTTCCTGACGTATGGAAAAAAGCACATATAGTGCCTATCCATAAAAAAGGTACCAAATCGAGCATCGAAAATTACCGAGGTATTTCAATACTGAATACAATCGGTAAAGTTTTTGAAAAAATCGTATTCGATGTAATATACCCGGTTGTATGCAATGAACTGCCTGATTCCCAACACGGATTTTTACGGCGTCGCTCCACTGTTACCAATCTAGCATGTTTTACTAATTATGTTTTATCTAACATGGAAAAGGGAGGACAAATTGACGTGATCTACACAGATTTCGAAAAAGCATTCGACCGTGTGGATCACGTCATCCTCATTCACAAGTTATATGGGGTAGGAATACACGGTGACCTTCTGAGATGGATCAAATCCTATCTTAGCAATCGTTCTCAGGCTGTAGTCATGGGAGGGTACAGGTCTGATTTTATTGATATTCCAACGGGAATACCCCAGGGGTCACATTTAGGACCGTTATTTTATAATATTTATGTGTCAGATATCACGTCCTGCTTTACCTCAGCTAGACATTTAATGTACGCTGACGACAAAAAGGTTTTCATGAAAATTCATGATATAAACAATTGTGTGAAGATGCAGGCGGATTTAGACAGGTTATCTGAATACTACACAAAAAATAAAATAACGGTCAACATTAACAAATGTGAACATATCACTTTTACTCGCAAAACCAGACCTGTAGCTTACCCTTATAACTTCAATGGCGTCCCGATTCGCAAAGTTACACTAATTCGAGATTTAGGCGTGCATTTTGACGAAAAGATGCTTCTTCGGGATCACATAGACAAAATAGCGGACAAGGGTTATAAAAATCTAGGATTTGTAATGCGAACCTGCAAGCCATTCACGAACATCAACACGGTAAAAACTGTATATAACGCTTACGTTCGAAGTATTATTGAATATGCTAGTCCAATATGGAATCCTCAGTACGCCATCTATTCGAACCGACTAGAACGTCTTCAGAAAAAAATCGTAAAGCACTTAAATTATCGTTTCTCAAAATCGTTACCTGACACCTACGAGGAAAGATGTAAAAGGTTCAATTTGCTAACACTTGAAGACCGACGTAAATTGATAGATCTGTGTTTTCTTTCTGACATTGTGAAGGGTAATGTGGATTGCGTAGAACTGGTGGATGGCATTAGGTATAATGCACAAGCCCGTCGTGCACGCCGCCGGATCTTACCTCTATTTGTTGCTCCCCAAACATCTACGAACTATGCTCGTAATGCCCCGATTTCCCGATTACCTCGAACTTATAATAACATATTTTATGAAATAGATCTCTTTACCGAGTCCAAAAATACAATTAAAAATAAAGCAAAAGACATACTAAAATCGACTTCTTGCCCTGATCATGCATAATAATTAGTAGTAAGTAAATTGATGTGTAATTTTATTATAATAGGTATGTTTATGTAATAAAACTATTCAATTATCTTTATATGTAATTATTTGTATGTAATATTGTGTAGAATATCTTTTTATATGTATGACATTTTTTTATGTATCTGTTTAACTTTTCATTTTATTTGCGCAAATATTTAAAAAGATCACGTCTGTCCTTTATTGTAATTAAAGGGAAACCTGTAATTCGCCTTCCTTAGTTATAAGTACTAGATTAAGATATAATGTGTAATAACGCTGTTGGTTTTCTTAAAAATAAATAAATAAATTACAATGTTGTTTAAAACTTGCAACCGATATCAAAGTCGGTTGCATGTCTATACGGACATTCGTAAACAGACGAATCAATAGAGTTCTGCGATCGTGAGCAGAACGACGACGTTGATATCCTAGAACAAGCTTATGTACAGTAGTACCTACATAGGTGCGAAAATGAGTTAATAGATAGAGTTAATAGATATTTTATCCAGGTAAGTTAGATTAGTAGATTGAACTATTTCAAAACCGTCATCCATATGTATTAGGTCTTTGAAATGTTGTGTCATTGGTATTAATTGTAATAGGTACGCTTTGATTTATAAAATGCTGTATTAGCCTGTTAGTGTTATTTGTTCTATTTATATAGTGCATTTGTACTCAAAACACTATTAAAGTCATATTTGGATAAGGATAAAAGGAATGAATGAGTCGCAGTACCTACTCTGCAGTAAACTAAGGTTGCAAAGTATTGCTTAAAAAGGATTTGCAATCAAGAGTAAAATAAATACAAATAAAAAAAAAATTAAGAGATGTCGGAAGTGTTTTTATTTAATTTTATTTTAATTGGACAACAAACGCATGTAACACATCGCTAAATACAAAATATGGGTTAGTAAAAGTTCAAAAAATATATGTTACACCGCCGATAGTGTTTACTTTGCACTTAGTTCTCACAGACGACCGGGCAGATATACAGCGTGTAACATAATGAAGAGAATACTTAAGGGGATTGTATGTTTGGTGATGTAGTTTATAAGTACCTAACATTAAGATAAATTTGTTATCCTTACGGTTCGGCCGAAACACAAGTTCAAAGTTTGGATCAAAATATCTAAGTGTCAACCCTAAAAATAGCTTTTAGCTTTTGATGAAATCTAAGTATTCGATAACAGATGGCTTAAAAATAAAGTGATGGGTAACTAAGACAGATACTACAAAGTTCAGCCGGTGCGGGAATGGTCATTAATAATGTCACTGACTGCGGCACAAGTCTTGTTTTAGCTTATTAGGTTGACTAGGGTTGTCAAAATATTTTGTTGTAAAATATTTAAATAAATTTGTACGAAAGTCTATTCTAGCACTAATTATGCTAATTCTTTTACCGTAAATTCTACGTATGGTATAGAAGCTAACCCTTAAGTTTTATCTCTCCATTTTGTTACATGTTGTATATAAAAAAAGTAAGTATAACATTAATCAGATGACAGATGCTTATATTAGTAAAGCCCATATTTGAGCTGTTGTATCTAATGTAAACTCTGTATAGTTTAGCAAAATACTTGTTCTTATTTCAAAAATACAATAGATTTTTATTGTAAGTCACTTCACAAAACATCCTAGGTGCTCATGACAATATTACAAAGTAAAACTTGATACATATCAATATTTAATTAATACTATGTAGCGTTACAATTGCAACAAAAACAGGTAACTATTTTCTAGATATGTAAGCTACACGCTCATTAGCCTTTTTATAATTAAACCCTTTGAATAAGCACATTACAGGGTCACACACCAGAGTGACTAGACGGTTTTTACGACATAAATAATTGTATCATCACGACTTTTTGTAATGAGCCCACTGCAGACCCTGCGTGACGAGGAGGCTTAGGCCATTTGCCAGCCACCAAGCTCTCCCCGTCTTGTTTTGGTTGATTTCAGAATTGTCAGGGCGCCGACATGGCTTTAAACTGACCCTAACGACTACTGTATAGGTACCAGTATACAGCACCCGGGACCGACTGCATAACGTGCTCTCAGAGGCACGGAAGTCGCCGCCGCCGCTGTACCGTGAGAAAGGAAAGGTTGGCGGTCACCCATCCATATACCGTCCCGGCTGAACCTTGATTCACCTGCAATATCATTGATATACCTATACCAATCTGCCACGACGACTTCAAAATAATCCTAATGGTAAGTGGAAGATAATTATAGTTTCAGAGCGAAGAAATTACTTATGACGTGTGTCCGATTTTCACTTGTTGTAACTTAAAGCGGAAATAAAGTTATAAATAATTAATAAATATAAATTACAAGCTGTTAACCAGGGTTTCATCCGTATCAATTTAGATCCCGTTGAAATATTAGGATAAAAATATCTTATAGGTATGTTCTTGCAATTCCAAGCTATCTACCTTAGTGCGAAAATTCAGCATAATTCGTCAAGCTTTTAGTTCGGTAACCATCATCGTTGTCCCAACCATTCTGATTATCATACTTACTTAGTAAAAGAATTCATGTTTTTTGGTTAAAAATATCCTATGTGTTCTTCCAGCTATCTACCTGAGTGGGAATTCAGCACAATTCGTCAAGCTTCTATCACGGAAGAGTAACCAAGATCATTCTTCCAACCATTCCGATTTATTATAATAATATAATATTTTTTTTCAAGACATCCATTTTAAAGTCATTAGATTGCTTTGCGCTTAATTTATTAAGTAGCAGCCGTGTGCGGTTTTACCCGTGTAACTTGAGTAACCTTAGAAATATCTAATTCCACGAGAGCTGGAAATAATCAAATGAAAGAAGAATAGTTATTTCAAATCCTGTTTACAGTTTCTAACATACCCTTCAGTTTTCTTACGTCAGTGTAGAGTGTATGAGTAATACTGTTTTCGAACAAAACATATTTGAAACACTTGGAATTTTCTAAATGAAATAATCGTAAATAGTATTTTAGAAAATGACCTTTAGACAGAAATATTTGTTGATAGTTCCTTTGTTAGGTGTCACTTATAAGCAATGCTTGAACTCTACACGCACGTCTGTTTATTTTATTTGTTCGATAGATCATTGACTGGTCTTTTCCAAAAATAAGGCTCAGGTTAACCCTCTGGAATGTCGATCAGGCAGGACAAGCGCCTCAGTGGGGCATGACGTATTAAAGGCATTCATTCACCCTGCGCCGGCGCCGGATAACATCAGTGCTCATCGTCAGGTCAGTCCGCGACTAGACCTCACCGCGGACGAACGCATTCAACAGCGCTTCTTTAGTTAAATATAGATATCGCTTCTCTCCGAAAACCAAAACGAACAGAGTGCTTCCTAGTTTAATTTAAGATTAGCAGGACATCATGATTCTTGGAACGGTGAGTGGCATTTTTTGTTACAATTATTAGCAGACCGGTTTATTAAGTTAGGCCTTTTGTTTCATTTTTTATATTGTGAATAAAATCTTAAAATAATATCTGTACGTACTAATTAAACGGATGTAAGTAATTTTAATTCATAAATTAATTATATACCTATGTTTTTATTCTTTTAATATTCTGTACATACGCACTGATTCACTCAGGACCTTAATATCATAAATATATATTATTTAACTACTCAAAGTAATTTATATAACACGATCAGACTTTAATTGATTTATATAGAAACTGACCAACATTATTCGCATATAAATTCGTGCTTGTTAAAATCGTAAAGTTTATCAACATGTTTTCATTTTGAACTATTTATCTAGGTCTGTTTTGCCATTTTAACACAAATATAGGAAACGAAATACGATATTTGTAAAGATTTTAATTTATGTCTACCTACTTAACTACTTAAGTAACGTAACAGTACCTAATCATCTAAAATATTTGATCTACTTATCTTTTATTTACGTTGTAAGTCTTATTTTAAGTCTAGAAAAAGTCTCTTTATAGTAGAGACACCGACTAAGCAGATTGTGACGGATTTTCCTTTAAGTACCTACTTATTTAAAGTTATCTTTTACTATTTAGTATATTCATCTGATTTATGATTCGATATTTTTTTAAATTGCATTTTAGTTACAAATCTGTTGAAGCTTGCAAAATAGTCTCTACTAGCCGACTACGTGCTCTATCTATGGAGCGACTTTTGGTGCCGAAAGTGTTTACCTTCCACAATAATTGGTTGCGCTCTCGTTGCGCTGTAAGGAAATTTTTACTGTACTTGAGATACATATACATAGGCACTTATTCTTAAAAATCTTTAATAAATCACATATCGAAAATGGAAATAAACAGATCAATATTATCAGCACGGGTTATCACTTAACATACTAGTTCATTGTTTCTTTGCTTTGTGTACTAGCCAGTTCTGTATCTAAGGAGGAAGTTCCTTCCCCAGGTGTACAATAAAACGAAAACAATTTAATTACTCATTAATTTATCATGATTTACCAAAAAACGTCCGCGACGCTAGAAGAAATAAAATCCCAGGTGTAATTTACATTTCTGCTAGTTTCAACCGAATTCCAAAAAGACGAGGTTATGTTTTTTTTATGTAGGTATGTGACACGATTATTTGGTCATTTATAAATCGATTTTAATAGAAAATACTGCAGACGTGGTCCCATATAAATTTTATTAATAAAGAGCTTTTTTTATTATTTTTCAATTGTCGAAAAAATATGCGTGAAAGCGGAAATATATAAGTCGATGACGTTTTACTTCAGCCGAAGTATTGAAGGACTTGAAAATATTGGTGAAGTCTGTTTTTTAATGCTCTGCGTTCATTAACTATTACTAAGTTACTAATTTTGGTAATTTCACTATGTATGTGATTGAACAAAACATAATTGTTTATATAAACAATTATATAAACAAAGTTTATTGCCCTTGCACAACACGGTTTTTCGCGCCTTCGTTGTAAGTTGTAACATGTGATGACGCATTGACATTTTTTCTCAAAGCGTTGTACCTACGTGATGCATCTTTGCTTAGCATTTCTTTGTGCTTTTAACCGACTTCAGAAAATTTTAACAATAATTGTCAGCCTTTTACAATGGTTATTTCTTTCATGAGACTTTATTTATAACGACCTCCGCATCTGCATTTATTAAAGAAAGAGTAGAAGAGAAGAGTATGAAGTTTTATTTAGCTTCAATTGGCTCATGGCGAAACGACTTTAGTTATGTTTATGTTTTTTTAAATAATGATATGTGAAGGAGTACTATAGGGATATCAGTGGAATGTCTTCGCTATTTGCCTAAATAATATAAATAATTGCAATAGAATTACAGGGAATAGAGTCAAATACCATGCTCGGGGGTCGGGTTTAAATTGAATCTCAATTTTAAATCCTAGATAATAAACAGCAATCTTGATTCAGTTTTCTTTACTCGTAAAAAATTAGCTTAGGGGAGATCAGCCCAAAATGGGTAAGCTAAGAGAGATGATAAATAAAATGTAGATAGAAACATAAATTGTACTTTTATTTGTTACAATCAAAAAGTAAGTTTAACAAAGTTTCGAACCTCAAAACAAAAATAAACATATTCTTAAATAAAATATGAAAAATAAACAAAAATAAAATGTCTTCCAACTACCCGCTTTGCCCTGACCGGGGGCCTAAATCGGGTAATGTCTTTGGGCAAAACGGGTAAATAATAATTATTGAGATAAATCGTATAAAAATTAAAGAGATCCTAATCTTATATCTATTATTCTTTGTTTTATTCAGTCTTGTATAATTGTCCCATTTCAATCAACATTATAGGTATAGCTACTGACATAAGCAACTTAATCAAAATCCGTATTATAATACTATTCCTGACATGCGTCGCAGAAATAGGAGCCTCTACCGGCATATGAAGTGCATGCTTCGTGAGCCCACATATGACAGTCGTCACATCTAATCCAGTCTTCTAGGGGCGGATGAGTAAAGAGCTCTGTGCAGACTAAACATGGGCATTCTTCTTTTTTTTTGCCTTTTGGACCTCGCTTGGTATTTCCTACTGATGGTTTGTTCATTTTACTGGTAGAAGCTTTAACATCCTGAAGATTTTTCTTAATTTTCTTAGTCATTTTTTTATTCACTTCTTTCAGTCGCTGTTCTTCTTTAATCGGCGTACTTGTCAATACTTCTGCTCTCTGAGTTTTTCTTTTACGTGTCGTTTTCTTGAATTCCATTTTAGGGGATGGTCTGATTTCTATTGGTGCTATGTGAGTTGTATGAACTGAAATTTGCTCGGACTTACTTTGATTGATTTCAGCTTGACTCGTTGTACAGGTTGGATGTTGGTTCATAATTATCGGAGTTATACAGTCAATATTGCGATCCAATTGCTGATTAAAGATGGACGGTGAGACGGTGCAAACAGAATCATTAGATAATCTATTATTATCTGTGTTAATAGTTTCAGCTTCTTCAATACGATTGTTAATATTAATAGCAGATAACTCTGGCTCATCAGTCTCATTCTCGTCCGTGATTGGCCTGTCCGTTAACGTTGACGGTAAGTAGTCAGACTCATTAAATATATGTCGGTTAGTAGGCCATATGCCAGTCGATGAAAATCCGTTTATTGCATTTTGCGCACTGGCCGCTTTCAAGTAGGCCTCGTTAAACAGCCTTGCCACCTCGTATTGCGATATGATACGCCCTATATATGTTCGTTGAAAGACTGAAACGGCTTGCTCGAAATAATTTTTAAACGGTCCATACACACATGTGTCGAGGGGTTGTAGGCGGTGTGTCGTATGTGGTGGGAGTGACACGAAAATGACATTATTTTGTGAGGCAAACTCCAGAACTTCTAAAAACTTATGGGACTCGTGGTTATCCATTAGCAAAAGAATCTTCTTTTCTTTAGTTGGCCTAGTCATCCCTACAAAATGTCGGAGCCAATCTAGAAATGTCGGTCCGTTTATCCAACCGTTATCTGTACAGCTTGCAACTGTGCCAGGTGGGGCCCCGTCCAGAAGCCTATCGACCATTCTTTTTCGTCCGAAGATTAAAAAGGGGGGTATAAACGAACCCGCAGCATTACAGGAACATACTACAGTGGTAAGTTTTCCGCGTTCCACACTTGAAATGACACCGACTTGCCGTTTGCCTGTTCTGGAGAGAATCTTAGGAGGCTTATTGCTGTTCGTTTGAATCCCAGTCTCATCGACGTTGTAGATTCTTGTCGCATCAATATTATGTTTCTCTATCTCTTGTTCAAGTATATCAAAAAACCTTTGAACTTGGGGTTTATTAAAACCTCTTGCCCGTGCTATAGATGTTGGCTCTGGACGGCGTAAACTCATATCTGGGTGGCGTTTTTTAAACCCAGCGTACCAATCCTCACCAGCAGTTTCATTTTTAAATGGGTGTGTGATATTGTTTCTATCAGCGTATTGAAAAACAAGTTTCAAGAACTCCTGCTTAGTAAGTCCAAAAAAGAGACTATCCATATGAAATACATATTCGACAAGTTCCGCTTCTTGACTCTCTGTAAAAACAGTGATAAATCTCCCAAGCTTCTTTTTCGAGCAACCTTTCTTGATGTGTCTCTGTAAAGTAGACAAATTAATTGCATATTTCTTAGCAGCACTATTTACTGAAGTCTTGTGAGCTTCATCCATAGCAAGCTTCATGATCGCCTCGTCCCATGACGCATTTGAGGTTTTCCTTTTATATTTGTTGACCATCTACGAAAACAAAATAATATATGATTATAAACTTCTCTAAAAACAACAACATTGCAGTACCTACATATGTATAAGGGCAAAACGGGTAAGGGCAAAACAGGTAACCGTTTTACCCCTACCCGTTTTGCCCAAATGGGCGTTTTTATTTTCAACGAACATAACCTAAAAATTAAAACACTGGCGGTTATAAGTTTTCGAGAATTAGAACTTAAATAGTTGTAAACTCATAATGAAAAACTTTTAGGGCAATATCACACTCCTTTTTTGAATATACATGACTATCAAACTTCAAAATTTCTTAGTAAAATCGACAAAAAACTTTGTTTCTGTCTTACCTTGAACCATTAAGTTCCATTGTATAGAGGCGCCCTTGTCAACATATAGCATTTATACATATACAAATATCATTCATATATGGTACAGAACAATAAATATATATTTTTCTCTTTTTTTCACGGCTAGGTTTGCATATGACGAAAGAGACATATATATTTTAGTTATTGCTATGTGTGCCACATACTGTCAAAGTTCATTTGACAGCTGTAGGTACGTGCCTCAATTCGCCATCTTGGTTGCTCGTATTTCGTGGTAGTTCGTTGTCAAGTGTTTGTTTATTTGAGATTTGCATAAATAAACAAGAAATAGTTGTTTAAAACTAAGTCGCAGTGTGGTGAAACTGTAGGTCAAGATGCAATCTTGTTGCATTTTAAAATGTGGTGCAAGAAAAATCAAAAATCAAGTAGCATTGACTCTTCTTATGTGAGTACCATTTTTCATGTAATATCACATATAACCTCTTGAATTCAATTGTAAAGCTAAGTATATATAAATAAATGTTAAAAGAATCTGTATCTTACCTTATTTCCGAGTAACAGACTCTTTTATTTATTTCATTCGTAATTATTTTCATAGTTAAAATAGGGTTATGCTCTGATTAAAATTATATGTATATGTTTAGTGGATTTTGATGTTGATTACATACAATAAGTACCTACAAATATTTTGTTTCTAGATTTCCAAAAAATGAAGGATTGAGACAAAAATGGTTAAGAGCAGTTGGTGAAGAAAATATTAATCCTCGGCAAAAGCAGTGGTTTGTTTGCTGACTGCATTTTCCTGAAACATGTTTTAATAGAACTCTAGATGTAATAAGATTAAGAGAAAACTCAGTTCCTTTAATATTTCCCGTAAGTATCAAAATAAATTTAATATAACATTAGGTAATTAAATTATGTCAAATTCAAGTTGATGATAATAAATTTTTAATTTGCTTTTTGTTTTAATTATTTCTTTCTTTACAGGTAACAGGAAATTTTATTGATAATTCTAGTACATCTGCAGTTTGTACCCAATTGTCAATACCACATCCAGTTGCGAAAGAAGCTCAGAAAGAGGTATTTATTTTTATAAAGCATATTTTCTTATAACAGTAGGTATCTAACCATGCATGCTATAGTTGGATACAGTTAAATTAACATTATATTTTTCACCAACAACCAATTAATTCAAAGAGCCTTAGAGTGGTGTAAAATAAATATAAGTTGAGTCTTATAACAATAAGGAATAATTTAAAAATATTCGAACAGAATAACATTCATTCCTCGCGCAGACGTCACTGAGCGAACACATATCTCAAGTTTCCATAAAGTACGTTCTAACTACCTACCATGTCTAAGTGCATACAGTGTAATAAAATAGTGAATAAAAGATATCCTGGTCTACAATGTAATAAATGTAACGTTATAGTGCATGAAAAAGGCGACTGTTCGGGTCTTTCTAACAAACAGCTAAGCGCTATTCGAGCAACCGAAAATTTAGAATGGACTTGCAATGATTGTTCGAAACATCGACATAGAAGTTCCCTAGTTGCTCCTGAGGATAACGATGACGACGACGACGACTTTATCAACCCATCGAACAAAGTCATCTCTATAAACTCAGAAAAACTAACAGCGGATATTACTAAGCAGGTAGATCGTATATTAAAACGAGAAATTGGTGAAGTAACCAAATCAGTCCAATACCTTAGTGACAAAGTAGACGAATGTATAGAATGCACGGATGCCCTAAAACAGATGATTAAAGACCTTGAAAAAAAAAATACGGATCTTCGAAACAAAAATGTCCACTTGGAACATAGAATTAATGCTCTCGAACAAAGAATAAACGAATCTGAACAAGTGACATTAAGCAATAAGATAGAAATAACGGGTATACCACAAAAAAATAATGAAAATTTAAGAACAATTACAACTGATTTGGCAAATAAACTTAATCTTAATATCGAGCAAGTTAAAAAAATACACAGATATCAAACAAGGCAAGGTAAACCAGGAATAATTGAATTAGAAATGATTGATGATAGCCAGAAAACTAACTGGATAATAGCATCGAAGGAGAAGAAAATTCTTGTTTCAGATATAATACCTAATACTGGATCCGATATCTCAGAAGAAAGAATATATATCAGGGAATCTCTCACGCAATATAACAAAAATCTTCTTTGGAAAACTAAACAACAACTCAAGGATAAATATAAATATGTATGGTGTAAAAATGGTAAAATATTGGTACGTAAAGCTGATAAGGACAAAATATTAGTAATCCGTCATCAGGAAGATATTCGTGAAGCCCTACTTAAGTCATAATTTTCAAAGATCCCGTATTATATAGGTACTGTAATTTTTTATTGATCAAAATGGCTGTTATTGTCGATAAAAACATACTTGAAATTAAAGACTGTGAAAGTTTATCTAACTATAACCTTAGTATACCTTACGTACAAAACAGGCTTACTTGTATCCACTTAAATATAAGATCACTAATAAAAAACTTCTCAAAATTAGAACTCATTATAAATAGTGCTTTGCGTGAAATAGATGTTATAATTTTAACAGAAGCAGGTATATCAGACCGTATAAGTTCACTTTATCATATTCCCGGCTATACTATGTATAAAGAGTTACGAAATAATACAAAAGGCGGGGGTATAATTATCTACATTTTAAACAAACACAACTTTAAAATATATAACACAACTTCGTTATTCTTTGAATGTATAATGGGTAAAATCACTACACAACAAAACACGTCCGTAACTCTTTGTGCAATTTATAGGCCGCCGAAAAAATGTAAGAATTCTTTTTTACGTGAACTAAATCGTATCCTAAGTGCACACTCCGCCGGAGAACTCTTACTGCTAGGAGACATAAACATTAACTTGAAATTACCTAGTAACATACGTAATAACTACATGAACATGCTGTACAGTCATGGTCTTGTATGTGGGATCTCTGATTACACTAGAATAGAATTACGTAAAGGAATCTTAACTAGAAGTTGCATTGATCACATATTTGTTAGATCCCACTCGCAAGATGTATACTGTGCAGCGCTCGGGACCGTACTGGCGGACCATCGTCTTACCGTAGTCACATGCAACTATATGAACCATGTACAGGGTGCCACAAAATATATCATAAAATACAATAATGATATCCTAGTTAAAAAATTAAATGAAATTGATTGGAAACCGATAGATGAATTAGCTTGCCCGACCGAAATCTATTACTATATAAAGGATGCAATACAAAACTGTTACGAAAACGTGAAGTACACTGTAAAACTTAGTACCACAAAAAGAAACAGAGAGACTTGGATAAATAATAAAATTATTAATATGTGTAAAAAACGAGATAAAAAATTTACTGAAATGAAGAAAGATCACACGAATAAAATTTTACAATTAGAATACAACAAAATTCGAAATAAAACAAATAAACTTATTGAGAGGTCACGAAATAATTACTATAAAAACTTAATAAACTTAAACCGTAACGATCCAAAAAAAATGTGGCAAGTTTTAAATAAAATAACAGGTAAGATTAAAACGTCGTTAGATGAATCTATTCTTAAAGCCTTTAACGACAATTCGTTGTGTAACGTGGAAAAAAAAATTGCTAATAACTTTGCTGAAACTTTCGAGAAAACAATAAAAAATTTAATTGTAGAATGTAAAATACCTCTATTAACTCACAATTACCAAAATGATACCAACGTGTCAATAAGGTTTAAAACAGTACAACATACAAAAATTCGAAAGATACTAGATAAAATTAAATGTAATAAAAGTCCAGGAGTAGATGGTATTAGACCCATAGATATCAAACTGTTGTCAAAAAAACTATCTTCTCCCATTGCGCATTTAATTAATGTAAGTATAAAGACCGGAAAATATCCAAAGGAGCTAAAATCAGGTGTTATTAGACCTATACACAAAAAAGGCGACAGACAAGACTACAAGAATTATCGGCCAATAACTATCCTTCCGGTATTGGATAAAGCCGTGGAAAGGTATATAGCGGATGAAATACACGAGTTCTATACCAAAAACAATATATTATCTCCAAATCAATATGGATTTCAACGTAATAAAAGTACAACAAGCTTGTTATCTAATTTCACCAGTCACATCAACAATTGCCTTAATAATAAAGAGCATGTATTAGTAGCTTTTATAGACTACAGCAGTGCTTTTGATACGCTTAGACATAGTACATTAATTGAAAAGTTAAATAACAATGGGATACGTGGACCATTACTAAATTGGTGCTCCAATTACTTACAAGACAGAACATATTCTGTAAAAATATCGGAAGAGTATAGTGATCAGGTAAATGTAGCCAATGGTACGGCCCAGGGGTCAGTGCTCGGGCCTTTGCATTACATTTCTTACGTTAATGAATGCAATAACTTAATAAAAAAATGCAAAATCTTCCAATTTGCGGACGACACGTGCCTTATTTCCAGTGATAAGAATGTAATTGACGCGATTCATACATTGCAAGACGAGTTTGACGTCCTATGTAAATGGTCTCATGATGTCGGCCTAGTCCTAAACCCACAAAAAACTAAATTCATGCATATTCATTCCAGCCATATTAAATCTACACAATCACTTTCGTTAATAGCTCATACCCATCAATGTCTACATGAATCAAATTGTGTCAAGAACGGCTGTAAAACAATTGAGAAAGTGAGACAATTTGCATATCTAGGTCTAATCATAGATCATCGGTTTTGTTGGCAGCCGCACATAGAAGCCACGTGTGATAAGCTAAGAGCTATTATGGCTAATTTTAAGATAATAAAAAACAAAGTACCGTTTGCAATTTTACTCCAACTGCATAATGCACTGGCAGAGAGCATAATCGCATACGGCCTTAGTAGCTATGGACGTACATTTAAAACATATTTAAATCAAATATATTTTCTCCAAATTAGATTACTAAAGTCAATTGTACCACATAAAGTCAGAATAAAATACAAAAATAATGAATCAGAACTATTTAAATACTGTAATATCTTACCTGTTGAAGTGAAATTGAAGTTATTGCTTATGTCTGAAAACTACTTTACATATAACGATACAACGATACAACATACAATAAATACTAGAAAAAATAACATGAAACATCTAATAGAAACACGTGCTAATAATTTTTATGGTGAACGGACTACCGCGTATATAATACCTAGATTAATAAATCAATTACCCAGAGAAATAAGAAATAACCTTAATATAAACAACATAAAAAGGACACTTAAAAAACATTTCATAAATAACCTTAATTAAAAACAAATATATTATGTACTTAAAAAATCAATATAATATTTATATTCTAAGCTAACAACATTATTAAAATAAAAGATAAACATAACTTGTAACAAATAAAAAAAAATAACTATCAAAACAAGAGCACCTTTTACATGATCGTGTTGACCTGTCTTTTGTTCTTGCGTTAACCGGTCCAGTGAGTACGAGCGGGACGAGAGATGCTAGACTGGCGATAACACCATATTCATATGCACGCACAATAATTTTATAATATCGCTCCCGCGCATTTCTATTTGTATTTGTTTATAGTTTAAAAAATAGGTTAAATCAAGTATTTTTATTTTTTTGTATTTTTATTTCATATTAGTGGTCTACTTTAGTTCATAAGTATTTACCTTTAATTTGTGCTTAGTAGATATAGTTAAAATTAGTTATAAGTATAGAATAAGAGGAATTGCAACTTCCAGACAAACCAGTCATGGTTTTTGGAAGTCAAGAAATGTATAATATATATGTAAAATGTAATTAAATAAATAAATAAAAAAAAAAAAAAAAAACAAATAATTTTGTTTTTTCATATCATATCAATCAACTCAAGATGCCAATGTTGCATTCATTTTAATAAATAGCATTTTATAATAAATATTTAATTTTCAGGTCACACTTTAAAAGAAAATTGAGGCGCTTCAAGAAAAGTGTGATGAGCAAAAAAAAAATTAAGTGCCTGAATGAAAAACTTCGGAGGAAAAACAAAAAACTAGTTAACTTTAGAGAAATCATAGATGATCTTCGAAATAAAAATCAAATAAATATGGAACAAGCTGTATTAATTGAAGACTTAGCTGGATCACAAGATTTTCTGAAACAAAATGTGTTTTTAAACAAATTGTTATTATTTAGAAATGAATGAATGAATGAAGTGTTTTTTTTTATTTCATAACCGATACCTATTTAGTTCTTAATTAATAAAGTAATACTAGTACCTCCTATCATCATGGATAATGTTGTGATTAATTTCACTGACACAGCAAACAACTTGGGGGTCATTATGTTTTCAAACCTCAAATGAAACACGAACATCAGTGAAATTAATTTTAATTTTGAAAATTCCTTCCAAAATCCTTGTCGCTCTAAAATGAACTCAAGTGTAAGATTTCAGCTTCCTAGGTCCAACGGTTTAGGCTGGCCGTTGATGATCAGTTAGTCAGCTTGCTATTTCATATATTAGATTTTTATGTAGGTATGATTCAGTATATTTAATCTAATATTATAGTTTAATTATTTTATCTAACACATATTATTATTGCTCCTCAATCAAACTCTCCAGTCTCAAGGAATTTCTTTATTAGCAGTACCTTTGTACCTACTAACTTTGTATAGATCATTCATCGGTATAATGTATCTTACTTTGTGTACATAAACTGTTAAATAAATCAATTAAGTAGGTAGGTAATGGTACCTAATTTAAGTGAAATCCATATGCACATTATATCCTGACCGTTTGCCAATTTTTTTCCCAAATCTTCCAGCTTGTGCGTTTTTTACACCTAGATACCAATTACCTCATCAATCACTCGTTTAAATTAGCTCTTTGGTTGGAATAATATTGAAAATTATGATTTCACTAATAAAACATAAAAATATTGAAGTATATTCAATATTGACAATCCTAGGCTATCCCCCCCCCACCCTAAGGCGGCCATTTTGGTTGCCCAAGGTTGGCACGTTTTTTTTGTAGGTATTTCGAGTCCATGTGATATAGGTCAATGCCTTGAACGCGTATGTCTCACAGCAGCGAGCCGACTGCCCGTGATTGATAGTTCGTTGCGCCACCGCTTGACACTGACACATTGACAATAACTGTTGTTACGTTCATAATATAGGGCCTACCCGTTTTAGGCGGGGTACCCGTTTTAGGCTGATCTCCCCTACCTACTGGTAGGTAATGAGAATATATTTTGTTTTGTTATATTTTGGTAATTTTTGGGAATATAAATTTTATAACGACAATAAGCAAATACTAATGGTACCTACTTACTAGATGTTGGTACCTACTACATAGTGATCCAGCCACAATAGCCATTTGACTTAGGAAAAAATGGAATAAAGTTGATAATGGCCTGTTTGAGACATTTTCATCTATTTTTCTTTCTTTCTTTTACCTTTCAATTCAAATTTTTCTGTTAAATAAGCCTGTGTCACACAAAAAAATATTTTTTTTTATTAATTGATAGAGACGTTAAATTCGACATTATAAATAAAATGTCACCGATCCATCCCGCTTCTTCAAAAAAATTCAAGTTCAAACAAACAAAAGTTAGGGTTTCTTTCCATTTTTCGCGAAATCCGTAAGTTTTATGGTGAAAATAGATCAAACGAATATCCACCCCCACTGGAATTTGAACCCAAGAAGGTTATGGTTTTAGCGCTATACCAGCGAGATTAGTTGTTGGAGAAAACTGTACAAAACCTGAAGGAACTTATTTAATATTTATCCTAACTTATTTCACAGATTTTCACACAGATTAAGATTTACAAGTAATTTTTAAGTAAAATAAATCAAATCGTAAAAAAAATCAAGGTATTTAGGTACCTGTATAAGTATGTTATAATCTATTTATATTCTAGGTTTTCCTCTAGTTCGCTACATGGTATCTAATGTCGGAAAGCTTTGCTTAGCTTAGGAGCATGTGGTTATTGTGATTGTCTGGGGATTTCATTAATTAATATGTTTAACCCTTTGCATGAGGAACAGATACCGGCGAAAGATTCGGAGAAGCCGCTTTTTGCATCCATGCTGAAAGCAACAAATAACAGCCTTTCTAGGTGTCTAACCAGTGTGGCTGGGATCAAACCGTTGACATTACAACTATAATGGACATATCTTCCCACATTTCAGTCACCTCGTGTGCAAGGTCCAAGTACTTTATAATTTTGGGGGACTATTATACTAAATACACCAGAGCCCAATTTAACACATCTGCCAAAACGGGACGACCGTCCCTTTGAAATGTGGAATTGCCCTTTTCAGCAGAAGGCTATCCTCAGAGACGTTTGCTTGGTTTCAGGTGACCTAGTGACCACCCTTTATATTATGCTGTCTGTAGCCAAACATCATCGCTGTTGCGAGCAATATTCCGGAAGGCTTATAAGCATCTGTCTGTCTGTCACCTTAATTTACCGTCGGGTGACTCATAAATCGAATGCTCATTTGAAAAATATGTCGATTTTTAAGAAAAACAAATGGTTGGACCTATGTCATGTTAAAATTATTCCTTATTATTATTATTCAATACAACTAAGTTATACCTAAGCTTTAACTCAATCAATAGGCATTAGCAAATGGCTTGGATTTTTATTGAATACTCAAACTACTTCTATTTATTTGTAGACTAAAAAAAATTCCTCGTGATTTGTCGTCATTATCGATTTAAGTGACACAACAATATTTAATTGACAAGAGCGTGGTTAAGGTTTGAATAATACCTTGATTGCTGTCAAGCGAAGTTAAAGTTCGAAGTCAGTGTACCACAAGGGCTACGGAAGCCACTGGTAGTCATAAATTATCGTCGAAACACAATATCTTCACAACGACAAAAAAGGGTCCTTCAATCGAGCAGGGTCACTCCGATTAGTCGGCTTTTGCGACAGCATTTGAGACTTTTATTCCTTGCAGACTATGCAATGAAAATATTGGGTTGAAAACACAAGGAAAATAAATTTCTACCTAGTTGAAGTATAAAAGAGAAAATATTTCGGATTGTTTATCTCATTTGAAAGCCTTACGAGTAGCTGAAGGCTGGTAAATACATTATACCAATCGCACCTATGTAGGTACCCAATCGAATCAGTTGAAGTTTAATGGATAATTGAATGTTTGGGTCCTGTAACTTATATAAATAATTCAATACAAACAAGCTCAATATTCTGGTCAAGGACATGACTAAACAAGCCTTTCCTTTTGTTATTTGACAACTTATATATAACTTAATAGGTAGGTACTACAATGGCAAAGGTGCATGAGGTTAATCTAGATATTTTGCAACTTCTGTAAGGCGCTAAAAGTTCCAAAACACCTTGAGTGACATACATATTTTTCTTCTTAAAAGTTTAACAATTACCTAAGTGCTTGCCTGTCATTTGGCAGTTGCTTTGCTTTCAAAGAGAGCTGTAATTAAGTCGCTATCCACAATGCAAAATTATAAACGTTATCCCCAGTCGTACCTAGTAGTTTAAATAAAAATTTCATCGTAAATAAGTGATTTTATTTTACATTTTTTTTAAAACGTGTCAAAATCCGATTTCAAGAGTAGTTAGTAGGAATGGTAGGTATGGAATTGAATCCTTCAAATTCTCCAGAGATATTGAGAGACAATTTTCTATTGTATTAAGACAAAAAAAAAACTATCAAGATCTGGTTGGAACAATTCCAATAGAGGTTCAGTTTTAGTAGGTCTCTTTCAACCTAAATTAATACTTACTCAGTCCATTTTGATTTTTGAACATAAATTCATCCAAAGAAATATTCTCGATACAAAAGAAAAATCAAAAAGTGATTGTGATGATTGTTGATGATTTCTAAAATATTTTTATAAAATTTCTAGATTCTCATTTTTTTTTCATTTTGACCAAGCACTATGAAAGAATCTTTCAAGTCATTTTAATTAATCTCTAAAAACAATTCATCCTTGCCAGTCAGTATGTTCCTATTTCCTTATTATACTGTCAAATTATTATCAAGAACAAGGGTTTCGTACCGCTGTACTTATTCGATAAAGCAACAGAATTACATGCATACCTACGGGTCGAATTGATAAGCTCCTTTTTTTGTAGTCGGTTAAAAATGCAAGATGACAAGATGTTCCTAATTTAAAGCTTTGAATTTAGAACACAAAGATGCATTCTACACAGTCTACTCGACTTTTATCTTAGCTTATCTGCGTGCTTCCTTTTACAGATGTCGTAATTTTATTTTCATTATGTTTTTCTCAGAACTTTAGATATTTTGTTGTAGGCCGGTGAAGGTTACTATTCTTCAATAAGTCATAAAATTGAATGATGTAAGGAGTATAAACACAAATACCTTAGAAATGCCATTAAAATAACTATTAAAGCAAGGCAATTACATCTTAACCACAATAAAGCTAAGGAGTAAATGCACTATCAATTGCAAGTTAGATAGATGCCGAAATACGACTTGTTGATGTTACTCTCAAAAGGTATTTTCGCAGTAAATTGAGTCTTTAAATACCTATGCAAGTTATGAAACTGCATCCACTGTGAAAAACTGTAGAAAAACATACCAGACGTATTAGAATCTACAGGTGTTATCCCAAACAACGAATGCAGAGCATTTAAAAATCGACTTCACGTCAAAACTTTGGCCAACATATTATATGTCATCCACGTAAACATTCTCCGAAATCATAAATATTGTCTCAAAAATTTGAAATTTTCAATGAAGTACCTACCCGACCGATTTCGATGAAATTTATATGGGAGCAACTAAGAATTTTTAAAATCGATTCATAACTGTCCGATATATCGTGTAACAAAGACAAAAAAAAAACATACAGACGAATTGAGAACCTCCTCCTTTTTTGGAAGCTGGCTAAAAAAAACTCTATATCACACTACAAAAAGCTGTACATGCAGAATTGTTAGAAAGTTCTTGCAAACGGAAGAAAAATTCATATCCCCTTATTCAAAGTCACATTCTTCCATCGCACACAAAGCTGCGCTTGGATTTTTTGCCCGTAAATGCGGTTAAAACCAGCCTTCCTCGGCTTAATTTCGCCTTATTCTGGTAATCATATTATTATGATTATAAAGTATCTACCTGTAGGTTTCTCGTTGATAGACGTATACCTACCACCTTAGACTTAATTATCACTCACCATCAGGTGTTATGGGAGACAAACGTACTGCAAATACGTTAATACCCTTCCTTACTGTATCATAAAATCCTCTTCAGTTGTTGTCTTCGTCTTATTTGGAAACACCTTGTGTCATCATCATCTGTGGTCAGGTGTTGGATGCCTTAAGTGTCCAAACTGCCAAAAACCAACAACACCATCGGAAATCTTATTACTAATATTGCTTACTTTACTTACTTATATTATAAATGTGAAAGTTTGGATGTATGGATGTTAGTTTCTCTATCACGGGAGAACGGCTCAACGGATTTGGATGAAATTTGGCATAGTGATAATTTACAGTCTGGAATAGCACTTTTTATCCCGAAATTCCCGCGGGATACGAAATTGCGCGGGTAAAACCGCACGCAACAACTAGTACCTAATAAACGAAATTAAAATTACTTAGTTGTTAACCCATTGCTACTGTTACTTAAGTAGGCATAACCTACTGCAAAAGCAAATAATATTTGCTAACAGGTATCCATGTTTGTAACTTCTAAATTCCTCTTTTTTTAAACTCTCTACAGCTCTCTAAAGTTTTTTGATGAGTATATCCATGCAGAACTATTATCTTTAATTTCTCCCATCGTAAAAGGCCCTTATGAGAAATGGTTGACCAATTAAAATGGTCAAATCTAAATTGGTTCATTCGTCTGCATCTGTCTCTTGTAAGTGTTTATTAAACGAATGTGTTCTGTAATTTAATTAAAATTGAACTTCGCCGGGTCAAGAACACTAAAGCGTATTTCTACAAACAGATAAGAAGTAATAATTATTATGATACAAAGTGAATGCTATCTGAAATTTAATGGTGTGTTTCATTCACAAAAGAAGATTCTATACTCTACATTTTTGTTATCAACACATTTGGCGTGCTTTAGTAGGTATTTTTGTAGTTACCTATAGAATTAAAGTTGTATATTTTGATATTTACTTATGATTTTTTAGAATATATTTACACTAAAATATGTTATATTATTATTTGCGTTTTTGACAGCCCAAAGATAGTTATGTTTGAAAGATAAATGTATAGTTTAAAAAAAAAAAAACGATGGTATTATACTGTGTACAATAAAATTTTAATTACGATTTACATTTATTTATTTATTTATTAACACTTTATTGCACACATTACAAAAGAAGAAAAAAAAGTACAATAATAAGACAAACTTAAGAATGGTACAATGGGCGGCCTTATCGCTTCAGAGCGATCTCTACCAGACAACCCCAAGTTGTATAGAAAAAAAAAGAAACTGTACAAACATCGGAAATAATAAAGCTTATGTTTAGTTTTATAAATATAAATACTACATAAAAAATAATACAATATATACATAATGATAAATACATAGGTAACTAAATAAAATATATACAACATATATATAAATAACTAGCTGACCCGGCAAACGTTGTTTTGCCATATAAATAAAAAAAAAATAGATGTTGGCCGATTCTCATAGATACCGGATAAGCACAAAAAATTTCATCAAAATCGGTCAAGCCGTTTCGGAGGAGTATGGCAACGAAAACTGTGACACGAGAATTTTATATATTAGATTAAGCATACATAAATAATAACAAAATACCTACTTAATAAAAAACTTCTTCTAATTTTCGATCAGAGAAAGGTAATATTTTTTTAATTTAAATTTGAATGAGTTTCATGAGGGAGCAGATTTTACTTCGTAAGGAAGCTTATTCCACAGGATCACTGCTCGCACTGTGAAGGATTCGTTAAAACAGTGCGTTTTGTGGAGAGGAGTGCTTAGCATTAAATTATTAGTGGAACGTAGATGTCTACTGTGAGTTTCACGTCGGAAAAGGAATTGTTCTCCGAGATAGCTCGGAACCACAGGATTAAACAGCACGCGTTACAGTAAAGACATTCACATTCATGTATGACTTACCTACATAATTTTTTACATTCACACGACGTTATCCTGCCCAAATTAAGTTTCTTGTTTGATTGATAGGTATGCATTAGATAACGGATACACAGAAATATAGAAACATTGAACATACCTACCTACAAATATTAGAAATTAGCTTAAATAAATATATGTACCGATAGATAAAACTATCGACGCCACAAGTTATCCAAGTGTGGGAACTAGCGTTTATCATCTGTGTTACATTTGAAAATAATAATTGTTTATAAGTATGCATTAATATTATTGAAAGGTAATAAATAACTAAGAACTTTAAACAATAAGGACAGTTATGATCTGAAAGACCTCTTATGTGGGTTTTTCGAATTCGCCCTTTTAAAAATATTAATTCGCAATTTATACTTTGCTAAAAAACTCCAAAAAAATTTTTGTTTACACTTCAAATGACTGGCTGAAATTATTAGAACATAATATGGTAAAACCCAATTTGTACACAGTTCTTTTATTATATTTTCAACACACTTGCTCGTAAAGTGTGCGTTATTCTATTGAATTTAGAACTATAAACTGGGCTATAAGTCACGCGTGCATAATATATTATACCCTAGTGCATAATATAATGAATCCTACAAAGTTGAATTGTACCTTTGTGCAAATTACATGCGAGTAAACAGAGCATATTTTATTGGTCCGGGTTATACATTAAATATTTTCAGAAACAACAAAGAGGTTTTATACCACTTCAAATCCATATACATTTTTAAATGTTTGCGCCTTATATTAGTAAAACAAATTTGTATATCAAACAAATTATTCACAATTTACTTAATTTATTTGTTATGAAATATTAAAATATTTGCATTTACCACTCCAAATTAAACATTTTCACTTAAAATAGGCTGTATATGCTATACAGACATTGACATATTTGGCGGAAAAAAAAACCTACGCGCATGCGCGAGGTTCGGCGCCATTTTTCAATCACAATTCACAGCTTTGTTTTCAAATGTGTTTGTTATTTTATGACCACGTATGTCTGTCTTTTACTCACAAGTGTGTTGAAAAACGTCGTATGTAACTCGTGAGCGTTGCTAATTACAGTCTCGGCTCATTATTAAGCCCTCGCCTACGGCTCGGGCTCAAATCACAGACTCGACTGTAATTAGCAACTTCGCTCACTTGTTACATAATATACTATTAAAAGTCTTTACAAACACAAACATCTGATAGAAAAAAGAGCAGTGTAGATGCACCGCAGGGAAGTTTGCTGGGACCTATAATTTTCCATAATAATGATTTTTCTCAAGTAACTTATTTAAATCAAGAGTTAACTATATTACTTATATGGTGAAGTTGTATCGTTATTCCTGACAATTTATGTTTCGGTACATAACATTGATATTATAATATTATTTCAACTATTTCTGACCATATAAATTTTATTAATTTAAGCATCCTTACATTGAATTTTAAAAAGACTAAATATTTATAACTAATTTCACAGACGTGCAAAGCAGAGTGATCTAAATGGTACACATAATAATGAAGAAGTGGAAAAGTTATAGAAATAGATTCTTATTGTATAAGCTATTTAAACTAGCCAAAATATTAAATAAAGAAACGTCTCCTTAAGCTTACTGTGAATTATGTATCTTCTATCTTGAGCTGTGTTATATTACCTTGGGGCAACTCTGTTACATAAAGCAAAGCCTTTGCAGCGCAAAAGTAATGATTAAAAGCTAATGCAGACGTAGATTCGTTCACTGCCTGCAATCTCTATTGAAAACAAAGAAACTTGTAATTGTTCCATGCATTCATATTTGTGAAGCGTGTGTATTTGTCATAAATTATAATGTTATAGAACAATAAAATTTTGCCACAAAGGTAACTCTACATTTCCGGATAAGTTTCCCTTAAGTCCCAACAATCAAATCGGTTCATGAAAGAAAAAGCTTGATATGTCAATTAAACGAACAGAAACGACTGTGAAATAAAAATTATAGTCTAATATAATGACATAACATAAGTATGTGATACTCCTATTTTATATACCTACCACCAGTTACCTACCTATGTTAATTAGTACCTAACGTTAAAGTCAATTTAATTTGTTATACTATACATTTTTGTTTGATTCGATAAACAGGGTGACTGGTGGGTCACTTTTGAAATTCGAGGACGTGATAGATTGAGATCATACATGAAAAGAAAAAATATAATAAAAAATAAATTTATTATTTACTTAACCAAAAGTTAAAGAATTGATGATGCAACGCATTTCACTAGCATTAGCAGCGATCCGCGTGCCAGGTCACATGTCGCGAAAGTAAATAGTAACAGAACTTTATTTTTGTATAGCAAAATTAAGTCGAGTACAGAGTGCTCTCCTTCAGTGTCTAAAATTTGTCACCTGTCACCCTGTATTATTTGACAATTGAAATTTTATACCTAATACATTAATGTAAAATTTTTGGCTTATACATAGAGATATCTTTGAGTTTCAAGATTTCTTTGTATTTAATAGGTAACTCTATAATAGCTGAGACTGCTTAATGTTCGAAACACACCCAATTTATAATTCAAAGTTTGTACTTGTGAGAAGTCAATACAACTGTTTAATAAAACATTGCAAATAATTATAGGTAAGTACAGAATGCGGGGGGAGTTCGCTGTTTCATATCAGGGAGGTTTCATACCAGTGGTATGAATCGAATCGAATTGTTTTTAAATGGGTCAATTCATACCACTGTCGAAAATTAAGAAAAAAACACGATTTCTTTGACTGTCGGGTAGAAAACGCTTTTATTTGTATTTAATTCTTACGATTTTTCCAACTCATAATAATCTAGGTTGCTCATTAATCTCAATCCTTTATGATAACAGATGATCAAAAGATCAGTTTTAACTTTTAGACCAATGATCGCTTTAAATGAATACAGAAAAACTACGTTATATGAGAGAAAAACCTTTTCTCTGGATCGTTTAAGCGTACAGACGTATTTAGCGCTTAAATATTTTATTTAAAACTGAAATTGAAGATATTTTAAGATCTTATACTAATATTATAAATGTGAATGTATGGATGTTTGTTCCTCAATCACGGCAAATAGGCTCAACAGATTATAATGAAATTTGGCATAGTAATAGAGTGCAATCTAGAATAGCACATAGGGTAAAGCCACGCGCAACAGCTAGTAATAAATAAAGTTCATCTACCAGGAGCGCTCAATAGGAGCCCTGATATTCGATCGCTTCAAGCAATCTCATATTAGACATGACAGTATCATTTCGTTTAGAAATAAACTCCAATGATTTCTGTATGTCATTGGTTTTTTAATTTCTAGAATTTTTGTTTTGGTACATTCTAATAAAGAGTTCCGCTCTTGAAATAATATTGTTTATGTCCGATATAAATGTGCAAAAACCATCCTTAAACATATCATCATAGCGGCGTTTTTTTCGTAGCCTAACGAACGACATCGATGATTTTTTAGATGCGCTCGAGCCAGTGCCGTCCTTCTCAGCCTCGGTGGCCGTCGGAACATCGGTCTCTGAATCACAGCGCGAGCGTTCGCTAGGTGATCGTAGCATTAAATTATGTCACGAGTGTGAGCGAAACGGATAATTTAAGTAAAGAATAGACTCACAGCGATGGAATATCAGGGCTCCTATTGAGTGTGGCGCTCCGGTAGATGAACTCAAGCCATGCAGGCATATCACCCGATTTCCATCGTCATCGTTGAATATCTTACCCAAATGCTGCGATCCCTTACTATTTCGCATACTCAAACTAATCGGCGTAATAAAACATTGCTGAACTTCGGATGGAAGATTTCTCATACGGAAATGAGATACATCTGTAGGCTGTATTGACTACTAAACGAAGAAAATTCATTACATTCAGATTCATAACAACCATCGGTAATCACTATGTTCATAGAACTAATTTTACGTTAAATAAATAAGTAAATTCGTAACGCTTTTGTGCACGACTGTTAAGTTATAATTTATTGACAGTGGTATGAATCGACCCATTCAAAAACGCTTTTCGGCGTGGCGATTCATACCACTGGTATGAAACCCCCCTGGTATGAAACAGCGATCTCCCCGAATGCCGCCATTGCTTGCAAACTGACAATAACGCAGTCGTTAGTTAGTATTCAATATTTCAATATTTACACTGCATTAGCAAATATTTCTTGAATAATTTATCTGAGGTGAATGGGATTACTCATTTGAATTATTGTTGTTATCCACAACTCCACGAGCTTTGACTCGAACAGCTGTTATGCGCAACTTAAACAAAAAGTCTACGAAAATTAACTTAGGAAAAAAAGATGAAAACCCTTGATCAGACTGTCCAATTAATACGATATGGGCGATTCTAAGCGCGAGAAAAATATGTAGAGTCAATTCAAATTCGAGTCTATAGTTTTTGTAGCACAATCGTCTTTTTGTATCTAATGAGTATTTAGGAATTAGTATTAGTTGTAACTTATTTTATTTATTCTGGCACAAAACAGTCACACATTTTACAAAAGAGAATATAATTTCAACAATTGTGTAAGCAAAAGACAAGGAGTGCCCAAAAAACTTAATTTACAAAAATAATTATAATTTCGGGACACACATATTTCACATCTAATATTCACATATAATCTAAAAAGCTATCAAAAGCTATAAAAGCTAACAAAAATAAGTAATAAATATTAAACACTATTTCTTACAGTTTAACAAGAAGCAGTACTAACTATAATATTATTGAGAAGGTTTACAGTTTTATTGAGAAGGCTTTAGTCTGTTATACAAGTTTTGCTGATAAATAAGTACCTAACGCTTTTCTTTCTTTCTTGAGTTTATATTTTAATGGTGGTTCATCACGAATGTAGAGTTTGACAAAAACATATTTTTGGTAGAAATAAGCAGAAAATAAGAAATGACCCCTTCATCTGATGGGAATAGGTAATAATGGCCATGGAGAGAGAAAACTTACAATATCAAAAATAGAAATTTAATTATTTTTGAACACCTAATCATAAATCGACTGTAGCGCAGTGGTTGAGTGATTCGGTGTGAGAGGTCTTAGGTTCGAGTAAGTTTACGAAACGAACTATTCTAAACTGCCTGGGGTCTGGGTGCATACGAGTATACCTCCATTTTTTCTACGTGGTTTCCATACCACACACATACTCTGTATAATTGTTACTCGATACTCGTTACATACATGTATACTCGTTACTCGCAAAAGCTTAGTGACTTAGATTGAAAAGGGTATGCTACGGTGGTTTGGACATTTGGAAAGGATGAGTGAAAGTAGATTTACGAAAGAGGTGTACAGAGCAAGAATGGATGGTGCTGTCGGAAGGGGCCGCCCTAGGCGAACGTACGCCGATCAAATTGGCGACGTTCTTAAAAAGGGCCTAGTTAAAAGTACCCGTAACCGGCGATCATGTATGAAAAGATTAATGAACGTGGAGGAAGCGAAAAAGGTATGTATGGATCGAAGCAATTGGTGTTCCCTTGTCTCTGCCTACCCCAAAGGGAGACAGGCGTGAGGTAATGTATGTATGTATGTGTATTATCATTAATACCTAAATAACTGATTGATTTATTTTGTTTCATACAGAGACTGTGGTTTGCGGCGATAGCGGTATTGCTGTGCGCTCCTCACATACAATGTCGGAATGTTACGTAAGTATCAATTTACTTCAACTTTGAGTGTAGTAGCAAAAGCTGTTGACCTGCACCTTATTCACTAACTTATTTATCTAATGAAACACATATTTAATTATGACAAATTTTTAACTTACCTAATAGTTAAGAACCTTCGAAATATTCGAATTTGCTTTTTCTTGACCGCAAAAATGCACAAAATTCGCAAGCTCATGTTGGTTAGTGAATAAGGCCAATATTTTACCACATGGTCATTCATGGGCACAAAATGGCTTCTTGTCAATATGTACCTACTCCAAGTAAATACACTGCATGTTTGCTTTGCTATACCTTATTTGTATGTTCGAATACTCGAGTAGCTCTTAACCTCAACTACTTAATAATAACAAAAAAAAACACTTTTCAGTTTCTCTTGACAAAAACAGTGTTTTATTTGTTTAGAATTGTAGAGTCATTTTCATATAATATTTTGTTCTGAATCTAACCTGATGCCAACTGACAGAATGTCCGATTACGGCATCTTTATAAAATACTTTTGGAACATTCAATTGTTAAGTAGGTTCTTATCAGTTTTATACCTACTTGATTATACTTCCATGCTGGACAGGGAGCGAAAGAAAAACATAGAATGTGCCAGCTGCTTCTCTTCCCGGGCATACTGTAAAAGTCGGTTAAGGGAGAGAGGTTTTATTGGCATTTTTGTGGGCGATACGCTGACCCCCTGTCACTGCAATAGCCTCTCGCCATCATTATTAGTCAAACGTGACATCAGATGGTCTTATAACCTCTGTGTTCTGCCTATCCCATAAGGGATACAGGCGTGAAGTTATGTATGTATGTATAAACTTTTATTTAAAACTAGCAGGTTCGCGCGTAATTTTTGACTTCATAAAAATATTTCGTTAAAATAGAGCCTCATCAATCACAAGAGCTTGGTTATCAATGCAAGAATATTTTTTTAAAGCTGACTGACAGTTTCAGAGAATAACGAGTTCAAAGAAAATGAACAAAACAAACACTTCAATATAGATGTTTTGAGGTGAGCGAAATCATAACACGAAATCACGGTAATATTATCTATAACTTATAGCGTGTGACGAAATGATCTCGCTTGGGTAGTAAGTAGGTACGTAGTACATACATAGTACACACATAACTTCACACCTGTATCCCTTATGGGATAGGCAGAACACTAGAGGCTATCAAACCATCTGATGTCACGTTTGACGAATTTGGAGGTATTATAATGATGGATAGAGACTATTACAGTTGCACGGGGTTAGCCTATCGCCCGTAAAAACGCTAACAAAACCTCTGTCTGGAAGACAAGCAGCTGGCACATTCTATATACGTAACTTCCATGCTGGACTGGGAGCGAAAAACATAGAATGAGTACCTACGTACAATGGGTCAAAAAAGTGATGTACCACCCTAGGCTATATGCCGCTTGCAGATAAGTGATATAGATTGGTTTCGCTTGCAGATTGATCTGACAACTCCTATTGCCATTCTAAATGTCATTGAACAGTTTCCTTTACCTATATGGCTTTCGTCAGAAACATTCAAATATTCTTTGCAGTCTGTCTAATCCATTTATAACAAAGTTTAGAATTTTATATAGGTATAATTAACTTATGACGTATGAAATAGGTTAACGTCCTTATTGTTGTAAACGATGTCCAGGAGACTAAATCAAAATTTGTACACCACTGTCTTGGCTTACATCCGGTAAAAATAATTTAAGTACATGACGACCGTAAAATTTATAGGCCTAAGTTTTCATTGCGTCAAAATAAGGATGTTAGTGGTAACTGGTAACCATCTAAAGTCACTTTCACCACCTGGTAAAGTTTTATTGGTCATAAATTGTAATTCAGTTGAAACGTGACCATTAAATGAATAAAATGAACGCTTTTAATAACAACCATTAAAAATATCTTGTTTATTTGTGGTATTTGTTGAGGTTTGAGTGAATGAACTAAAATAACTTCCGTATGTTTACTACAGGGTGCAAGGGCCCTGTATGAAGAAATAAAGCCTGTGTATTCCCTTTTAAAAACACCTGAAAATACCTAGGTGAAATAAAAATGAACGAAAATCAAAATAGGTACATAAAATTTTAAGCCCTTTCATAAAACTGCTACTAAAAGCTCTTGTATTGATTTCAAATGAAAGTTTAAGTAGCTTAATTGGTAGAAATATCATTAAAGAGAGCCAGACACCACATTGAACTATCACTTCGTCTTCAAGTGTATCAAGAGGGCATTTCTACTATCATACATCTTCATTTAAACAACTTTAGTACAGATGTTGATTTAAATGTACATTATCTTTAAATAGAACTCTGAATGCACGTATTGGAGATCCTTGTCTAAATAAAAGAAACCGGCTGTCGACGCGACGGTTACTATTTTAGTTTATGTACCTAGTTTACCTACTAGCTGTGTGCTCAGCTTCTCCCGCGTATTTCCTGTGGAAATATCAGACAAAAAATATATGTGCTTCCATGTTCAAATTATTACAAAATTTTAACTCAATCAACCCAGCATGAAGAAGCAACAAACATCATTCCTACACTTATTTTATTTACCATTTTGAAATAAAAGAAAGATAAGCACCAGGACGTTTTAATGCCGAGAATTTTCTTCTTAATTGAATGAATTGCAGTAATCGGTGAAACAACTTTAAAAGCTTGCGCAGACGAGGGATTTTTGTCCGCTCGCAAAAATAGATCGCATACAACTGTATCGAGTAACGCAAACGAGGGATTAAAAGTACCGCGTACAAAAAGTTAAATTCAGGCGAAGTTTTTATTCGCGGAGCGTACTTTTTACTCCGCCGCGGAGAAAAGTCCGCCGTCTGCGCAGGCCATAATGATGTAGTAGTGAAGCATCCAATAAAGCTTTGCGTATTCAACAAGTGGCGCACCGCTGAATATTGCTTCAATACAGCCGAAAAAATAGGTAATAGGCTTCACATAACAAACACACACAAAAAATTGACACAATTTCATACAGCCCAATATGAAAATAATTAATAATTACTGTAGTTTTATACGTGCTCACACTTGGCCGCTCTTTTATATCATGGCATTATAGTTTATTTATAGATCAGATTTTAATGGACATTTTATGAGGGCATTGGGGCTTTTTGATGGTATTGACTTATCTATGTTTATTTTCGTAGTCTATTAATTACTAAAGTTGGTGTTGTTTAGATTTTACATCGAAATTTATTGATATTCTATGCAAAGATACGGGAGTTACCTACTTCAGTTTGCACTTGTTCGCTAACGAACTAAGAACATTAAGCTCTAGATTTATTATAGATATTACGTATTTATTTTATTACAGACTAGCTGCAGTCGCACGCAATTTTATCTACTTAATTAACTTTTGAGCCTGTAAGAATTTCTTGATATAATAATATAATCAACGAATGCAGAGCATAAAAAAAACTGACTTCACGTCAAAAATTTTGGCTGAGTTAGAATGTCATCCACGTAAACATTCTCCGGAACCACACATTTTTTTTAGTCAACGCTAGCGTAACTATGCGTTGCAT